>NW_006495813.1:525723-543681 GCF_000471905.2 Amborella trichopoda | reverse complement strand
TAAATCTCTTTAAACATTCGAAAGCAGCAATATCATGTACTCAACATATCACTAAATCATTAATATGAATTTCACTAAAACCATTTATAACAGTCACTTTCAATAACATTTCTAAAATAACCAGTCAAATATTTTGGGCTCAAATGAAGAAAGATAGCAGTTCGTAAAGACATTCTAGCATAATTGCCAATCTAATATGTATAGAAAAACTCTTATGGAAATTCAAGAATACGAAAATATCACAATTTATAGGATGTCATTTCACAGACAATGCTATAATCAATTGCAAAAATATCAGTTTCCAAATAATAAGGCAATCATTTGCACATGAATTTTACACTGTCTAAATATTCAAAAACTGTAGAAAGAAATCTCACAGTTTTACTGAAAGCAAAAATTTCACATTTATTTCTAATAATTTTACAGTATCTAAAATTTTCTAAAAATAGACAAGAAAAATAAATAAATTTATTTTTCTAAGAATTTATAGCATTTAAAATTTCTAACATAGATAAAATATCACAATTTTATTAAAAAATATTATTTTTCAAAATAATGAGGTCGCTTGTGCATAAAATTTATCACGCCTAAAATTCATGATAATAAGCAGAAATAATTATTTCATTTCGTTTTCATTGTTTTTTTTAAAAAGAACGGGTTATTTTTCAAGATAATGAAGTCACTTACCTAAAATATTTGAGAGGGAGCTTCCGATAAAAACTCGGCTAGAGAGAAGAGCTCCCTGCTTTTCGACTAGAGAGAGAAAGATCTCAAAAGTTTTTTTCTAGGGTGGGAGTCCTCACCATTCCGAATTTAAATTCTTATAACATATTATTATATTATTTTATTAGGCTCCACCTCATACCTGAGGTGTTACCATAATATTAGGTGAGAAACGATTAAGGCTCACGTCAACTAAGGACGTGGTAAAAGAAAGGAAAAAGCTTAAACCAAAAGCTTTTGAAGATGGTGGTGGTCCCTAAGGACCATCATGCTCATATGGACCATTACTTATTAAAAGTTTCTTTTCTCTCTTTTTATTTTTTATTTTTTTTTTTATTTTTTTTTTGAAACTTTAGGATTATTACACGTATTATCAGAGTCATTGTAGAATTGGGTTCCCAATTGTGCCCACATTATCATTCCCATTTTTTTTGTGCCTTGCTTGGAAAGACTTGGCTTTGGTTAGGCTATAATGTTACAAAGTGCACATGTTGGTCATGTTAAGACCATGGGCAGGTGTGCTATGTAGCCTTACGCACTGACAACATATATAAATAGGACTTACCATTTGAGGAATCATCAGCCTTAATCATCGGCAAAGCAAGTTGAGGCCTCCTAGACCATGAGTGTCATAGCTAACTAATTATTATAGGCCTCACGCATAAAGCCATGCATGGTGGGCCCTACTCATTTTTTTGGCCTTTTAATGCCATATATAATGACTATTCTTTAGTAGGAGTACATCTAGGAAGTTGCAATGCATGTAAATTGTGAGGTATTTGGTCAATGTTGCCACGTAAAATTTCATATCAAGACTTTTAATGGTCAAGTCTTTCAAGTAATTAGACAATGAACAAGCATAAAAATGATAATATAAGTACAATCATGGATCAAATAAACCATCAGACATCTATATTATTGGTATAATTTTGTTGTTTTGAACTTGGAATGACTTCTAAAAATGTGATTATGGATCTCACTAAAGGTGAAAAGTTGAGTTGGCGTAATTTTCCTATGTGGCATAAAAAACTGCAATACCTTCTAAATGAGTAAAGTACTCTTGAACACCTAATTACTACTAAGAAAAAACCTGAACAACATGCCACAGAGAAACTTCTTTGTGAGTATGAGGTATGGGACAATGTTAACTGTCACACTCGTTTTACTTACTAAGTCCTATGGTTGATGACCTCAATCATGAATTCGAGGGATTCACCATGGCGAAGGCCATGTGGGATGCACTTTAGTATAAATATGCTAGAACTTCCTGTACCAGGTTACAGAGCTTATCTATGGCTTTTAAGGCAAACAAAATACCCCCAAGTGTATTAACAGCAGATCATGTACGAAAACGTGTCTTAAATGATACGCGACCTTGAAGCAGCTGAAAACAATCTCATTCACGACCAACAGGTGCTTAGGTTGCAAAACAAGGCTATAATAATTTGTTTTCAACTTTCCCATCACTTTGAGATTGAGGTTGAGTTCTAGTCATCTTCGAAGATGGAACTAATCTAGTTGCCCAAACTAGCAAACCTTAAGGCCATAAACCACGAGGTAAGTCAAAGAACAAAGCATCCTAAGAAAGGAGCAACCTAAGAATGAGTTGATGAAAAGAAAAAGGTCAAGCATAGATACAGAAGGCGCAAAAGGGACAAATCTAAGAAACTTGCTACAATTGTTAGAAGAAGGTCCACATTGCGTGTAAGTGTCATTAACCTAGAAAGGTACGAACTGATTTTCCTAACTATGCAAATGTTTGCGCTCAGGGTCTTGTTGCTCATTCACAATTTATTGGGTGGATAGTGGATTTAGGAGTGACAAGGTGTGGAGCGAGGGATTGAGAAGGCTTAGTTGAGCTCCAAACCTTGTCAGTTATAAACCAGAAGATTCTCATGGGGAATTGCACATCAGATGATGTGCTAGGGGTTGGAATTCACCAAATTTGATTTTGAAATGGACGGACCGTTCTTTTCTATGATATCTTTTATGCTCCCAGAATGAGAAAAAGTTTGCTTTCAGTTCTATGTCATGTTGGATATTGTTTTATCAATTTTATGCTTAATTATGCTACATTTACATTTAAAAATGGTTTTCAGTGTCTGTTAAATGTATTTTTAGTCATCATATGAGACTGAGTACACTTTAATATGTGCCCACTAAATTGAAGGCAGAATTATAGGATAAGTGTCTAAATGATGTCGAATTAGTTTCTCAACAAACATCGGATAAGATATGCAAGCTCAATAAGCATGATTATTGAAAATGTTTACTAATATATGCCCCTAATGTGATATGAAGAATATGATATATCTAGGATTCATCACATAAAGGCCCCAATATGCCTTTAGAGCCATGTTCATTGGTCAACCATATATATCCTGACTTACGACCAATGATAGCGGGAGGTGTGAAACCACCTCGGTTTGTGACAAATTCTAGGATATATATACTCCTAAGTCTCATATATGCCTCTCCACAAAAATATTTGAGGAATTTGGATTTCATGAATAATTGCGTAAATGCGGCTTATAATCGATAGAGAAGTCAATTGTTATTTTTAGCATGTAAACTTTTTAGCAATTTTGGAACTCTATACATTAGTGTATTAGATTTAGAATAATAACTCAGAGTTTTGCTGTGAATTATTATAGTAAAGATTTAAGGGTTTTTCTTTCATTTGCTATGACATTTGTGTTATTTGTTATTGTGTATTTAATACTTTATTATTAAATACATAGAATTATTAATTAATTACTAATATTTGAATTAAATATTACTTATTCTATTACGATCGTATAGTGATAAATATATAAATTTGTTCATAAATAAAGACAATTTGACATTTTTGAAATTTATACCAATCAATATAGTTAATATGAATATAATAACCATTTTGATTCTATTAAAAACAATTCAATAATCAAATGATGTCTGTTTGAAAATGTTATCTCAAAAATGAATATTTATTGCATTAGTTAAAAAATTATTAAAATTGGTAAAATGAAAAAAGAAAAAGAAAACTCGCTATTCATTTCTATTTTTCTCTTATGCTATTTTACATTTTCTTTCCGTACTTTTTTGTAATTTCTAAAAGCAAAACCTAAATGAGAAAAAAAAAACTAAATCTTCACTAGCATGGGGGAAAGAAAAATAAATAATACCAATATTATTAACAATTTCAATTGCAAATAAATATTATTCTATTGCGGTTTATTTATTATGTGCATCATGTGAGTATGTTTTTATATATTTCAAATATAAGAAATGAAAAATAGTTACAAATTTTCAATTTTTCATGTTTCAGACATACTTATAAATGTGTGATAAAATCGAAAAATACAATAATAATAATAATAATAATAATAATAATAATAATAATAATAATAATAATAATAATAATAATAATAATAATAATAATAATAATAATAATAATAATTAAGCTAAATACAAATTGTAGTGATAAATAATATAATTAAACTATTTTAAAAGAATACTGCAAAATTGGCGTTATAAATGGAATTATATCCATATTTTGAAGTTGACTTGATATATTTTTGTATTTTAATTTTTTTCTAGTTTTTTTGACTAATATTTACATATTACTTATAACTGCATAAGTAAATGATATATTTACTAATATACTTAATAATAGTTTAAGAATAATTTAAAAAATAATGTAATTAAAAATTTAAAAAATAATAATTATTAATAGAAACACACATGTGAAGATGAATCCATCAAGTTCTCTCCCTCTACCGGCACATTCAACACAAGTGCGTATCACTAGCTAACCTAACTTTCAATTATCATTTGATGAATTGTGCGCGTCTTCTTTCAAAGTTCTGGGATAGATATACCATAGCTATCATATTATACTTATAACAATAAAAATTTTTATAAAAAACTCCAGATAATTTCTAGAGTATGAATAAGAATAGAAACATCAAGACCAGGGGGTTTAGGAAAATAAGGTGGTTTCGGAAAATTATGGACAAGTCTTTGACCAAATATGACACATAAATGGTCCATAGGTGGGTTGGTGTGGGATCCCAACCCAAGTTCAAGTTCCTTAGTGAACTTTCCGATTATTAATAGTTCAAGTTTTGACTCTAAAACTTTCCGAGCAATTGGGTTCATCACAAATGGTCCCCAGGAAATCTCTCTCTCTCTCTCTCTTCTACTGATTCGTACTGTTTCTCACTCTTCCATCGTTCCTTCCTCTTTTTCTCTATCATCCACCGCGTCATGGCAAAACCAAGATTCAATGAACTATGGCATTGCGCATGGAAATCCAAATCCCACACCATTCATATCTTCCTTAAAAAATGGGTAAAGATCTACCTGAGAAGAACTCTGATTTCCTTAAAGAAAAACATGGCGACTGAGAAAAGCATGACAATTGAATTCATCACTTTTTTCTAAAAATCTAAACCTTCCGTTCAACGACCAATGAAATGGAAAGGACTTGCAGTTGAAACAGTAACAGAGAAAATAAACTAATCCATTTTGGCGCACACGAGGCCGTAACAAATTAGAGAGTTGAAAGCTGGTTCGTCGGCAATTGAAAGAGGTGGGTGCCATGGTCCAATAAGGCGGTTCTCAGGTTTTGGAAATCCGGCATCCTACATCTTCCTCAAGCAAACTCAATATGCGTCCGTCCGATATCTTTTAAAATTAAAAGAAAAATATTTGTCTCGAAGTTCATTGAAAACCGCGGCCAGTTGCAAGAATAAACGATAGAGAGAGAGAGAGAGAGAGAGTTTCAAGTAGGGAACAGGAGGTCAGTGGCCGTTAACTCTCTGCAGCGGTTTGTGATTTTCTTTTCCGACGCCTTTTGGAGATTTAGAAGGGCATTTTAGGAGTTTTAAATATGTTACCCTACCAATGTAGTAATGAGTAGTGTTAGAAAAATCGAACTTGGAAACCGGCCGGTTCACCCGGTCTAAACAGGCAGGTCTTAGGTAAGCCAAAAAGTTATAAAAAAAATTAAAAAAATTAAAAATATAATTAAAGCACTATTAAATAAAATACATCCAAATTAAGTTGAAAAGTAGTGAAAAAATGGATATTAAAAAAGAGGTATTTTAGAAATAAAGAAAAAAAGAAAAAAAAATTGTAAAAATGAGTATTGATGGTCAAAACACATTCTAATATTTGTCACAATCATCAAAAAATTCATAAACACATTAGCAAAAAGTCACTTATTTTTGGGATTTTATGCATATAATTTTTAAATTTTTTTAAAAATAACCGGCTGGACTTCCAAACAGGGCAAAACCGGCTTGGCAAGCGGCTGGTTTCAGTTTACTCGCCCGATTTTATGTTGGACTGGCCCAGTAGTTGTTTGTTAAATAATTTTGAACTATTTAAAGTGGTGGCATGTCCCATGGTCCCAGAAAAATCTGAAATAGAGAGTAATTTAAACAAACATCTTTTGTTTTATGGATAAGGTTTCAATGAGTCCATGTAGAAATGAGTGGATTCTTAAAAATCTATTTGTGAGATGGATTTTCGGATTCAATATTTAAAGATATGTAATCTCTGACATAAAGATCATGAATATAAAAAAATAGATAAATTTAAAAAAATAAAAATAATTACTTTATAAAGAATACATAAAGTCAATTGGATTGTTAGCTTCACATTTTAAGATGGCCACGTAAAGATGGATGCTTTTTACCTTGGGATTGCACCTTTTTTATTTATTTATGTTATTTAAAAACACTCTTAAATATGTGAATACGATACCCATTTTATATATTTTTTATCGTTTTCTCCCGAAAGTGTTCTTTATTCTTGAAAATCTAAAGTGATTG
This sequence comes from Amborella trichopoda, assembly GCF_000471905.2. The sequence continues at coordinate 537,139 of NW_006495813.1, read as the reverse complement.
GATCTTTAAAAGAAAAAACAATTGTTCATTTAGATGCGGTATAGTCATTTTCGGATGATGAATATTTGAAAATTACATTTTCAGATGTTGAACATCCAAAAACCCTTCAATTTCAATGTTCAACACCTGACAATGGGAATGTAAACGTTACACTTTCGGCCTATTTTTGGATGTTCAATATTCGAAAAAGAGCAAAGTCGTATTTTTTAAAAAAATTACGTTATAAATAGTAAAAAACAGACATACATGTAATAACGGAAACTATTTGATACATCCGTAATAACGCAAAGTATAACGGATATGTATGTTATTTTCCCTTTTTTTTAATAACAATTGAGACCAATTTTTGGAAAAATTAAAGGAACTACCGAAATTCTAACATAAAGAATAGTTGGTATGAGGGGTGCATGAAATGTTCCAAAGCTATATTCAAAAGAATGGAAAGAGAATTCATTTGCACATCTCACCAAATAACAAATGATAATGCAGCCAAAAAGTATGACATCTATCAAAACTTTCTCTACTGCGTGAAATTTTTTCGAGGTTATATATACGTAAATTAATTTTTAAACACAGTTTTATTATAGATATCCTTCTCGAAGATGTGGAATGCTTTTTATCTAAGAATCACAACTTTAAACAACCATACAGAACAAATAGACATTTCTACAGATGAAGTTAAGCAAATTATGCAGAAGATGCGCTATATCCTATTTTCCCCTTTTTTTTCCATTAAGAATTCAATTTTCTTTTTACCATTTCTGATTCCCAAACCATAATAAACTACATGTCATTAAACTCCAGGGAAAAGGAGATCACACAATCGAAACCATTTTTGACATACTGAAACAACAAAGCATTGCATGTGTTCTAAAATTTGTGTGCCAATTATAGGAAACAAGCACAACAACAATGTCGGAATGTCTTTCAGTTAAACTAACCACTTATGAGAACACTACATGAACCAACATTTACTTTTGACATATTGAACTCTCTCTCCCAATATCTAATATTCTGAGTGCCTGTAGATTAGGTATTAATAATAAGACTGCTTATAAAACATCTGGATATCTTATTTCACATACTTTATGTGGTTCTCTTTTCTTATACGAAAATCTTGATATCTCATATTGAGAGACATAACATTTGAACTTCTACTTTCTTTTGGTACTTTTTAATTAAACTTCTTTATGTATCTCATACACTTGAAAGAACAGATGCTCCTGCATCTAGCTAGTCTTCTTAAAGAGCAAAAGAGCAGGGCTTTTCGGAAAATTATGGATGAGTGTTTGACCAAATATCACAGGAAGTAGGTCCATGCGTGGGAACCATGTCCAGGTTCAATCTCACACCAGTTTCGCTCTCTTTTCCTTTTGAAACCTTTTATTTTGTTAAGTGAAAATGGGCTTCCCACCCAAACTCACCCATCAATTACTAATAATTAAAGAACGAGAAATAAACTCAAAACTTTCTTAAGAAATACGAAGCCATCGGACTAGTGGATGGCTTTATCACAAAACGTCCCCGCGAACTCATTCTCTCTCTTTTTTCCAATCATTCTCTCTTTTTCTCTCTCATGACATAAGATCCCTACAAAAAGAATGGGGTTGGGGTCATGGTGGTAGCGTCACTTGTACCCAGCAAGATCTAAGCTTCCATTCTCACCTAACGCATTCAAAAAACATTAACGATTTCAAAAACAAGTAGAAACTCCTCATCCCCATTGAATTACCTAAAAAAAAAAGGTCTCAACGAAGTCCCTCACTCTTCCACCATTCGTGCTCTTCTGGATCTTCTTTTTCTCTATCATGGCAAAACCAAGATTCAATGAACTCAAGGAATTGTATATTAGAGCCTAACTCGTTGCAACTGATATCCTAATCCCAAACCATTCACATGTTACTTAATAATTGAGTAAAGATCTACCAAACAAGAACTTAGCTTTCTTTGAATTATAGCAAGGCAATAATTGGGTACAACATGACAATTGAATTCATCAATTTGTCTAAAAATCTAAACCTTCCGTTCAAAGACCAATGAAATGGAATGGACTAGCAGTTGAAACAGTAATAAAGAAAGTAGACTTAATCCCTTTTCGTACACACGAGGCCGTAATCGAGAGAGATGAATTGAGAGTTGAAAGCTAGCATGGCCGCCAGGAAAACCCAGAAAGAAATGGATGCCATGGTCCAATAAGGCGGTTCTCAGGTTTCGGAAATCCGGCAAACTCAATATTCGTCCGATATTTTTTTATAAGAAAAGAAAAATATTTGTTCTTAAGTACAGTGAAAACCATGGCCAATTGAATGAACAAACAATAGAGAGAGAGAGAGGTGAGGAACCAGAGGTTAGTTGCCGTTCATTCTCTGCAGCAGTTTGTGCAAATATGGTCATGATTTATGAAACTAGTACGAATTTTCAAGAGTCATTCTTAGCTCCCTTGAGTAAAATCTCATTTAGTATTAATAATATGACTCAATAAAAAATTCCTAATTATACACCTTTCTATGCACTCGAAAAAAAAATAATGTTATGAGATTGAATAGAGACCGTCTAATTTTTAGATGGTGAAGTTTAAGTATTAAAAAACTTAAATATAATTTAGTTTTTTGTTTAAATAATTATCTAGTAATTCTTAAGTAGTTTTTAAACCGGGTAGGAGGCCTTCTCCCGACAGGTGGCACGTACATTTTCTATCTAAATTGTAATTAATGTGTAACATTCCTCTAAAATCAATCCTACACTTCAATCCCTATCAATTGTAAAAAGACCGAAGTTTCGCTGTTCAATTTATTAAATCAATCTTTCGCTTCTGAACTTCATGTCTCCTCGACAATTGACTCTCAATCAAAATTTGATTTTAAGTTGACATCAAATATAAGGGAATTTTCTTAACAGCTCAAATAATTTATTCTATATTATTTTTTTAATTATTTGAAAGAAGAACCTTGCGTATTATAGATTAGGAATAAATTATGCAAATATTTAGCTTTAATGCAAAGACGTATAATCAATTTTGTGTATCAAATTTTAAATCACGTGGTTTTAAATGTATTATTAACTAGATTTAGAAAATTCTCAAATTTTATGGCACATCTCAAAACGTCCAATTTGACATCTAAGGGCTTGTGACCTCAGACAATCTCGTACTACATTCAGATCATACATGTCCTTGTGGGTCTATCTTGGTATACGGCCGTCGGAAGAGTAAATAGTATTGGCCATTCAGGTGGGCCCCCTGAAAGTGGTGCAAGTGGTTCTTTTGGACGAGTCCTATTTGGAAGTTTGGCGAATGTTATGTAGCCTTGGAGGGACCATTTGAAATTTGACTACGTCATAGACCGAGTTAATTGAGCACGATTTTTTTCCGATTTCTTTTTCTTTTACCATTCATTCTCAGTTTCAGGCATTGACCATCTGAACTTTGCCTGGCCCTCGCCTATATAAACCCATTGTCCCACTTCACTTGCAAAGCCAAAGGCCAGCCTCCCTCTAAAACGAAGTTGCACAACTTCTCTCTCTCCAAAACCTCTGCATATCTCTCTATCCCACTTTACTTTTGCACTTTGCCCTAAGCTCTTATAACTAACACCTAATACTTTGATTGCCATCATCCCTAAAAGGATTCGACTTTTTCATAGAGTTTAGGGAGAGATGGAAAGGAGATTATCGAGCATGAACCAGCCTCCCACTTATGGGGATTTGATAACAATTCTGAGCATTGATGGTGGTGGAATAAGAGGAATTATTCCCTCAACCATCCTTAGCTTTCTTGAATCTGAACTTCAAGTATGCCCTCTCTCTCTCTCTCTCTTCAGCTACAGTAACTTCTTGTAATCATTTTGCTTTTTAAAACTTGGAAAGTCGGTACTCATCCTTTTCCTTGTAAATAGATTTTATGAAAGAATGTTAATTATATACGGTTTTTCATATTGAAACACACAGAAGCTGGATTAGTAAAGAACGTTAATTATATACTGTTTTCATGTTGATACAAACAGAAACTGGATGGTGAGGAAGTGAGACTTGCCGATTATTTCGATGTGATTTCTGGGACGAGCACAGGAGGCCTTGTTACTGCGATGATCACAGCACCAGGAGATAACAACCGCCCTCTCTATGCTGCCAAAGACATCACCTCCTTTTACCTTGATCATTGCCCCAAAATTTTCCCCCAACAAAGGTAAACTAATTAATCATGAAAAAAAAAAAATCACTTTCTAATTCCAGCCCAAGAATACATGAGGTCATTGTTTGTTGTATTAATGAGTTACCCTCTCTCTCTCTTGTAATGCAGCGGGCTTCTTGGATCTGCCCGCAAGTTTGTGAGTGCCATAACGGGCCCCAAATACAATGGAAAGTACCTTCACAAGCTTGTGAGGAAGCAGTTGGGTGATAAGAGGCTTCATCAAACACTGACCAAAGTTGTTATTCCTGCATTTGATATCCTATTATTGCAGCCCACCATCTTTTCTTCCTACCAGGTAACATCTCTCTCTTTCCCTCGCCCAAATATTCTCCCTCTCCCACAACTCTCTCTTTGAATTCCAATGAACATGTTGCCTATCTTTATTCAGATAAAAGCTGATAAATCGAAGGATGCATTGTTATCTGACATTTGCATTAGCACATCGGCTGCTCCAACATACCTTCCAGCCCATTATTTTGAGAATGAAGGGAAGGATGGGAAGATTAAAAGATTCCATTTGGTCGATGGAGCGATGGCAGCGAATAATCCCGTAAGCTATTAGATTTTCAATTTCGATGTTTTGATGTTGAATTTCTAAAATTTAAAAAAATAACACTGATTTGAATTCTAAAATTTCTTCGAATTTATTGGTAGGTTAGGCAAGAAGTTTCATCAATGAGGACAAAAAATCATAATATCTCGATCAAACCCAAGATTTTCAATCTCATTTTAAACAAATTTGTGGAAGCCGGAATCTATTTTCTCGTGGTTGTCCAACAAAAGTTTCAGACGAGAGAAAATAGATCAAGAATGCTGTTCTAATAGATGGAACGTCTAACATGGATTTTTAAATTCATTTTTCAGACACTTGTGGCTATGGGTGAGATAACAAGAGAGGTACATAAGGAGAATCCCGACTTTTTTCCCATCAAACCCATGGATTATGGTCGATTCCTCGTCATCTCACTCGGCACTGGTTCTGCAAAATCTACTGATAATTATACTGCAAAAGACGCTGCTAAATGGGGTGTTTTGGGTTGGTTATACAACAATGGAGGCACTCCCCTCATTGACACATTTCAACAAGCAAGTGCAGATATGGTCGACATCCATATCTCTAATGTCTTTCAGGCTCTTCATTCTGAGCAAAGCTATCTCCGTATTCAGGTCTCATATCTCTCTCTGCTCAATCCGGGTCTCTTCTCTCCGTCTTTTTCTCTCAATTCAGGTCTCTTCTCTCTCACACACACAACATAACCAAAAATGTTTACCAATGCCTGCGGTTTGTGTTAGCATATGCCACTGTTATATGTGACGTGATGTATATATATATATATATATATATATATATATATGTATGAATGTGTGCCACGCGAAAACTAATTCTTATATGTTGGATCATGTACGAATGACATGTACATAAGACATATGCATGCATACATGTACACATGCGGGATTGTGGGGGCATACAATATCGGGATAAATAAGAGGGGTCAAAGTCCCCTGTCCAAATTTCTCTGTATGCGAAGTCTCTGAATCAGTCTTTTAAAATGCTGACCAGTGAGGTGGATCTTTGACCTCATGTTGGATCACTAGATTCACAATCTGGATTGTTTTGGATAGGTGGCGGTATAGAAAAATAAATAAAAATAGAAATAAAAATAAACATGAAATGAAATAAAAATTAAGAAAGGCTTCTTTGGGTGGAAATTTAGGGGGAATTAAATAAGCTCAGGAAAAATAAAAAAGAAATATAAAGTGGGTGGTTTAGGGGAGAACTTGCTGAGACTCTTATCATCTCGAAACAAGTTTAGTCCCCATTGATTCTCCATCTCAATCCCAAAAGCACTACTCTAAATTATGATATTATTGTTGTCAGGATGATACATTAACAGGAGACACATCGTCCGTCGACATTGCAACCGAGAAAAACCTAAAAGAACTCGTGAAGGTGGGTAAAGAACTCTTGCAAAAGCCAGTTTCGAGGGTAAACCTGGAGACTGGGAAATTTGAGGCAGTGCCAAATGAAGGCACCAATGAACAAGCACTAATCAGGTACTTAAATCTACTTCTATCTTAAATGCCCTCTTAACAAATTTCGTATGCTCTTCTTTTCGTTGTATGCAAACATCAAACTCAAATGCATCAATAAGCCACCAGCACAAAATGATTTTTCGGTTTAATAGAATATCTTGCCTTGGGTAACGAAACTTCATTTATTAGTAAACATAATTCCATATAAAGGAAATAGAAGTATGGCTGTTGTTTATAAGCGAGAAATATATCAAAATATAAGTAAGACATCTACTTTGCAATGTTTTATCTATGTTTTTTTATTTAATTTTAAATTTTTGTCACAATACGCATGACCATGAGTTGGAATAGTTGAAAAATAATACACTATTACATAATTAAAAAGTCACGTGTATTTTAATAAAGGGCAAATTATTACATAATTAAAAATTTACTTGAATTTTGACAAATTTCCTTTTATTAGCAAAAAACAGAAACCTACAGCAAGGAAATAGAAAGTCTGCTTGAGATTTATTGGAAATTATAAGTATAGAACTTTCTAAATTTTAATATATTTGTGTAGGTTTGCGAAGTTATTGTCCAATGAGAGGAGAACTCGGCTGCAAAGATCTCCTCACACCCCCTCCATCAGATGAGACTCTCAAGTTGTTGCCACATTCATAGCTGACGATTGGATTCTCTGATTTCTTTTATTTTGATTATTTGTATTCCAACCAAGCCCTCCAATCAGTCCGTGGGGTCTATTCTTGTGTAGGCATTTGATTTGTTGAATTGATGTAATAGGAAGACTTTAACGACAATGAGTCATTAAGTAAGAAATGCAAATTCTTTATATTTTGGAATGATCAAAATAAACATGTACTTATTCCCTTCAAGTAATTCAAAATCTATCTATTTATAAAAGCTACTTTAATAAGTACGATTCCTCACAAGTGAATGATAAATTTATCGAAATATACCACTTTTCAGCGATTTAAGTTTTACCTTTTTCTTTACTATTCCAAGTCAAAATCATGTGTTTTCTGATGAGGATTTTAAAATTAAATAAAAAATAAGGGTGAAATACTAAATAATTACTATTTTAGAAGTTTTTTGATAAAATCCCCTAAATGTATTTACAAGAGCTGATCATGAAAGAATCACTACAAAAGGCATGATACTTTACCTCATTGTTAAAGTATTTCTTTTCCGGAGAAAGCGCATAAGGGAGGAGATTCTTATCTGGAGACATTAACAAAACTCTAGCTATAGATCCTTTTTCTTGAGATGCACCATGAGAGAATAACAACTAATTTTCTCTCCTCCTGAGTGTACATCAACAAAACTCTAGTTATAGATCCCTCTTTTTTGAGATGCACCATCAAAGAATAACATTTAATTTGGCAACAAAACTCTAGTTATAGATCCCTTTTTTTGAGATACACCATCAAATAATAGCATTTAATTTGGCTCCTCTTGAGTCCACATCACTTCCTCCTCTGGATGATCTTCACAAGTTCACAAGAGCCTGTCCTTTCAGAACAGTATACGAGACAGAGGTAATTCAAATCCCATAAGGAGCAGAACTCATTTGCCAAAAATGCCACTGATAAGTTAGTCATGTCATCAAGTATTTTAGCTGCCATTGTGGTGTGACATAGATAATATAGGGCAACCTCAATGCCTTCATCATCAAGTTGTGCAATAAGGGCACCATATGACCCTTCCAAGGAGGTCGTGTACAATATTAACAACCCGCCTAAAATTGGTGTCATAAAGACTTGTGGTTTCAAGAGATATAGGCAAGTCTTCCTAGTAAGGACTTTAATTCTCAAAGGTTTCTTGGTGGCAACATATCCCATATTGCCTTGATTTTCACAGGATCAATCTCAATCCCTCGATGCACAAAACCATGAAACTTGGCTGATCTGATTTCGAAAGCATATTTCAGAGGATTCATCTTGAGCTGATATTTTCATAGCTTTTCAATCACTACCTCAAGCATCGTCAATGTATGAGCGGAACAATCTTTAGATTTGATAACCAAGTCATTCATGTAACACTGAAAGAGGTCGTTCAAAATATCCTTAATGATGACTGTCATTGCACATCAATATGTAGCCATCAACTCTGGGACATCCTAAGCTGATTATACCTTAAGTAGCCATTCATGAAAGAAAGAACTTGACATGCTGCTCGTGGACATTCCTTCTTAATTTTGAATTATTTCTAAGTTCTACCCTTGGAATCATATTAGGTTTGTACACACTATGATACCCCAAAACATGATCTTTACTCCCTATAGAGCATAGAGAATATTTAAAAATCCTCAAAATGGGATAATATAGGACACATGGGAGTTAAAAGCATAAATTCCATTCCAAACTGAGAAAGGGCATGTATTCCTCATCAAATCACATAAACTAGCGAAGAACCATTGACCACGAGAAATTTATGCTTGTCAGTTCACCCGTAGAATATCATGTGTACAAGTCCAACACATACTGAGCCGCACGCCAATGTACGGCTCCTATTGAACCGAACAGCTGGCCACACGGTCCCGGGCCTCTTTGATTTATAAAATGATTATTTCCACCCATTTTTAAGGAAAATCAAGACCAAAGTTATTATGGTAGGAGAAAATCTGAAACGACTGAACCAAAGATCCAAAATTGACGAGAACTGTTACCAATCAAGAACCCAACATCTGCAACAAAATTTGGGGGCCAGTATGTAGGGTGATGCATGTCGAGCCGTGCATAAGTTTGTGCTTTGGGGCCCCAGGCTAGAGCGGCAAGCTTCCTAAGTATTGTTCTTTCCATTGTTTATCTTCTGCACTTTCCTTTAGTTATTTGCTTCTCTATTTTGACCCCTTTTAAAACCTCTGCACTTATTTTCCAGCACCAATTTTTTTGGGTTTATACAAATCAGAGCCGGCTCTTAGCTAATGATATATGAGAAAGAAATCTCTTCCAAGACCTATTTCTCACAAATTTGAATTTGATAGGACCTCGTTTTACAGAGATTTAACTAACGAGTTTACACATGAATCAGGATGGGATGGACTTTAGGTAGTCTATTTCGTAAACTCATGAATCAGGATGGGATGGACTTTAGGTAGTCTATTTCGTCCAAGATTTTGCGTGTAAACACTACCATGGAGTCAATTATCATTTCTTTTACAGAGGGAGGGAAGTCATCCTTTGAGCTAGATTGCAAAAATCTATGCAAACATGGATTTGGCCATTCTTGTATTTTATACTATATTTTCCAGCCATGTGGAATATTACACTTCTTTGATAAATTCGCTTTTATCAGCTTATTTACCTTAGCTATCCCAGGTTGAAATCTCGGAGGAGCCTGCTTAATCGGCTTCATAGATAGGTCGATATCAAGCTTGTGAGTAGCAACTTTGGGATCTAACCCAGACATTTGATCTAACTCAGACATTTTAACTTTTTTCTTCACAGGTATTCCTTATTCTCTCTATTTTAATTTTTGTATCTTCTGCATTTCCTACTCTCTCTATTTTAAATATTTCATAATGAGGATTTTCTATAAAGAAGAATTTTACCCATTTTACACATTAACTTTTTATTTTTATTTTTATTTTATTTATTTTTGCATTTATCTATAGCTATTTGAAAACATGTATGACATGATCATTCATGAGGAATCAACAATCTATAAAGAATGAGGAGTTTCCAATGGAAAAACTATAATTTTGTATATTTTAGCATTCCCTCTTGATATAAAATTGAAGCTCTAAACGTAGGTACAAATTTATAACATACACCATATATAGCTATAATTTTTCTATTACATTGTATTCTTTTTTATTCATAAAATTTATTTCTTGCACAGATATAATAGGCATTATCACAAATATTGAAGAATTTTCGTCCAAGGCAAATTTTGATATGAGAAATATATGCCTAATGAATGAAAGGTATACCATATCCCTACTTTTCATATTTATCATAAAACACTTTATATTTCATGTGCAATTAAACTTCACTAATATTTTAAAAGAATTTAAAGCATTCCAATAACACTATGGGGAGCAAACTCTTCTCAAAGTTGAAAGACCATCATTCTTGCATATATCAAAATTCAATAATACATAGGTAACGTCTGTTAATTAAAATTAACAAATGCACAATAACCAATATGCTATTGAATCGTATATATTAATTATAACAGAAATCCCAGTAAATTCAACTAATATCACAACGATTATTACTTCTTTGTCAGACTCAATATTCTAATTCTTATTACCTTTGTAAGTTATTCTATGTTTTTCAGCAACAGTTCATTGTATTTATTAAAAAATTAATAATTTCAAATCATCTAAAGAATCATTTGCAATTATGTGTCGTATTGTCCGAATTTTTTCACATATGAAGAGAAGGTGAACCACCCAAAATTATTCATCGATTGATGTTCAAGAAATACATTATATCGTGTAAGAAAGGTACACCCTTTCTAAGCTCTATCACTCTGAAAGTTTTTATAAATTTACTGATCTTTTACTCTTATATACAAATATTTCTTTCCTCGATGCATGAACTTCAAAAGTTTCATATTGCATAAAAAATTTTGACACCTATTTTATGCAACATATAATCACAAGTTAAAATACTTAATCTTCTCTTTTTATTGCAAAGAAAAAATAAATAAATTGAAGGTGTATTATCGAATTATATTGGTATTATGTGTTCTAAATTAGCAATAAGTCAGATATTTGATAATGATAACCACTTTTTTTTGATAAGTCAACCAAAAAGTACGACATCTATCAAAAAATTTCTTTACTACAAAAATTATTTTTGGAGTCATATAGAGCTAAATTATCTTTTAAACACAGATTTGTTATAGATAACCTTCTCGAAGGTGAGGAACACTTTTATCAGAGAATCACAATTCTCAACAACCATATTGAGCAACTAATAGACATTTCTGCATATGAAGTTAAACAAATTATGGAGAAGGTATGTTATGTTCCATTTTTCCTCTATGAATTCAATTTTTCTTTTTACCATTTATGATTCCATAGCCGTAACATACGAATATGTTATTAAATTATAGGGAAAAGGGGATCTCACAATCAAAACCTTTCTTGACAGATTGAAACAACAAAGCGTTGCATGTGTTTTGACTGATGAGAGCACTACATGAACTAAGATTTACCTTTGACATTCTCTCTCTCTCTCT
>NW_006495813.1:514601-525536 GCF_000471905.2 Amborella trichopoda | reverse complement strand
TTACTACTCTCTCTCTCTCTCTCTCTCTCTCTCTCTCTCTCTCTCTCTCGAAATGTCTAAGATACTGAGTTCTTGTAGATTGCGTATTAATAATTAGATTGCTTATAAAATATCTAGATATCTTATTTTGTGAGGTATGACATCTGAATTTTCACTTTCTTTTTGGAGTTTTTTTTTTCATACAAAAATCTTAGTATCTCATTTTGAGAGACATATCAATTGAACTTTTACATGCTTTTGGTACTTCTTAATTACACTTCTTTATGTGTCTCATGCATTTGAAAGAATATGTCCACTAGCATCTAGCTAATCTTCTTAACGAGCAAAAAGGCTGGGACCTTTCGGAAAATTGATGGGTGTTTGACCAAATATGTAGGTCCATGGGTGGGTTGGCGTGGGAAGGAAGTCCAGGTTCAATCTCACAGCAGTTTCGCCTTTCCTTTTCAAACTTTTTATTTTACCGAGTGAAAATGGCTTCCACCCAAACTCACCCATCAATTACTAATAATTAAAGGGTTCTGTTTGCATAGAGCCAAGGCTCTAAACAATCAAAGTAGAGCTCACTTTTAATTGTAGCTTTAACACAATCAAAGTAGAGCCCACTTTTAATTGTAGTTTTAACATTGAAAATATTTGTGATAGCCTTTTCATCTCTAGTTATAAAATTTAAAACTTCAAAAATAGTATAGATCAAGAAGATCTTTAAAAACTTGAAAATCCTGAAAATTGACCATTCAAAAATGCATTACAAGATGCACTATTTCCAAAACTTGAAATTCATTTTTTTCTCATGTCTATGGATCTTGATATAGAGATGATCGCTTTGAAGATATTTGGGCATCAAAACAACCTCTTCTAGTGAAATTTTTGAGGTAGGCTCTAATTTGATTGTTTAGAGTATTGGCTCTATATAAAACTTTTCCCATTGAATGAACGAGAAAGAAATTCAAAATTTTCTTAACAAATACGAAGCCACCAGACTAGTGGATTGCTTCATCACTAAAGTTTCCCAAGAACTCTCTCTCGCTCTCTCTCCCCTTTTCTCTCTGTCTTAGACTGATGCGTAATGCTTACCACTCTTCCAGCATTCGTGCTCTTCTGGATCTTATTTTTCTCTATCATGGCAAAGCCAAGATTCAATGAACTTAAGGCTTAGGGTACCACAGTCTAACTCGTTGCAACTGAAATCCTAAAATCCCACACCATCCACATGTTACTTAGTAAATGAGCACCAAACAAGAACTTAGCTTTCCTTAAAGAAAAACATGACAACTGAGGAAAACAAGGCGATTGAATTCATCACTTTGTCTAAAAATCTAAACCTTCCGTTCAACAACGACCAATGAAAAAAAGTAACAGGAAATAAACTAATCCCTTTTAGCACATACGAGGACGGTAACAAAGGGAGATGAATTGAGAGTTGAAAGCTCGTGTGGCGGCCATGAAAACCAGAAAGTGGTGGGTTCCATGGTCCAATAAAGTGGTTCTCAATATTTGTCCCCTATTTTTTTACAAGAAATGAGAAATATTGGTTTTTAAGTTCAAAGAAAACCATGTCCAGTTGAATGAACAAAGTAGAGAGAGAATGGTGGTTGTGATCGGTTATCGTGGCACATGATTTTTTGCACATCCGGATACGATGTGTATGTGGTGTCGCAATGGCTATTTTTAGCCATTGCGCGGTGGTTGAGGCACTTTATGACCAATGGAAGAACAATCGGACTACCAAGTGCAATCACAACTCTCAACTTGAAAAGTCACTTACTTATTCTATAAAAACTTGTTAGATTTTCCCATTTACAGGATAATTTTTTTTACCCTCCACTTCTCTTTCTTACTGCTCCCTAGAAATTAAAGGCAACTCTACAGCTTTACTGCGTCATGGCAAAACCAAGATTCAATGAACGTAAGGCATTGCGAGTGAAAATCCCAATCCCACACCATTCATATCTTCCTTAAAGAATGGGTAAAGATCTACCTGAGAAGAACCGTGCTTTCGACTGAGAAAAGCATGACAATTGAATTCATCACTTTGTCTAAAAATCTAAACCTTCCGTTCAACAATCAATGAAATGGAAGGGATTAGCAATTGAAACAGTAACAGATAAAATAAACTAATCCATCTTGGCCGACACGAGGCCGTAACAAATTAGAGAGTTGAAAGCTGGTACGTCAGCCATTGAAAGAGGTGCGTGCCATGGTTCTGAAGTTTTGGAAATCAGGCATTTTCCATCTTCCTCAAGCAAAATCAATATTTGTACGATATTTTTTTACATGAAAAAAAAAATATCTGTCTCTAAGTTCATTGAAAACCGCGGCCAGTTGCAAAGAACAAACGACGGAGCGAGAGAAAGAGACGTGGGGTACAGGAGGTTAACTTTCTGCAGGGCTTTGTGATAATCTTTCCCAACGCCTTTTCCAATTGAATTTTAGGAATTTTAAATACGTGATTCACAAATATAATAATGACCGGTGTTAGAAAAATCAAATCGGACCCCAAAACCGGTTTGTTCACCCGCTCTAACTGGACAGTGTTTGGCCTGCCAAAAAGTTACAATTTTTTTTTTAAATAATAAATTATTTGGAAGTTATTAAAAATGTATTTAAAGGAAAAATTAAACAAAAGAAAAAGTTTATATAGAATTGGGGCTCTAAACAATCAAAATAGAGCTTGCCTCAAAAATTTGACTAGAAGATGTTGTTTTGATGCCCATATACCATCAAATTGATCATCTCAATATCAAGATACATGGACATGAGAAAAAAATGGATTTCGTGTTTAGGAAATAGTGTATCTTGTAATGCATTTTTGGACTGTCAATTTTCAATATTTTCAAAGTTTTATAGATAAGTTCGATCTACACTATTTTTAAAACAAGTGCCTCTTTCTCAAAAAGTTGATAAATATGTCGAAAACATCTTTCGAACCAAACTTGTGGATAGTGTTCAAGAAGCACGGTACTGCGATAACATGCTACACGCGCAAGATGCATCACCCCTCTCATGACTCGAACATTGGATTGGGAAACTTATCAAAATACCCATTACTTTTAAAGGAAAGGTTTCTATGCGTCTCCTGCAGCATAGAAGTTATATCCTTCCTTTATCATCTAACCGTTCAATTTTGATCAAGAGAGCCACTCACCGTTTGATTTTAGATCCGACATCTCAAAGTATTTTAATTTTAATTTTTTTATACAAATTGTATGAATATAAAATTTGGTACGTGCCATCTTCTCATTGGGGCGCACTTATATAAAATATTAAAAATAATTTTTTGAAAAAATATAATGGCCAAAATACCCCTTAAAAATTTTAAGGGTATTTTGATCGTTTTATTTCATTCAAAATATTTTTTTTATATTTGTCGCTAGTGCGAGTTTAATAGAAGAAAGGACATCCAAAATTTGGTATCAAAATAGTTTATAGAAAAAATTTAAAAGTAAAATAGTGTAGAGACGTGACATTGTGATTGAGGTAATCTTAACCCTCCATTCAGAATGGACGGTTGAATAAAGGAGAATATAGAACTTCTATACTGTATAGAAAGCATATAATGCTTGCCCGACTTTTAAATGGTTTAATATCTTTTCTACTATTCCCAATCAAAATCAAGTAAATATCAATTTGTATTTTGACATCAAATAAAAAATACAGATAAACTATTATTTCTCAAAAAAATGTAGATAAACTATTAATCAGTCAACTTCTCGAGTGAATTTTGACAAAAAAATTTAAATACATTTTGCCATTCCAAGGGTATTTCGGTCCATCTCATGCCATGTGATGATGGTCTAAATTTTTCCAAAGTATCGACATTTTGCATTTACCCTTGAAAAAGTTAGGTTCTCGTGTTTTGTCATTTCTGACGCGTTTAATGCATCGCGCACATGCTCTTAATAAAGATAGAGGAATAAATGTTGCCGTACTACCTACCTATCAGGGGTATTAAGTTTTAGAAAATTTTGATATGGATTTCTAATTTTTTATATTATTTTATAGTAAATTTTTTTTTTGTTTTTCTTTCGAACGGTATAATTAAACTGTTAAAGATTTTATCATATTCTCATCTCTTATCGTCTTTTTTTATTGATTTTTTATCATAAAAATTAGTCCCAATAAATTTTTTTATACCATTTCAATTCAAAAACTTTTTTAATAGGTGGAAAGGAACAAAAAAAGGTTAAATTTTTTTTGAGATGTAATAATATAAAAAAATTTGTTGGGCTAATTTTTATGTCGAAAGTTAATAAAAGAGGGATATTGGGGTACGGTAAAATCTTTAGAGATTCCTTTATACAGCTTGAAAGAAAAACGAAAAATAAAATCTTTCATAAAATAATACAAAGAATTAGAACTCTATACGAAATTTTTTAAAAAAAAAAAACAGAAATAAGATCCACCTTAAAATAATCCTCAGCAGGATTATTGACTCACAGTCGTGACTCTTGAGGAAGAAATAAATAGCGTACCATTTCATTAAAAAACGATTAATAGTATTCATCGAACCTAATGACGGAATCCGTTTAATAATTAAAAACTCCAAATTCCTTCTAAGTAGGATAAATAAAAACATATGAATATGGCAAGGAGAACTTTTGAACCCTGACCAAGTGTCAAGCCAGATAAGCTCTAATGCACGCCAGCCTCGTAAGACAGCCAATATAAAAAGGAAATGCATATAATGTTACTAATTATTTTTTATATGTGACCAAGAATTGACTTTATATTTAAAATTACATGGTTGAGGATATGTTACACAATATCCAAGAAAAAAAATTCTTAAATATTAGTGGTACATTTTGTTTTTTTTTGGTAGATCAGTGGGGATTACATGCTCTTACCGATTTTTAGAAATAATTAACTGTAAATGTGTTAGTGGGAATGAAAACTTGTATCGGTTGTTGAGACTCAAGTGGTGCTACCACCACGACCTTAACCCCATTATCTTGTAACGCACTTTCATTTATTCGATTGTACATAAAATGACTAAAAGTGATAGTGATCTTTTTGTATAAAAAATAAATAGTCCATTAGTATACAATCCCATAAAAAAAAAAAAAACATGAGCTTCTGACCTAACCTATCTGGATTGACTACGCTAGATGGTGTACCCTCGGTTTAGCAGGTCCTGAAAGAATGCATGCACCATTGTGTTATCTTGATACTAGGTTAGGTCAAAACCCTTACCTTTATTAGTGTTGGGTTACTTGGGTAGACTTTCCCTAGCTGCTTGTGAACCCACTTGCCCCCTAATTGGCTGATTGCTAAAACTGGAATGCTAGGCTACTCATTGAACGTCAGCGTTAACCCTGCTAGGATTGGCTAACTTAGAGATAAGGTCGGAACCTTACCTCTAGTATGTCGACTGGAGGTAAGGTTAACCCCCATGTCCTGGAGGATTGCCTCAAGCCTAACTCCTTGATTGTTCAAGTTGTTACCGACCCTACAAACTTGTTGGCTCGTGGCTTCTAAATCATGGCTCTGAGAGTTACCAATTGAGCAGTTCAGACAACTAGGTATGGCTCTATGTAGGTTGAGACTCAGCTCACTGACACAAGTATAATGGATCTATGAGGGAGCATTATGATGGTGCCTCTCAGACTGACTAGGTCTCCTAGATATAGACTAGGCTGGAGCCGCAAGTTTGGACCTTTTTCTGGATTGATCCTGGGCCATGACTACTAAACTTGTGCTAAAATAAGAAGGTTTGGACGTAGCTTAGGCATTGACCTAAACTAGGCTTTGACTTTAGTCTCAATGGGCCAAGTTGGACTAAGACTTGAACCTGGCTAAACGTAGACTGGATACATGTTAAACTGAAGCCTAGACCAAGGGTGAGCCTTGTTTGGACTTATTGTTCGAACTCAGGTATGGACTTGAATCAAGAGTTGGGCTTAACTGAGCACGAGCCTTGTCCTAGATCTAGAAAGATTTGATGAACATAGGTTTCAATTCTAGGTCTAAGGACAACTCTAAATCTAAACCTAAGTTAGGACGAGACTTGATGGATCTTGCTAGACTCGATGGGTTTTGAATTGAACCTTGAGGTAAAACGAACCTAGTTTAGTTCCAGATGCAACTTTATGCTTAGACCTAGGCTTGGACCTAGATTGAGATCTAGACTAAATGGGTATGAGTCTTAGCTCGGCCTAAGAGGGGGGCTAAGTTTGGACTTGGGTATGAACCTGGTTCGAATCTCGGCTAGGCTGGGCACAAGCCTGGGCTTGAACCAAGAAAGATTAGATATCAGACTGGGTATTGACCCAGATTGGATCAAGGTTGGGTTAGGCATGAGCCTTGGCTCAGACTAGGTTCAGACCTAAATGTGAACCTGGTTCACACCTGGGCTAGGCTGGGCACAAGTCTAGACTCAAACCTAGAAGGCTCCAAATTTAGACCAGATGTGGACCCAGACTAAATTCTAAGTGAGATTTGGTGTGAGACTTGGCTAAGGCAAAATGCGGGCCTAGGTTCGAACCTCGGTGTGAAACTGGTTCGGACCTGGGCTAGGCTAGGCACAAGCCTAGACTTCAACTCAGAAGATTTCAGCTTGGACCAGAAGTGGATCCGGACTAAGATCCAAAACTAATGAACTCAGATAAGCAAACAATGCACTTTAAAACTTTGCTCTAAACTATGAGTAGGCTTGGTTTGATTGGGCTCCTAACTATTGAAGCGGCTAGGCAGAGTAGGTCCCCACATAGGTCTTGGTCACCTGTTAAAGGAATCAACTAATGTCTTTCTATGTGTGGAGTTGCTTTAAGGCAAAGGATTACAGAGAGACGCTTATAGTTAAAGTTTGGAAAAACTCGTTAGAGTCGAATTGCTGTTAATAGGGAGAGGTTAACAAATCAGATGAAGCTTTTCTTTATAATTGTTGGATTAATTAATTTATTATTTTTTTTTTTTTCAAGAGTAAGCATTTTAAAAATGTAGAGAACGTGAATGATTAAGCAGTCATGTTACTCTCGTTTACCCCTCATTAATACTTACGACTGGTTCAATTTTGTTCTCAGATTCCTCTTGTCTTCAAACAGTAGATTAAACCTTTTACATCATAAGGGAAAAGCAATGCTCACCAAACCTTTTAAAAGCTTTTATTATGCTCGTTTAAAACTGCTCACGGTGCAGATTGCGACGATATCTGAATGGGGATCGGCCAGATTCGAACCACAAACTAATTTTTTTTAATAGTGACAGAGAATGGGGATAATTAAATTCTGATCTAAGAATATATGTACTCGAAAATGAGGTTATCTGCTCTCAGATATCAGTGGCAGAGCCAGTAATGATCCGAAATACGAAATACAATATAAAATGCAATAAAATTCATTTAATTCTTATAAAAAAACAAAAATAAAAGGAAGTGCAGGAAAAAATAAAATATACCAGACCGAACCAGTTGGCCGCAGGACTCCTGATGCTTAGAGGTCTCACCCGTATTAGGATTGGCTGAGTTTATGCCATGCATCCTCTTTGTCTCTCTTCAGGTTTTGACTAGGCCTTGGCTTGGTTGGATGACTTTCTTAACCTATGGGGTGTACGTTTAATAGCCTAAAGCTAAAATTTTCTTAGATCTACGGTTTTCTCAGGGACTTCTCTTGTATCTCAGAATCTCAAGTTTTTCCTAGCATACAGGTTAACAAGGTCTAACACACAGTCTAATGGTCTCCCCCAAAAATGAGCTCAAGAATACATTTTTAAAGCCCCAAAAACGCTTGAAATGATAACTATCTAGAGAACCAAATTTACCCGTCGAAATTCAATTTTAAGGATCAAAGGGAACCTAAATCTTACCAAAATTAGTAGTTTCTCATTTTAGGGGGATTGACGTGTTTTTGTGATATTGTCTACCAAAGATGAAGTAAAAATAAATTGTTTTGTTATTTTTACTTAATTTAGTATTAAAACAGGGGTCCTGCATGATTCTGGATCACAAGATAGGGATCAAGGACTATAGGTGCCCTATGGTTCAGGGGTTTTCTCGAAGTGTATGGTCCTAAGGGTTCAGAAATATCGTAGAGTTTGCCAGCTTTAAAAATGGGGTGTCTACCAATATGAAAATAGCTTTTCCGATAATGCTAAGAATTTTTTACTAAAAAGATTATATGTTATAGTAAAATTTGGTGGTGGGACGGATTGTTCAAGGTTACATCCTTGTAAAGCCCACACCCATAATTAAATAACAAGAAACAAATTCAAAACTTTTTTGCCAAATGCGCGAAGGCCGGCGGACAAGAGCATGGGTTCATCATTAAAGGTCCCCACGAAGTCTCTCCCTCTCGACAAAAGGTCCCCACGAAGTCTCTCTCTCTCATCCACCATCCGTCCTCTTCTGGATCTTCTCTCTCTATCATGGCAAAACCAAGATTCAATGAACTCAAGGCCTAATTTACCACAGCCTAAATCGTTGCAACTGAAATCCTAATCCCACACCATTCATATGTTACTCAACAAATGGGTAAAGATCTACCAACCAAGAACTTCGCTTTCTTTGAAAAAAAAACTGACGACTGAGAAAAACATGGCGATTGAATTCATCACTTTGTCTAAAAATCTAAACCTTCCGTTCAACGACCAATGAAATGGAAGGGACTAGCAGTTAAAACAGTAAAATAAAGAAAGAAAATAAAGTAATCCATTTTCGCCATCTAAGAAAGAGAGATGATCAGGGATTTGAATGCTGGTACGGCGGCCATGAAAACCCAAAAAGAGTTAGGTGCCATAGTCCGATAAGGCGGTTTTGAGGTTTAGGAAATCAGGCAAACTCAATATTTGTCCCAATCTTTTTTTTCTAAGAAAAGAAAACTATTGCTTTCGAAGTTCATTGACATTCTCTCTCTCTATATCTCTCTATTTATATATATCTTTTCTTTTTTTTCCAATATTCCTTTTCAGAACTTGAAAACGTGAAGTCATCAAATTTTTAGGAAAAAAAATGGTTCAACTTATAGGCTAAGGATTTCTTCAGAGAACTTCGAATTTTGAGGGACAATATCATTATTTTAAAAAATTACAAAAAAAGTTGGATATGAATGCAATAACACGAAATTTAAAAATTCTTTAAATAAGGTAACTTTAAGAGGATATGCGCTCAAATCTCCCTTAGAAGTTAAAACAAATTATTCCTTTCCCAAAAAGTTGAGAAAAATGTTGAAGACAATCCTAGAGACAAATGTGTGGATAGTGTTTTAAGAAGCATCCTCCTGCAATAACATGATACACGAGCAAGATGCACCACGTAAACTATAATATTGAATTGGGAAACTTCTCAAACATACGTACTAATCTTTAATTATTTACTATTTTCGACTGTTCCCACTCAAAATCAAGTCAATTTGGATAAGTCATTAAATTAGAAAATATAGATGAAATATTAAACAGTCCTAACTTCTGGAATGTAATTGACAAATAATTTTTTTATTCAATTTTTCCATCCCAATGTTACTTAGGGCCATATCAAGCTATTTGATGATGTCATGTGCGTTGGTCTAAATTTTAGTATTATCGTGTTTTGTGATGTGCATACTAAATCAACAATAAAGGAATCAACAATAAAGGAATCAACAAGATAAAGACATATTAGATGTAAGCACATGCACACCGAAAGTCTATAAGCAATTATAAGGTTTAAACTTACAAGCACAAGCAGAAGTAGGAAGCTTACAAGCACAAGCAGAAGTAGGAAGCTTACAAGCGCAAGTAGAAGTAGGACAAAAGAAGCGGTAGAAAAGGCACACCAAAAGAAAGAAACTAGGCCGAGAGGCTCTAAGTAGCACTCTGCCGTTACAACTTACTTAAGAGGCCTTATATAGGCACCGGACTTGAAATCCGAATTCCAAACCATAAAAAAGTAAGACAACTGGCCAGGACAGGTGGCCATTTTGAATAGTAAAAAGTAGATGTATTGTGGACAGGTGGCTGACATGAACAGTAAACAGTGGACAGGTAGCCGACATGAACGGTGAACAGTGGACAGGTGGCCGACATGAACAGTGAACAATGGATATTCTTCCTTATCTTGAACAGTGAGATGTACAGTGATTTTGAACAGTGCTGCCGACAGAATAGTGACATCCACAATGATATTGAACAGTGCTACCGAAAAAATAGTGATATCCACAGTGATATTGAACAGTGTTGTCTAATCTGTGTCATAATTGTGAGGATAACCATCAGAATCGTAGCTTGGTGATGAAGGATTAGACGGACTGTGTGAGGGTCCAATGTAGGTATCATCACTGGAACTATCTGTTTGTATTTCTGTAGGAGGAAGGTGATCATCAAGCCATATGTGCGGTTGGTGTAGTAGTGCAGCTCCTCGGGGAGTCTCATCATTCCATATTGTGGTTCCTGTATAGACATCCAAAGGAATCCATTCTGGTTGGATTCTGTTAATATAGCACATGAGAATTTTTAACTCTTTCCATAATTCTGTCTGAAATATCCAAAAATTCAAGAGATTAGAATCATACTATCTAATGGTCTGGATAAGAGGATGTTGGGTAAAATAAGTATGTTCAGGATAAATTTGAGGTCTAAGGTCTTGATGGAAAGCTATAATGATATAAGGTCGGTGTGGATAACCAAAGGATTCAATCAATTGATTATAATGGTAGTGCTTTAAAAGGAATTTATAGAAGTTGAAGGCTCTAGCAACTGATACTTTATTTACACTTGCTAAACACTTGAGTTTGTACATTCCATTGTGAAAATGCATACCAAGGAAATCTATTTCTGTAGTAGCAAAGACACATTTTTTTCAGAAAGCATAATACTATATTTACAACAGAGGGAGTGGAATTTATCAAACAAGAGAACATGACTATCTAGATTAAGAGAACAGAGGAGTATGTCATCTATATATATCAATGCCTGCGTTGAGATTAGTTACAAAAATGGTTGTTAAGACTTTTTGAAATATGTGGGTGC
>NW_006495813.1:498486-514581 GCF_000471905.2 Amborella trichopoda | reverse complement strand
GTGAATTCCAATTTGCCAAAATCTTGATTTCAAATCAAATTTGAAAAATATATGGCCATGAGAAATTTGAGAAAATAATGCAATTTGATTAGGCAAAGGGAATTTATCATCTGCAAGGAAAGTATTCAAAGGTTGGTAATTGATCACTAACCTGAGTTTTCCTCGAATTTGTTCTGCTTTTTTGTTTACATAAAAAGCTTCACAAGCTCAAGGTGAACTGGTAGGCTCAATTAACTGTTCCTTTATCAAGTCTTGTATCTCTAGCTTAGCTTGTTCCAATAAGTCTGGATTTAAACCACTGTGAGAAACCTTTGTGGGGTTTATGTCATCATTTTTCTTAAAAGGCAGTTCAACTTAGAAATTCTGATTTCTCCAGAATGGGTTGGTACATTTTTTGAGAAACGCAGAGTGGGAATTAGTACAACAATCTGATATAATTTTTTGTTGACGGTTTCTAAGGTGTAAGGTTGGTCTATACAAGCTATCCAGGGAAGGCTAGGTTTCTATAGTGTAATCTTTTGGAAGTCTATTGAAGTTTTACTTGATGTAAAACATCAAATCCTCAATTGGTAGGCTGAAAATGCTAAATCACAAAATTTAGCATTACTTCGAATAGAAGAAAATCAAATGTTATGTCTTCTCAATTACATGGATTAGCTGGCATAATTGACCAATTGAAAGAAAAGATCCAATTGTTAGATGAGGAGTTGATGCAAATCTTATATACAGTAAAGGATATTCATGAGCAATCCTATTTACTGAATCAAAATGGAAAGGTAAAAGCCTTTTTAGAAAAACAGTTACAAAGCCTTGAAAAAGATCTTTGGATGAAATTTCAATACCCTCAACCACAATACCATTCTCAATTCCAACCCTTGCTTGCAAACCCATACACTCAAAGTTACCCTTCATTAAGAAACCCTGACCCTTTCCCACCTACAAGAACACTTTATCCAACTATAGGATTAATTCCACCTAGACATTTTGGGTTTACAGGTTTAAGTTTTTTTGAAGATGAAATACGTTTTTCTGAAGAAATGTTCTTCCCTTAGCTAAGGAAAAAACCAAATATATCAATACCTAGTTCATCACAAAATCCAGTACCTAAACCCTCAGTTACCTCTACCCCCGTAACAGTTCAACCTCATACTAATCCTCAAATGCCTAAAAATGAAACCCAAATGTTTTAGTCTTCTGATACTGAACGTGATGTCATAGCCTCTTCAGTCCCAACTCAGACATTGATTTCCTCCAAACCCATGAACGATATGAGTTCATTTCTCAAAAACCTGACAAAAAAGCCTGAAGTCAATCTTCAAACTGAAACACAATCCTCAGAAGATATGTTTGATACCTCTGACACTTTTGAAGATAAATCCTCCTCTTCCATGAACTAAAACTCTTTATTAATGATGAATCCCTTTGAACCACCTCAAGAACCAGAACCTGTCATGGAAGAAGAATTCAGACCTCCTAATCACCAAGAACCTCAACCTACCCCAACCTATGGAGATTCATCTAAAGGATTTACTATTGATGACATTCCACCATCACGATGGAATGACAGATTCATAGAGATTCAAGGATGGATGCATTCAGAAATGCTTAATCCTGCAAACACATTAGCCAGTACTTTTTTTAAAGTTATTATAAGGCTAAGAGGACACCTTTTTTATTGGTACATAAGTCTTGGAAAATACCGGCAAACACAGTTAAGAAATAGTCAGCCTATTGTTGAATTTCTTAATTATTTAGTCTCTGAATTCTTAGGCCCAGTTAAGCATGAACAAATTGCTGTTAGAGAAGAATTTTTTCAGCTTAAATGTTGTTCTTTCAAGAGACAGGATCTTGAAAAGCATTTTTCTGTGATGAACAAAAGATATCCTAAAATAGGAGGAATTGATGATATAAATTTGAAACAATTTTATCTTAAATCCATACCTCCTACCCTTGGAAAAGAAGCCACAAAGACCATGGAAAATCAAGGACTTACTATTCAAAATACCAGTTTTGGTGAATTATACCAGTTTGTTCTCCATGCTTTAGAAAGACTCTGCAACCAAGTTGAATTTGTGAAACAAATGGAAAAAAATAAGTGTTTACTGGGAAAATCTTGTGATAAACCATATCTCAAGATTAAATGTGATGCAGAAAAACAATGTTCATGTCCACTTGCCCCAAAAGGAAAAAAGAAGTTTGAACAAAAAAGAAAGAAGAAGAAATTCAAAAGAATCAAATATCTTCGAAGATCAAGATTTTGAGGCCATAGACATAAGAAAGGAGACAGATGTTATGTATGTGGAAAGAAAGGACATTTTGCAAAAAATTGCCTGAATCAGAAAAAGAAAAAAAAGATAGTACATCTTTTGTCACAAGTCTTAGAAGAAGAAATTGAAGATGATTTAAAATCTATGTTTTCTCTGGATGATGAGCAGAGCCGTGAAACATTGATATCCATTGCTTATTCTGATGATTATGAGCTAAATGAGATCAGCAACACCTTTGTTCCAGAGATATTGTCTTCACAGGATGAAATTTCAGATATATACAGTTTACCCTATCCGCCTACCCCAATAGCCCTTGTTCAGATACTCCAAGAATACTATTCCAAGCCTTTGACCATACCAGCCTTTTTTGATACAAGAGCATCAGTTAGTATTTTAAAACCTGATTTGTTTTCAAAACAGTTTTGGGAAACATGTAACCAAACTTTTAGAGCTGCTAATGGAGAGAAATTTACCATAACCCAAATTAGCAAACCCATTTTGATAAAACTATTTCCAAAACTAGTTATCCAAAATAAACTCTTAAGATCCTATTTGCCCAACAAAGAACTTTTACTAGGATTTGATGTTTTACATCAAGTAAAACTTCAATGGACTTCCAAAAGATTACATTATAGGAACCTAACCTTACCCTGGATAGCTTGTATAGACCAACCTTACACCTTAGAAACCGTCAAACAAAATATTATATCAGATTGTTGTGCTAATTCCCACTTTGAGTTTCTCAAAAAATATATCAACCCATTATGAAGAAATCAAAATTTCTATATTAAACTGCCTTGTAAGAAAAATGAGGACATAAATCCCTCAAAGTCTCACAGAGGTTTAAATCCAAACTTATTGGAACAAGCTAAGCTAGAGACACAAGACTTGATAAAGGAACAGTTAATTGAGCCTACCAGTTCACCTTGGGTTTGTAAAGCTTTTTATGTAAACAAAAGAGCTAAATAAATTCGAGGAAAACTCAGGCTAGTGATCAATTACCAACATTTGAATACTTTCATTGCAGATGACAAATTCCCTTTGCCTAATCAAATTGCATTATTTTTTCAAATTTCTCATGCCCATATATTTTCCAAATTTGATTTGAAATCAGGATTTTGGCAAATAGGAATTCACCCAGATGATCGTCCTAAAACAACCTTCTGTTTACCGAATTACCATTTCCAATGGGTTGTTATGCCCTTTGGTTTGAAAAATGCACCCACATATTTTCAAAAAGTCTTAACAACTATTTTTGAACCAATCTCAATACAGGCATTGATATATATAGATGACATACTCATCTTTTCTCCTGATCTAGATAGTCAGGTTCTCTTGTTAGATAAATTCCACTCCCTCTATTGTAAATATGATATTATGCTTTTCGAAAAAAAAATGTGTCTTTGCTACATCAGAAATAGATTTCCTTGGTATGCATTTTCACAATGGAATGTACAAACTCCAGCCCCATATAGCCAAACACTTGCTAGAATTTCCTGATACTTTATCTTCTGTAAAGCAAATCCAGCAATTTTTAGAATTGTAAATTATATGTCCCCTTTTATTCCCAAACTTTCTTTGTTCATTAGTCCTCTTTACCTTTTGCAAAAGAAAAAAGCACCGCCATGGACAAGAAAACAGACTGAATGTGTTCTAGAGCTCAAAAGATTATCTCAAAAATTTATCTTATTTAAAAATCCCTTCTACAGGAAAAATAATTTTGCAAACAGATGCATCTGATGAATTTTGGGCATGTATTTTGCTTGTAGAAAAAGAAAAAAAAAGAATGATTTGTAGCTATAAAAGTAGAAAGTTCAAAGCATCTGAACTTCATTACCATTTAACATTCAAAGAAATCCTAGCAGTAAAAAGAGGAATTGAAAAATTCTAGTTTCATCTAATAGGACATACTTTCCTTGTTGAAATGGATTTATTTGCTTTTTCAAATATGCTAAAATTCAAGAATAAGATTCTTCCGAATCCCCAATTACTCAGATGGTCAAATTGGTTTTCTCAATGGAATTTTGAGTATAAGCATATTTCTGGAAAGAACAATATTTTGGCAGATATGTTTTCTCGAAGAAAATTTTCTGAAGAACCAAGTCTTTCAGTTGTTCCTTTTTTGGGAGCAATAATCAGAATTGATGAAGAATCAAAAGACGTTCCTGATGAAATATATGACATCATTCTCAGTAAAATAATGGAATCAAGAAATGAGAATATGCAACAAAAAATGCATGAAATATTAAACAGAAATCATAGAGAATGTTTTCAAAGAATTCGATGCCATTCTACATATCCATTTTTATCTCTATTCCAAACCAGACATTATTATAATATGCCAAAAGAAGCTATTTGTTTCCTCTAGTATCTTACCCAAAAACACCATATATGTTTTAATTTCCATGTATGGAAATTATCAT
Source organism: Amborella trichopoda (assembly GCF_000471905.2). Next base: position 509,891 of record NW_006495813.1, on the reverse strand, counting down.
GCTATCTCAGACATTGTCATTTCCTACAATAGAACAATTACATCCACCTCAATCCCAGAGCCTTCAACTTTTATAAATTTCTTTTAAAACACTACCATTATAATCAATGGATTGAATCCTTTGGTTATCCACACCGACCTTTTATCATTATAGCTTTCCATCAAGATCTTAGACCTCAAATTTATACTGAACATACTTATTTTACCCAACATTCTTTTATCCAGACTGTTGGATGGTATGATTCTAATCTCCTGAATTTTTGGATATTTCAGACAGAATTATGAAAAGAGTTAAAAATTCTCATGCGCTATATTAACATAATCTAGCCTGAATGGATTCCTTTGGATGTCTATACAGGAACCACAGTATGGAATGATGAGACTCCCCGAGGAGCTGCACTACTACACCAACTGCACATATGGCTTGTTGATCACCCTCCTCCTGCAGTAATACAAACAGGTAGTTCCAATGATGATTCCTACATAGGACCCTCACACAGTCCGTCTAATCCTTCATCACCAAGCTATGATTCTGATGGTTATTCTCTCAATTATGACACAAATTAGACAAAACTGTTCAATATCACTGTGGATATCACTATTTTTTCGGCAGCACTGTTCAATATCACTATGGATATCACTATTCTGTCGGCAGCACTGTTCAAAATCACTGCATTTCTCTTTAGGCTTATAAGTTTTTGGAAAAGGTTTATTATACTTCCTTATGACATATAACATATATACTTCCCCTTGTCCCCTTGTCCAGCTGTTCAATTTAGATTACGTTAGTCATTGACCGTTTGATCTAGATCCAACGCCTGAAAGTATTTTATTTTAAATTTTTTTCAACAAATTGCATGAATTTAAAATTTGGTACGTGCCATCTTTTAAATCCAACACCTCAAAGTATTTTACTTTTTATTTTTTTTTACAAATTGTATTAATATAAAGTCTCAAAGTATTTTATTTTTAATTTTTTTTTACAAATTTTATGAATATAAAATTTGGTAAGTGTCATCTTCGAATCTAATGCCTCAAAGTATTTTATTTTTAATTTTTTTCTTCTAATAGAACACCTCAAAGTATTTTATTTGAAATTTTTTCTACATTGTATGAATATAAAATTTGGTATATGCCATCTTCTCAATGGGACGCAGCTTAAAAAAAATGCCTCATAGTATTTTATTTTTAATTTTTTCTTCGAATATATAGTCTCAAAGTATCTTACTTTTAATTTTTTTGCCTCAAAGTAACTTAAAAAAACAGACATTTTGTTGATCTTCAGTAAATGCAGGATTGGAAACTGTAACATAGCAACTAGGTAGGGGAGTGCTACCACGATGATCGAGCCCCTTTTGCTACTAAGTGGCACCTACTGTTTCTACGTTATAATTAAAATCCCTCCAACTGTGGGTTCCCTCTCAATTCACACAAATTATATTGTAAAAAGATAGGAGTTTCACTATTCAATTTATTAAATCTCTCACGCGCTTTTGACCTACTCGTGTCTTTAGTAGGAGAAATGGACTCACAGTCGTGCTTCTAGAGGTAAAAATCAACGTCGCCAAATTTCATTCAAAATCTGATTTGAAATGTTATTTATCTAAGATATAATAAGAGAACATATTGAATAGTTCAAAATCGCCATAGTTTCTGTGTCAAAGGTTGCTAGATTCTTCCGAAATCCAAATTCCTCACAAGTTGGACAAGGATATCTTTTCCACGAAATCGGAGGCACAGCACCACCTCTCTCTCTCTCGGGTCACGGCGGCCTGGCCAGCTCCGAAAGCCCCATCTTAAAATAAAATAAAAAAAGTAGGATATGGGCTACAAACTGCATCATGTGGGCCGGGCTAGGGTCAATGTCACTCTGACTTTTTTTTTTCTTGTTTTTTAATTTTTATATTTAGTTTTAGCCAGGCCATGCTAACTTTAAAGGAAAAAAGCCGGTCGCGACCCGGCCCGAGCCATTGCCACCGTACTCTCTCATTTTGGACTTAGTCTTTTATTTTAAAAGTTTAAGAAGAAGAGCTCAAACACACGCCAGCCTCGTACGTCACACCCAATAAATGAATGGGAAGACTTGAAAAGTCTATCCTTTACTATATTCTTAAGAGTTGAAAACCTCTTTATTATATTTTTAAGTGTTGAAAAGTTTATGTAACGTGTCAGCCCCACACGTAACGTGCACATCAAAAGGTTGTGTGGGCACCAAATAACCTCCAACTTCATGTCCACCTTGTGAAAAACAGAAAGGGGTTGCGGGCGTGGCCGCACCTGGCTAAGGCCTTTCATTCTCATCTTAGGCAATAAAAAACACGAACAATTTCAAAAAAATAGATAGGGGCTCTTGATTTAGTAATAGGTCATATTTACTGAATTACTTAAAAAAAAAAAAACAGAATTTTTTTCTTAAAAATAATTTTTGGATCATCTACTTTTAATATTTTAAAATATTTATTTTTGTTTCGACAAAGTTAGTACTTGAGACGTAATGCTCATGCAAATATTCTTTTGGACCAGTAGAATTTTGAAGTTTCGCAAAAAATTAATTTTAGGCAAAATTATAAAAATCCCGTAAGACCTTATTTTTTTTCACTTTTCCTTAAACAAATTTTATATGCAAATACCTGAAATTTTTTAGACAAAAAACAAAAATTATTTTGGTTAGATTTGATTTTTAGACAAAAACAAAAATTATTTTGGTTAGATTTGATGTTTACTTTTGGACCCAGTAGCCTATTACCGGAACCAACCATCACATTGCTGGAGCCCTTTACATAGCGTTGAAAACCTGGAATCTCGTAACATCTACGGTCGGATCGTCCTTTACAACTATTAGACCACATTTTACATAGTGCCGGAGCCCTACTATCCAAGCACATTTTACACAATTTTGGAGTCATATTATCGGATCGCATTTTACATGGTACTGGAGCCTACTGGTGGATTGCTAGACCGTATTTATACAATGCATGCTATAAAAGCAATTTTGGTGGGATAGAAAAAGAGGCATGGTCAACGTAAAAGTAAGGGATTAGGTTTTTTTTTTTTTCAAAGTTAAAAGGTATTAGCGTATTTTGACAAAAAAAAAAAAAAAAAAAAAGTTAGGCTGAAGTAAGTTACATAGAAAGTAGAGTCTGGTTTTTTTTTTTAAATTTTCCCTTAATTTTACGTAGCCTTGAAAGAGACAGTTTGAATTTTTCGCTGGTCACAGACCGAGTTAATTGAAAGGGAATTTTCCAATCTTATTTACTTTAACTATTTTAATCTCAGCTTCAGGTATTGACCATCTCAAACTTCCCACGCTCTTGGATCCATGCCTCTTGCCTATAAGTATTGTCCCACTGCACTTGCAAATCCCAAGCCTCTCTCTCTCTAAAACCCACGTACCCAAGCCTCTGCATATCTCTGTCCAACTTTGGTTTCAACCTTTGGCATTAGTTCCTAATACCAAATATTTTGGTTGCTATCTTCTCGAAAAGGATTGGATTTTTTCTCATAGAGTTTAGGAAGAGATGGAAAGGAGATTATCGAGCATGAACCAGCCCCCCACTTATGGGGATTATGTAACAATTCTGAGCATTGATGGTGGTGGAATAAGAGGAATTATTCCCGCAACCATCCTTAGTTTTCTTGAGTCTGAACTTCAAGTATGTCCTCTCTCTCTCTGTTCAGCTACAGTAACTTCTAATTTTTTTACTTTTTAAAACTTGGGAAAGCTCGTCCTCGTCCTTTTCTTGAAAAGTATACTTTCTTATTTTTTGTTTTTTAAAAATCGGAAAGTTGGTACTCGTCTTTTCTCGTGAAGTATACTCATAAAAGAGAAAATGGGAAGAGAGTTTGGTGGGAGAGAAAATAAGGAGAGAGTGTGTTGGTGGGTGGTTAAAAAGCAGTGACCTATAGTCGATAAGTAAATAAATTTTATTAAACATTGCTAATTATATGTGAATTTTTATATTGAAACAATCAGAAGCTGGATGGCGAAGAAGTGAGACTTGCCGATTATTTCGATGTGATTGCTGGGACGAGCACCGGAGGCCTTGTTACTGCCATGATCACAACACCAGGAAATAACGACCGCCCTCTCTATGCTGCCAAAGATATCACCACCTTTTACCTTGATCATTGCCCCAAAATTTTCCCCCAATCAAGGTAAACTAATTAATCATAAAAAAAAAAAAAATCACTTTCTAATTGCATAACAGCATTGTTTAGTGTATAATGAACTAATCTCTCTCTCTTTCTTTCTATTGTAATACAGCGGGTTTCTTGGATCTGCTTTCAAGTTTACGAGTGCGGTAACGGGCCCCAAATACGATGGAAAGTATCTTCACAAGATCGTCAGGAAGGAGCTCGGAGATAAGAGACTTCATGAAACTCTGACCAACGTTGTTATTCCTACATTTGACATCCGATTATTGCAGCCCACCGTCTTTTCTTCCTACCAGGTAACGTCGTCTCTCTCTCTCGACCCTAAATTCCCCCTCCCACAACTCTCTCTCCGGAAATCAATCAACTGTTGCTTATCTTTCTTCAGATAAAAGCTGATAAATCGAAGGATGCGTTATTATCTGACATTAGCATAGGCACATCAGCCGCTCCGACATTCCTTCCAGCCTATTATTTTGAGAATGAAGGGAACGATGGGAAGATTCAGAGCTTCAATTTGGTCGATGGAGCGATGGCAGCCAATAATCCTGTAAGCTATTAGATTTTTAATTTTGATGTTTTGATTTCTAAAAAGAAAAAGTTTATCTAAGTGTGAGGCTCTAAACAATCAAATTAGAGCACACCTCAAAAATTTCATTGGAAGAGGTTGTTTTGATGCTCAAATTTTCTCAAATTGATCTTCTTGACCTCAAAATACATGGACATCAGAAAACAAATGGATTCCAAGTTTTGAAAAATGTGCATCTTGTAATACATTTTTGAAACGTCAGTTTTCAAGATTTTCTAAGTTTTCATAGATTTACTCGATCTAGACAATTTTTTAAGCTTTAAATTTAATAATTAGAGATAAAAATATATTTTAAGGCTATCATTAAGATTTCCGGTATTGAAACCATATTTATTCACACAATTTGAGTTTGTGCTTTACTTTGATTGATTAGAGCCTCAGCCTTCCACAAACTGCACCCTTTCTTAAAAGAATAAACAAAAACACTTTGTTGAATTCTACAATTTCTTCAAATTTATTGGTAGGTTAGGTAAGAAGTTTCATCAGAGAGGACGAAAAAACATAACATGTCTATCAAACCCAAGATTTTAATTCTTATTTTAAACAAGTTTATGGATGCCGGCATCTATTTTCTCGCTCTAGAAATTAGAAAATATTGTCTAACAAAGGTTTCAGATGAGAGAAAATACATCAATAATGTTATTCTAATGACCGGAAGATCTAACATGGATATTTCACTTCTCATTTTTCAGACACTTGTCGCTATGGGTGAGCTTACAAGAGAGATATTTAACCAGAACCCCGATTTTTTTACCATCAAACCAATGGATTACCGTCGATTCCTCGTTGTCTCTCTCGGCACTGGTACTTCAAGTTCTACTGATAATTATAGTGCAAAAGACGCTGCTAAATGGGGTGTTTTGGGTTGGTTATACAACAGTGGAGGCACTCCCCTTATTGACACATTTCAACAAGCAAGTGCAGATATGGTCGACATCCACATCTCTGTTGTCTTTAAGGCTCTTGATTCTGAACAAAGCTATCTCCGTATTCAGGTATCATCCATCTCTCTCTCTCTCTCTCTCTCTCTCTCTCTCTCTCTCTCTCTCTCTCTGTCAACATAACCACAAAACGTTTTCTTATGCATGCGGGTTGTGTTTGCATAAGTCACTGTTATATGTTACATGACATATGATGTATAAGCATGTATGCCCAGAAGAAACGAATGTCATGTATGCACCCTTGTATGACATGTATACTTGACATACACAGTCATACATGTACAAATGCGGGATCGTGGGGGTGTACAGTATCTTTTTCCAAAAAGACTTTCAACTCCCGCCGGAGTGTACTATCCATTTACTACCTCCGGCAAAACATATGCAAGGGATACTTTTAGATCTCTCAAATTTTGGAGATGTGATCTCTAAAACTTATAAGACTAATCGCAATTTAAAAAATTCCCAAATAAATTCTCTATGTACAAGAGAAAATTGTGCCTCAAGATTAAAAGATTAAATCGAGATTGTCTAAATTTTGACGAGCTAGATCCAAGTGTCACAAAACTCAAAATTTGAATTTTTCTTTCAAAATTAAGTACTTCATAGATCGTTGACAAAATTTTAAGCTAAAAAAACTCTTCTTAAATTGATGTTTTGAGTGAGGGAATAGATGCATAGTATACTTCCATGGGATCTCAGTATACATGCGCCATTTTTTATTGCGTTAAACGCTAGATTTGCGATCTGGATCGTGATGGACAGATATAAAAAAAAACTAAAATAAAATTAAAATTAAAATATAGCTTATGGGGATTTGGGGGAACATAGGTAATCTGAAGAAAAAGAAAAAATAAACATATTGGGAATCACCAAATTTTTAAGGCACTGCCCTAAATTGTGATGTTATTGTTTGTAGGATGACACATTAACGGGAGACACATCGTCGGTTGACATTGCAACGGAAAAAAACTTAAAGGATCTTGTGAAGGTGGGTACAGAGCTCTTGCAAAAGCAAGTTTCGAGGGTAAACTTGGAGACGGGGAAATTTGAGCCGGTGCCAAATGAGGGCACCAATGAGCAAGCTTTAATCAGGTACATAAATCTATTTTCTATCTTAAATATCCGCAAATAATTTTAGCATTCTATTCTTTTCATTGTGTACTTTTAAAATAATAATCGAAAAAAAAGTAACTTATAAAATAATTACAATTTACTGTATTTTGATAAAATTTCCTTTATTAGCATAATAGAAACATATAGCTATGAAATAGTAAGTGTGCTTGAGATTTATTACGGAAATTGTAGGTACGGAACTAAGTAAGTTGTGATATATCTATGTAGGTTTGCAAAGTTATTGTCCAAAGAGAGGAGAACTCGGCTGCAAAGATCTCCTCACCCCTCCAGCGAATGAGACTCTATAGTTGTTGACACACTCATAACTGAAGACTTGATTCTTTGATTTTATTATTTGTATTCAAACTAGTCCGTGGGTTCTAATCATGTGTATGGATCCAATTTGATGAATTGATGTAATGAGAAGACTCGAGCAACAACGAGTCATTAAGAAATAAATACTCATGCTTTATATTTTTGGAATAATCAAATAAATACGTACTTATTCTCATCAACTAATTCAACTCTATTTATTTATAAAGGAAAAGGTTTCTTTACTAGGTACCATTCAATGCAAGTGTATGATAAATTTATCTAAATGCACTACTTTTCAACTATTTAAGTTTGGGTGCAGTTTGTATAGAGCCTAGGCTCTAAACAATCAAATTAGAGCCTACCTTCAAATAGTGTCGAGAAATGTGGTTTCAATACTGGAAACCTTTGTGATAGCCTTAAAATGCATTTTCATCTTTATTTATAAAGTTTAAAGCTTCAAAAATAGTGTAGATCGACATATCAAAAAATTGACGGTCCAAAAATGCATTACAAAATACACTATTTTCAAAACTTGAAATCCATTGTTTTTTCATGTCCATCCATCTTGATGTCGAGATGATCAATTTGGTGATATTTGAGCATCAAAACAACTTTTCTGAGTGAAAGTTTTGAGGTAGGCTCAAATTTGATTGTTTAGAGCCTCAACTTTTCCCTTGAACTTTTACCTTTTTTCATACTATTCCAACTCAAAATCATGCCTATTTTGATAGGTATTTTAAAATTTTTTTAAGAAAAGGTGAAATGCCAAAAACTAATATTTTAAATGCATTTTGACAAATTCCCCTAAATGTATTTGCAGGAGCTGATCATGAAAAAATCTTGAGCTAATCATGAAAGAATGATTACAAAAAGGCTTGCTACTCTGCCTCATTGGTAGAGTATTTCTTTTCGAGAGAGATGACATGAGGGAGGGGACAATCATTAGGAGATATGACCAAACTCTTAGCTTTGTATACACCAGGATACCCGACCATGATAGTTAATCCATAAATAGCATCAAGAATATTTGAAAATCCTCACTTTCCCCCTATAGAGGGATAATATAAGAGGGAGTTGAACCATAAAATCCGTTCCAAAGGGCATGTATGCTTCATCAAATCACCAAAAATCAGCTAACAACCATGGCCCAAATTTGATCTGGGCTCCGACCTCCTGGTTTATGGGATTTGCCTAATTATAGGCCACTTCTAGTTGATTTTAGGGATCTTCTAGTAGACGAAGCCTTATCCTTGACTCCCTAGTTCCAGTCCAGAAAACATAAGAAAACCCTAATAAACCTTAACTAGAACAAAACCAGACTCTCTACAAAGATCCAGAAAACATAAGAGAAGAAGATTACTTCGATACCAAAAGCCCTAGAAAAACAATCCCAATCATCTGTCCCAAAGCCCAAGAGACATCCGGTTCAACAAAACCTCCAAGGAGAAGTTGCGAAGACTCATCCATCCTATCTTTTCTAGGCCCTAACTCTAGAGGGGCACACTTCCCAAGTATTGCTCTTTCTTTTGTTTATCTTCTGAATTTTCCTTTTTAACTATTTGCTTCTCTGTTTTTAACTCTTTTAAAACTGTCCTCTCATTTTCTAGTAAATTCCTAAAGTTTTTCTTTAGGTTTTATAAAAATTAGAACTGGCTCCTCGCTGATGATATACGAGAAAGAAATCTCTTACTAGACCTATTTCTCACATATTCTCGAATCTGATGAGACGCATTTTGCAGAGATTTAACTAACAAGTTTGCACACAAATCAAGACTGGATGGACCTTAGGTAGTGTATTTCATCCCGTATCTTGTGTGTAAACACTACTATGGACTCGATCATTATTTATGTTGTAGGAGAGGGAAGTCATGCTTTCGGCACGACTTGCAGAAATCTATGTAAATATGGTTTTTCCTTTTTCTTTTTTTTTTTTCCTCGTTTTTCTACTATTTTTGCCAGCCATGTGGGATATTAGACTTTTTTGATGAATCCCACTTTTATAAACTTATTTACCTCAACTCCTGTTTGGGGGCCTATTCTGCGTGACATGCATCAAATGCAAGTCTCAAATCCTGAAACTATTGTTTCTGATTCTGTATTTTCGTTCTAGCTTAATACAATTGTGGAATTTCTATACAAAAAGAAAAGAAAAAGTAAGCTTTCCAACTGCCAAATCCCAAACCCTAATATAGGTGCACTCAAACCTCTAAAATAACAGTTGGAACATTGATTGTCAAAAAGCTCGTCCCCTTTGGCCTTAGGATTAACAGTTCTCTCAAAGACGTAAATAAATTGGATTTTTAAAGATGAATCTCGCCAAATCGAATTTTATCTACCCTACCCACAACCCACCTAACATTCCTATCCACAATGTCTTTGACTCGACAAATATCTTTCCAAAGATGAGAAGCTTCTGCAGGTCTTCTACCTCAAAAAAAAAAAATTGTCTATCCCATATTTTTCCTCCGCCACATTCTTTCATAAAAGATCATCACATTGTAAAAAATCTCCACCACCATTTTGAGAGTAAGGCTTCATTGACCAACTTAAGACCCCTGATAACCAACCTTCCATTTTGGGGTACATAACGTATTCCAGCTCACAAGATGATATTTGTTCTTTCGGTCAACATTCACCCAAAGAAAATTTCTCAATCTCTTTAGTCACCATTGCTAAGATATATAATAAGGGTGCCGTTGGCATACGAATGCATCCGTAGCTGTAGAGGTAAGGTTCACCTTCAAATTTTATCATGGTATATAATTTTGATGTAAAATGTTCTTAGGAGTATCTCAAAATCTATTTTTATATCTAATTATAAAATTTTAAATTTCAAAAATGGTTAAAATCAAGTAGATCTATTAACATATAAAAATCTTGAAAATGGACGGTGTAAATAATATGTTGTAAAATGCACTATTTCTGAGACTTGAAATCTTTTTATTTTTCATGGTCATACATCTCAATGTCCAGATGATCAATCAAAGGGTTTTTCAACATTAAAACTACCTTTTCTGATCGAGTTTTTAGGTGCATCCGAAGTTTTACATTATAAAGTTGCATCCTTATATAAACTTTTTCCATATAATAAAGACATCAGGTAAATAGGAACTTTAGCATGGGAAGATTCAATCATAATGACTCTTACACCCCGCAATAGAAACTTCATCTTCCATAGGTCAAGTTTCACATGCATCCTCTTCAAGGCTGGATCCCAAACCAACCTCGGCAGTCGAGTGTTTGAGACTGGCAAACCGAGGTATTCGATAGGAAAAAAAACAACATTGTGCCCTGCTACAGATGCAAGCGAGTGCACAAGAGCATCTGAACAGCCAGCCCCAATCGCCAAAGTTTTCTTGAAATTAACTTTAAGCCCAAAACCTAACTCACAACATCAAAGAAAATTAGTGATGTACCTCAAAGCTTAAAGCCTTCGGACACCTTAAAGCCATTAAGTTTTCCCAGCCTTCCACCTTGGATATCATGAAACTAAAAGCTTCAACAATCAAAGTGAAAAAGAATGGGGATAAAAGATCACTCTGTCGGATTCATCTCAATGTCCTAAAAAAACATGTAGGGGAATGGTGGGCGCTCGAGAGGCAACCCCACATCCATCTCCTCCATTTCAAATAGATGACGCGCCTCTTTATAGCTTACTGCTAATAAGGAGGGATGAAAATATGGCTTACAGTTCTGTTCTGGATTTCACTTCTCTCAAAATAAGAGGGATACACACTAGGGAACTAGGGAGAAAAGTAAAGTACTATTGTTGTAGTCAGTAAATTCTCTTCCATGTCACCTCACTACGTCGACAAAAAAAAATTGAAATAATTATATCCTCCTACTTACTCCCTCAGTGAAAACCAAGCAATGAATACTTTTTGGATTTCGAACTTTGGGTATTGGCCTACTCAACATGCTAATAAGCATAAATAAAATAAAATAAATTGAATACACACCATAGAAGTGCCTTAACACAACCATGCACTGTGATTGAAATTTAACTGTGATTTTGAGACAATCACATCATTTGGCTCAATTTTTTTTTTTTTACTTTTGGTAACCACTCAGTTACTTATTTTAAAGTGGATTTTTAAATTTCAGATTACAAAAGTCCTCTAAGTGTGTTCTAATATGAAATTTGTTTGCACCATGCCTATTATATTATTATTATTATTATTATTATTATTATTATTATTATTATTATGATTTTGGTAGATCAATAGAGAAAGAGCTCCCTACCATGGTAAAAATAAAACTCAAGATGTCATATTATGGCACCCTTTTAAATAATAA
>NW_006495813.1:470641-492913 GCF_000471905.2 Amborella trichopoda | reverse complement strand
ATTGATAATCAGGAACAATTACTCAGATATACTTCTAAGGTTTGGAATTCCACACAAAGAACTATTCAATGGTCAAAAAAGAACTTTTAGCCATTGTCCACTGTGTTTCTAAATTCCAAAGTGATATTCTTAATCAACCATTTCTTATACGAACTGACTACAAAGCAGCCAAAGATAGTTTGCAAAAAGATGTTCAAAATTTGGTTTCTAAACAAATATTTGCTCGATGGCAAGCTATATTATCTGCCTTTGATTTTTCAATCGAACACCTTCCCGGGTCTTCAAACTCCCTACCTGACTTTTTAACCCGTGAATTTTTGCAGGGGGAGCAACACTGACGCAAACGACGAATCACCACTGTCCCTAGCATTGCAATTGTTTGAGGAGAATAAAAATAATAATATTTTACTTTCACCTTCACCTAGTCCAATGGGTTCTCGAGGCACTTCTCGCCGAGACAAACAACCCATGTCGAATATATATATATATATATAGTCAATAGTGAAGAACTCTTTTGCCCATGGTAAAAGTAGAACTCAACTCTTCTAGCTATAATAAAAGTAAAACTCAAAATGATACGTTGTGACACCCAACTACACTGACCACCTAACCCAAAGCCATGTCCAGCGCGTGCGCTCCCATTAAAGAAATGCCTGCTCTCTACACTTCCTTAATCTACACTCTCACCTTACAAAATTGACACCATTTCAGCATTGTAGGCATCAACGAGCACATATCAAAAGTTGAAATCAGTACTAATTCGTTACTTATCTGAGTAGCATTTCCTTGTCTTATTGAAAAGGCAACAAAGAATTCATGGGATTTTCTTGGAATGGTACACAAAAATTTGCAAAGATACTGCACAGGCTCAAGTTTTTTACATCTTTTTCAGCTTTTTCTCGGTTGAAAAAAGCATAAATTTACATACACATGTGCAGAGTGAGAAAATATTTCATGCTCCCATAGGTGCATGCTGTGCATATGCTTGTGAGAAAAACTCGATTCAAATACTTACAACCCATTGATCAATCTCAAAAAAGAAAAAGGAAAAAAATTAATTTGCACTTTATATGTGATTGAAAAAGTGACGTCTGGAAGATTGGCTACGAACCGTCGAATTTTTTGAGGGAAAGATCTGGATGTTCAAGCAGTCAAAATCTAATTTCATTTGCCCTTGTATTAATAATCTAATAATAGTTAGATTGATCCCAAAAAAGTTTAACAATAAAATCCTCCAAAATATATAGATCCCAAAATTTTGGATCAATAAAATCGGCCAAAATATCTATTTAGCCTGAGGGAATTTTCTTACAGTATACTCCAGCGGAAGCATGCTATGCGCTCTCATATGTACATATGTCAGGTACATCCAATCACAGTTCTCTCTGCGCTTCCTCACACCTAACATGTTCGGGACGTCCACTGAATCCCTAAAACCAAATTTTCCCTTTTTCGGTAATCAATTTTGACGCAACAGGGATTTAATAAAGAATAATTGTTTCCTGTGGGCTGGACCTCATTTCTACAATATGCGGTCGAAAGAATAGAGCTGGATGCAAAAACGGGGTCCATCACAAAACAATTGAAATTAACCTTCCAAATGTTTTTTTAATAAAATTATTCTTTGTAATTTTAATTTTATTATTATAATTATTATATTCACAATCTCCATGTTAGAGATTACATGTCTTTAAAAATTAAGTCCAAGAATCCATTTAAAAAATAGATTTTTGAGAGACGCCTCATTTCTACATGGACTCATAGAAACTGTAATTTTATGCATAAAAAATTGTTTCATGCCGGCTAGACAGCATTTATGCAATACTAAGGTATAAAACATCCATTTTAAAAATAGATGTAAATAGGTGGTCCATTTAAAATTAAGTGTAACTACCTGTTCAAATGTTTTTTTAATATAATTATTATTTCTAATTTTTAAATTTATTTATTTTTTTATATTCATGATCTCCATCTTAAATATTATATATTCTCTAAAAATTAAGATTAAATTATATTTATTGTCAAACTTACATTTACAGGCTGGACGCGTGTACTTAATGAATATACCTGCTATTTAGTGCAGCACTTATTCCATGAGGGGATGGTGCAACACCAGGCCAAGGCAAATAAAATCCTTAAACAGAATCAACGGCCACGATAGACAGACAAATTAGTGGGTTGCCCAATGTCCAGACGTTCCATCCAATAACCAATGAAACAAGAGAGACTGGAGGTTGAACAGATAAGGGAGATGGTTTTAATGGTGACTCGATGAGTCTTGAAGGCAGAAGCTGACAATTCATACTTTCAAAGACAAAACTCTTGACTAGGGCAACTGGACCTTGAACGACAAAATTTCTTTCCATCTTGTTGGGCCTATCATTTCATGGTCTTTTACTTTTAAATACAGAACCCTAGCCAGACCTCTCCCTCTATTATTTGCAACTACCCTAGCCAGACCTCTCCCTCTGTTATTTGCAACTACCCTAGCCAGACCCCCTCCCTCTGTTATTTGCAACTATTAAGATAAGGGTGTGGTTTCTATAAGCTTGTAACCTTAAACAATTCAAATTTTATCATAATATATAATTTTGATATAAAATGTTATTAGGATTATCTCAAAATCTATTTTTATTTTTAATTATAAAATTTTAAATTTTAAAAATAGTTAAAATCAAGTAGATTTATAAACATATGAAAATCTTAAAAATGGATGATATAGATAATATGTTGTAAGATGCACCATTTTTGAGATTCAAAATCTTTTTATTTTTCATAATCATACATCTCGATGTCAAGATGATCAATCACAAGGTTTTTCAATATTAAAATAACCTTTTTCGATAGATTTTTGAGGTGCATCTATTGTTTTACATTTTAAGGTTGCAACCTTATATAAACTTTTTCTTTAAGATAAAGGGCCCTTATTATAGTTTTAATTACTAAAAAGTACCTCTACTTTTTTCTTTTTTAAAATTTTCATATAAATATGTATTTTATATTTTCCAAAAAGATTTTGTGGAAGACTTCTTTCTATTCTTCATGTTTGTCAAGATACGAACTTTTCTTACCCTTCGATTTAAAATCTCTGGATTTTAGTTTTGAGATAGGCTCGCTAAATGTAGTATTCAATCAAGAATATTAATAGTATCATCAAATTATTATTATTATTCTGGGTAATTCAGTGGGGATGACGAACCCCTATCATTTTTTAAAAATTGTTAGTGGTTTTTTAATTCGTCCGGTGAGAATGGAAGCGTACACATTAGCTGAGACACAAATTATGCTACCATTAGCTGAGGCACAAATGATGCTACCACTAAGACGTCAACCCCATTCTCCTATCATCAAATTCTTGACAACAAATTCTTCCAACATAACAGCTTTCTCTGCAAAAGACCAAGAGATTGCGTATTATTTCAAATACAACACAAACCATGAAATCATCAAATAAAATAGGGCAATTACAAGGAAAGTGAGATAGAGATTGAAAACGACGGGGATTTTTTTTAAAATGTTTTTTTCACCTTTACTGGGGAGTATCTTCACGGACCCTAGTTGAATTTCTTGGATTACACATGATTAGAGAGAAAACCACTAGCAATGAGCATTTTAAGTCGTTTTCCCCTCTTAAAAAAGTTTATGGGAGGTTATTGATCATCAAGGTCGATTACGACTGCTAAATTACTAATGACTGTGATCTTTCTTGAGGCCTTGATCATCCTATTTATTTTTTTCCTTTCATGCATTTACCATACCTCCCCAATGACCTATTGGCGTATAAGTCCCATAATATTTTCAATTAAGCTTAAACAATTTTTTTTTTTCGATCTTTAATGCTCACGTGCTGACTTTCCCATATCTCTACCCTTCGTTTGGTTTTATTTTATTTCACTTTTCAAACCCAAAGCCCAATTTTGTTAATGGACTAATTCCCCATATAGAGATTCCATTTATACACCGCTACCTAGAGTTGAAGTTGCACTAAAAAAGAGTAGGGAAGAGATGGCTAAAAGATGGCTTAGCATAATCCAGCCCCCTACTTATGGCGACTCCATAACAATTTTAAGCATAGATGGTGGAGGGATAAGAGGGATTATTCCTGCAACTATACTCGCCTTCCTTGAGTCTCAGCTTCAGGTACCAACTAACCATTTCAGTCCATGCCCTTTTCTTCTATATTTACTTGTATGCCTCAAACAGGGATGGCAAACTCGGCCCGTTCAACTCGGAAACAGCTGCTAAAACCCGAACCGGACCTTAGCCGTTCCGGTTTTAACTGGGTTTGGTGGTTGCCGGGTATTCTAAAAAATGTTCAAAAAATATAAAATTACAAAAAATAACGGATTTGTTTGTAATATGTTTTTGAATGTTTTTTTTTCATTTTGACAAAGATTGGAAAGTGTTTTGGCCATGAATATTTATTTTTATGGTTTCCCATCTGTTTTAGAAATTTTTGAAAATACTCCTTGGCACAAATCGATTTTTTAAAATTCATTTTTTTTTTCATTTGGATGTGTTTTTTTTAATCATGCTTTACAATATATTTTTGAAATTTTTTTTGTACTTTTTCTATTTTTTTAATACCTTTTTACCAGCTGGCACCTATCCGGTTAGGCCCTTTGAACCGGCTAGTTTACTGGTTTCTTGGACCCGGCCCTTGGCCGGTTTGGGAGGACGGTTCGATATTTCCATCACTGGCCTCAATTTTTTGGCATAAAGGATGAGAGAGGGAGAAAACGATTATGTTAGTTTTGTCATTTCCTAACTAAATTCATAGCTTGAATTGTTATATTTTACTTTAAAAAATACCATCATTTTTCACTTTTCGTTCAATAATTCCATATATTTGGCCAAACCAAAAAAGTATCAAACCTAGGTCAGCTCGGAGCTGCAAAAACAAAAGAGAAGCAAAATCAATTTGTAAAATGTGTTCCTTAAGGGAAGCGTTTCATTTAAACAGAAACTTGATGGTGAAGAGATGAGAATAGCCGATTACTTTGATGTAATTGCAGAAACGAGCACCAAAGGCCTTGTAACAGCCATGCTCACTGCTCCGGGCGATGACAACCGCCCTCTTTTCGCTGCGAAAGATATAACCTCCTTTTATCTTGAACACTGTACCAAAATCTTTCCTCAGAGGAGGTAATGCATATTCTCGTTACTACAAACCATAACTAATACCAACAATCATGTAAACAAATCTTTTGTTTCTCTGTACTGCCATACAGAGGACCTTTTGCCTCTTGCCTGAAGTTCCTAAACGCAGTGGTTGGGCCCAAATACAATGGAAAATACCTCCATGATGTTGTCAAAAGGAAGTTGGGGGACAAGAGCATAGCCGAAACTTTAACCAATGCAGTGATTCCAACTTTTGACATTAGACGTTTGCAGCCCATCATATTTTCCACCTACCAGGTAATTTATTACCTTTGCATTTCTGCCTTTTATTTCGTACCACACACATATACGGGCTTCCTAATCTATTGATGTGCACCAAATTTGGTGAGTTTCTAGTAGTTTTCTTTTATCCTTTCATTTCATTTTTCTCTCTCTTATGGTAAGTGCTTTACCACGAATACTTTAGGCCTTGACTAACCTTTTCATTTGTTTCCCATAAATTATTGGGACAATTTAAAACAACTGCCAAAACTATATAACTTACCCCCAACCTAACTTTTTCTCTCATTTTTTTCTCTAAAAGATACTTTCTATGCAAAAGCCCCCAACCAAAATAAAAAAAAAAAAGTGTCTATACTACTTTCTCTTACTTTTACCTTACTCACGCCTCTTTCTCCTCTATCCCACCAAAATAGGGTGTTCCGGCACCGTGTAAATGTGGTCTGGCAGTAGCGCTCCGGCACTTTGTAAAGTTCGGTATGACAGTAAGGCTTTCGTACTGTGTAAAGTACGGTCTGACAGTAGGGCTCTGGCACTGCGTAAAGTGTGGTCTGGCAATTGAAAAGGGCGTCCGCTTCGGCAATGTGCTACTCGAGTCCAAAAGTCAATTTCAAATCTATCCAAAATGATTTTTGTGTAGAGAAAGGGCATTTCTATCTAAAAAAATGAACTTTTTCTATTAGGAGGTATTTGTATAGAAGGTCTGTTTTGGAGAAAAAAAATGAGAGAAAAAAATTAAGTTGTAGGTAAGTTGCATAGAAAGTGTGATCTTAGTTTTTTTTTTGTCTTTTTTTTTTTTACAATTTTTTCTAAATTATATGCATGGTAATTTGGTATTCCTCGGAAATATTTTGAAAACAACAAAGTCAATGGTTACCAACGTTTAGGGTCCCATTACGTGATGGAAATAAACGTGTGGTAGACTAATGCATCACACACTTCCGAGTGCATACACTATGTTCCGTCGAGAGCATATTATGTATCTACCCCCTTGGGCAAATCACTTTCTTGGAGATTGTTTTTATTTTTTTGTTGAAATTTTGGGATTCATTGTGATCTTCAAAGAAAAAAAAATTTTGGATTTTGAGTTATTGAATATTTAGATCATTTCCACTAAAAATTGGAATGTTCCATTGTAATCTTGAGGTGCCATTTTCTTTAGGCACATGAGAGAGTGAGGAGTTTTTTTTTGTTTTATTTTATTTTCTTAAATTTTTTTTTATTTGAGGCCGGTTTTTTTTTTTTTTTGGTAAGTATTTGAGGTTGGTTTCGAGGTTCTGGAGTTAACATCGTCAAAAACTTATGGTCTAAAAGATATCCATAGTATAAGTTTTGAAAGAGAGAGTAGATGGATATTACTGTTGGAATTGGCAATCTTTGAAGTTTTTGGGTTTTTTTTTTTAAAAACTAGAAACTCACAAAAACTACCTGTTTTTGTTCCACTCAATTGGTTTTTCTTTTTTCAAATCTAGAAAATAATTAGTCGGTATACTATGAGATGTACATCAAGTCAATGTACTGGATCGATGTGTTGGATGTTGATAAAATGAGAGTGTTCCAAGTTATAACTACATATGTTCAGTCCGAACAACTCTTAAAACATCACCCCCCAGCTCAATTATGTGGCGCTAATGGGCCCTATGGCTAATACTATTCTCGAAGTCAGTCAGGTCATTGTATAATTACCGAAAATGATTATGATGCTTATGTATGGTGAAGATTATTAAGCCCACTGTATCAGGTAAAACTTGTTAAATCTTAGAAGCATGTGTGTCTTCCTGCAGGTAAAATCTCACAAATCCAAAAATGCCGTGCTCTCAGATATTTGCATTGGCACATCTGCCGCTCCAACTTACCTTCCTGCCCACTATTTCGAGACAAAAGGGTCAAATGGGAAGCTGAAGAGCTACCACTTAGTTGATGGTGGGGTAGCTGCCAATAATCCAGTTAAGGCCTTCGATTATTGAAGATCTAATGAATTTTTTTCTGTTTTCCTTTTTTCATTTTTTTCCTCCTGCTCAATAGGTGTGGACGAATTTTCAAATGAATTTGAATCAAATTTCTTACTTCATTGGATTTCTAGTTGTTATTAGTAGGCTTTGTAGAGAAAAAGGGTGTGTGTATCAAGTGTCAATCATAAACAATCAATAGGCACATTCAGCACATGTGTTAAAAAGCCCTGTGATGGTCTGAAAACCTATTATCCTCCCTATTATCCTCCGTGCTTATGAAATTTTAAGCTAAAAAAATGGTGCAGATTAATTAGATTTACAGACACATGAATATCTTGAAAATGGACGATCTGGGTAATATGTCACGAGACAAAAAAATTTTATAAGTTAAAATCCTTTTTGTTTTTCATAGCCATACATCCCAGATGATCAATTAGAAGTTTTTCTAGCATTGAAACTATTTTTTTCATCGGATTTTTGCGATACATGTTACTTCTATAGTACATGGTCAACACCTTATATAAACTTCTTCTAACAATAATTTCCCTTTTCATGTATACGTAAAGTAGGGTGGCAATGGACCAAGCCTGGGCTGGGCCAACGTTGGCCCTAGCCGGCCTAAGAGGGCCCGGCCTAAGCAGGGCCTAATGAAAAAAGAAAAAGAAAAAGGAGAGGGCTAGGCCGAAGCAAGCCAACTTTCACTAGCTGCCGACCCGGACCTACCCTCGACCGTAGTTGCCTGGCCCTCTGGCCACATTTTTTGGTCTAGGCCATAGTTGTTTAGGGCTGGGCTGCTCTGGCTAGGCCAAGCCAATACTAGTAGGCCCATTGCCACCCTTGTCATAAAAGTATCACCCTTTAACAACCAAAGTAAGGTGTACTTTCAAACCTTGTTGAAATACATAATTTTGGTATTAGAAATTCCTATGATGCCCAAATACTTCATTTTCACATCTAATTATGAAATTTAAAACTCCAAAAGTATGGTAGAATGAGCAGAACTATGATCACCTGAAAATCTGAAAATAGACAGTCCATAAAATATATTAAAAGATGCACTATTTTTATCACTTGAATCCCATTTTGCGTCATATCCATATATCTCAAGGTTAAAATGATTAATTGGAGGGTTTTCTAACATTAAAATAATTATTTTTTATAAATTTTTGAGGTGCACCTTACTTCTATAGTACAAGACACCTGATATAAACTTTTTCCATACATAAAATGCCTCATGAGGAAACATTGAAACTAAGATGAGATCGCTGGTTTAATTGTAGAACCATTTTGTTCCCATAACAATTGGCTTCTTTTTAGGAAATAATGAGTTTGTCTTTTCTTTTTAGTATTTTTTTCTTTTTTTACAAAGTGTTTTTGCACAAAACATGTCAGGAAAGTTTACCTCAATTTTAAGAAGGGAATTTAACAGAAAAAGATTCCTTGTGATCTCTCTTGGCACTGGTTCACACATATCTTGTGAAAAGTATAGTGCTCATGATGCAGCAAAGTGGCGGGTTTTAGGTTGGTTATACAACAGGCCATTAGTTGATACCTTTCAACAGGCCAGTGCAGACATGGTGGACATCCAAATGAGTGTTGTCTTTCAAGCCCTTTATTCTGAACGTAGTTATCTTCGAATTCAGGTAAGTACACATTAGTCTCCCTCTCATGAAGATGTGCATTCGTGTATATGCATATATTCTTATTTGCAGTTGTAATTTTTTTTTTTTTTTGGGTAAATTAGTGGACCAGAAAACTCCCTACCTGGTTTTCAATAATCCAAGATAGAAAAAATTGCATCATACTATTTTACAACCCTACAATATGGCAATTACACCACATCATGAAGTAAAGAAAGATGAAAGAAAACTACATAATGTATGTATTTGGGTTTTTCTAGAGCGCGTATACTGTGCTTCCTCGGAAGCATAGTTCAGTTCTACTCCCTTGGTCATATGACCTACTTGGGAGGATTCTTTCAATCTAAAATTTTGGGAACCACCTAAGAATCACAGGATGATTATTCTCAAAAAAAAAAAAATGAAATTTGAGTTTTCCAACACTTAGATGTCACCCTCTTCTATTCGGTCTTGGAACATAATTTTTTTCAAGTGTTTAGAGGTGCAAATAGAAAATAGTTTTATTGCAGTTAATCTATAGGTTTAAGAGGTTATATCTCCAATATTTAGGAGACTAAAATTAATCCTAGGTGGGGTTTTACCAGAGAGAGTAAATTGAGTAGTAGATTCCCAATGGAGTAGAATATCATATGGCATTTTTTATGGTTTTCGTTATCATATGAGGTGCTTACTTGAACAAATAATCTACCACATATTCACATTTCTGAATACTAAAATATCACCGAGTTTATGTCAGAACTATAAACATGGAAACATTCAAATTTTACCCTCTACCAAAATAAACTCCACTTTTATTTAAATTTCATCACCTAGCTGAGATCTCTCTTTTATCTTGAAAAAGTAAAATAGAACCGTGAATCTTGATCGAATTATAATGGAGAAAGCATGATAAAAGGAGTACTACAGGGACTGAATTGAAATTATATTGTGAACTAAGTTGCAGTGTATTTTGATGATACATAAGTCCAACTGTGTACTACTGCTTGATGGGTGAGGTTCGTATAAGGTTGTAGAAGTAAGGTACATCTCGAAAATTTGCTTAGAGATATCATTATTTATCGGAAACTTTGTGATGGTTTCAAAATCTATTTTCATCTATTCTTATAAAATTTAAAATTTCAAAATTGGTATAAATCGAATAGATTACTAAACACTTGAAAATCTTTAAAATAAACCGTCCATAAAATTTGTTACAAGATGTACTATTTTTTGAATTTGAAATTCTTTTTTCATCGCAAAGTCGAAATGATCAACTAGAGAGTTCTCCAATATTAGAAAACTCCCTTCTGCAAGAATTTTGAATTACACGTTACTTCAATAGCATAAAGTTACAACCTTATATAAACTTTTCCATACTTTGATATCTCTACACTTTTTGTTTTTTTTTTACACACAAACTCTCACTCTTCACAAACTTATATATTTGTCTTCCTCTTTCTCTCTCTAAAATACAACAACATATTTCTGCATATCTCTAGAATTCTCCATATTAACTGCTCTCTACAATTGTCTAGGCTTTATTCATGGGGACTCTACAATAAACCACCATCATCATCTTCATCATCATAGTCTTTTACAAGAGCCCATGCCCTGTTTATATGTGAATACCACATGAGCAAGCACTCATAGATGTAGATTGTTTGGCTTTTGGACAAAAAAATTTTACTTTCAGTTTACCCATTGCATTCAATTCCCTACAACACTTGGGAATTAACAATATCAAATTACAATTTGTTTTTTTTTGCTGCTCCCCTAAGAATTAATTTTCTCTTGGGAGAACGACGTATACTCTCTCTAAAAATTGCTATCCCAAATAATCCCCAGGGCTTATAAAAAACTTAAAAGAAAAAGGTTATTTAACCCCCTTGTTCATTTTATTTTTTATTGTTCAAATTACTCTATTTACTACTATTCTTTTTTCTAATAACCTCATCATCTATCTAGAGTTTGCAATTCCTCTTTTAAATTACTTTTGCGGTTCATAAAATGAGAGAGAGAGATAAATATTCACGAAAGGTTGCTAGAGAGAGAGGGAAGAAGAGAGCTTTTCTAGGATTTAGATAATATAGTGATTAAGAAAAAGTAAAGAAGGGTAGATTCTATAATTTAGACAATGAAGAAGGTAAGGAGGAGGTTAAACATCATTTTTTTTTGCTTAACTTTAGGGGTTTCCTGAGCTTTTTATAGTACCAGGGGGTTATTTAGAATTATAATTTTCTAGAAGGGGGGTATATGACATTTTAACTTTCACGTGACAATTTTTCAAAAAAGTGGGAACAAAAATTGGTTTTAGACAGTCATATTCTGGAATTTTTCACACACAACTGAATGTGTTTAGGGCCTTAATCATCTCTGTAGTTTATTTAAGAGTTGGATAGGTATTTCTATTTTCTTTTGCTAGCCCAAATAAAAAATAGTACTTCATGTGATATTGAAAGTCCTGACGTCTGTTATCGTTAATCTTGTTATTAGGATGATAATTTGACAGGCACTACATCCTCCGTTGACATAGCAACCAAGGAGAACCTAGAAAAACTTGTACAAATTGGTAAAGATCTTCTCAAGAAATCCGTTTCCAGAGTGAATTTGGAGACTGGTCTATTTGAGCCAGTGGAAAATGAAGGCACCAATGAGCAAGCCTTAATTAGGTGGAATAATATTCCCATCTACATTTGACATCACCAAATGAATCTTGACATTCATGCCATCATCCATTAACAACATTTATGTATCATTGTTTTTTGATTCTATGCTATTAGATGTTTTATTAATGGCACGTTTGATTGGAGTGAAATTACTTTCTAGAAACATTTTTACAAGAAAAAATTCTCTCATGTGGTTAAGTGTGGAGATATTTTCATATCAATTGGTCTTGCTGCATCTTTTTACATCAATAACTAATTGATGTAAAAATATTCGCTTACTTAATCACATGAGACAATGTTTTCATATGAAAATGTTTTCCGGAAAACAATTTCACAAAGTGCCTCCTTTTTTAATCGTTTCCTTCCTTTCTACTCTTCTATTTATTTGTTTATTTGCAAGTTTTTGACAAATTATTTTCTGGAAAATAAAGTAAAATATAAAGAAATGGGGTGCCAAACTCGAAGAATTACATTGTATTTAGAGCTAGGTCAAGTATTTCTATCATCTGTTGTATCAAGAGCCTAGCCTTGCTATTAGCAAAATGGATAATTATAACAAATACGAATTATGCTTGTAACCATGATTTCTAAGAAAACTCAACTCTCATCATGTTATGGTATTCTCTTGCAGGTTTGCAAGGTTGCTATCAAAAGAGAGGAGACTTCGGTGGCAGAGAACACGTCTCACACCAGTTTAAATAAGTTTACCAAGATAGTGCTAGAATAATGGAGAAGGAATTCATTAGTTTGTTTGTACTTTTCTTGGCCTTGAAATCCATTGAAATCTTCTAGTACGTGTTTGAGTGAGATGTGATCATAAAACATGTAGACTCAACAAAATAAATATCCTAGTTAGGGGCATGTTAGTCGATCCTATGTATGGCACTGACTTCATATAAGACAGAATGAGGTTAGAATGATGGATTTACAAAATATTTAGGTGCTTTTTAAATAAAAAGCAATTTCTTATAAAAATTTATATTTAGATACAAAAAGTTAATCTATGTAGGTGCTTTTTAAATAAAAAGCAATTTCTTATAAGAAGTTATTTCTAGATACAAAAAGTTAATCCATGTGCAAAATTTGAGAGTGAGAGAAGAGTGAATTCTTGTAGCCTTTGAGTGAATATTCTAGAGAGACATATGTTGGGATTGATTGCTGAAAAATCAGTAGGGTTTATAACATTTACAGCTATTGTGCAATGGAAACTACATAATATCTAAGCAAGAATATGGAATGAAAAATCCAGCAACATTCAACCACAGAGCATAAAGATTTAATGTGATTAGGTCACACATCGTGATCTACATCCACGGGAGAAATGTGCAAGACTTTACTTACTGATTTGGGAATAATACAAAGTGAAATCAAGCTCAAAATATCAATTTCCAGTAGCTATTTCTTACTCTAAACAGCGCCAAAAAACAAGGCACCAAGAACACTAAAAAATGGGTTATCGTTAACACTCTCTCACTAAAACAAGGCACACAGCAAACCCACAATGGAGTTTAAGCCTTTTGCTCACTTTCTCTTTAAAAAATAACGCATACCACGCTCCTAAGAGAAAACCCAATTACAGCCCAGTCTCTCTATCTTTTTCTTTTTCTTTCTCTCTCTAAACAAAAGGGTTTTAATCCCTTTAAAAGAGTAAAGTTCCTACAACACCACAACTATTGGATTAGATGCAATCCAATGGCCCAAAATAAAAGAGAGAAAGTTAAATAAAACTCCCACATATATGATTTGTTTTCATACATGTAACAATCTCACACTTGAAGACAAATCACAAAGTCTTTAAAATAATCACCAATGCACCACTCTCCATCCACCCGAGGTTATGTCTCCTCCAACCCTAAAAGTCTTCTACACATCATATTCTTTTTAGTTATGACAACCTTTATCAACATATCAGCAAATTTCTTCTCAGTGTGAATATGTTGGGGCATGATGCCAAATCACCATCCCATGTGGTATTCTCCTTCTTCTTTTGGCCATTTTTTTCATTTTGAATGGAGGCCCTTAAAAAATGGTCATATAGAAAAGTGGAACGCGCGGATGAGTTAGAGAAAAACACGCGAGTGTGTAAGAAAAGGGTGAAAATAGAGAGAGAGTTTTTCAGGGAAAATTTGGGGTTTCAGCGATAGAACCCTAGCGCTGGGCCACTCTTGTCAGCATTTCTTCGTGGTTACGGTAAATCAAAGAAAGGAGTCGACTGTAGGTAGTTTTGTGGTAGGAAGTTCTTTGTTTTTTAGCATTCCTTGATATTATATAAGGTAACTCTATATAACCCCAATCTTGTATGTTTTTCTCTTGATAGTGATACATATTTGCCATCTTGCCTGTGGACGTAGCCCATTTTGGGTGAACTACGTATATGTGCATGTCCCTCTCTATTTTTATTTGTGTTGTAGTTTGAAGATTTTCCATATTGATTGATTTTTTGTTTATATATTTTTCCCAATTATATTGCACTTGTTATTGCATCTTGGGTATGCTATTTTAGTATTGAAATCATAGGGGTGTAGTGCTCACTACATCTAATGGGATTTGAGATATCTTGATTTGGTCAAAAGAGGTCATTGGGTTATCCTGATTTACAACAAGTGGTATCAAAGCTCAAGGAGTTAGTGTAGTACTTTTGAAAAAATGACATCTCACAAGTTTGAGGTAGATAAGTTTAATGGGAAAGATAATTTTAAAATTGGAAATTAAAAATGCTAGATTTATTTGTACATCAAGGGCAACACGAAGCATTACTTAGAAAAGAAAAGAAACTGGTAAATATGATCAATGATGATTAGGATGAACTCGATATGAAGGCACGAGCCACTATTCGCTTGTGTTTAGCGAATGAAGTTTTATTAATATTGTTGGTGAAAGGATGGCAAAAGATTTGTGGGAAAAATTGGAAAGTTTGTATCAAACAAAATCTCTCACAAACCTATTTTTCTTAAAAAGAAAATTTTATTCCTTGAGAATGAAAGAATGTGTTAATGTGTTGCAGCACTTGAATTAGTTTAATAACCTCATTTGTCAACTTGAGAGTATTGATGTGAGAATGGATGGTGAAGATAAAGCTGTCACCATGCTTTCTTCATTGCCAGAAACCAATTATGACCTTGTTACTACATTGAGTTGTAGTAAAGATGATTCTATTGATTTGGGCTCGATGTGTAATGCTTACTTGCCGATGAACTTCGAAAGAAAGCATCTTTGGGAAGTTCGGTAGAATCGAAGACGAAAGCTCTTGTGGCAAGAGGTCGATCGAATGAACAAGGTGATTCATCAAGGAATCATTTAAGAAGTAATTCAAAATTTCGATCAAAATATATAGGGCCTAATAACAAGAATGTGTGTTGATACTGTGGGAGGCCCGGTCATATAAGAAAGAATTGTTTTAAAAGAAATGAAGTGAATTCTTCCAAAGTTCCTAATGCACGATGTGAAAAGTCAAGTGAATCCAAGAATAAAACAAATCAAGCTGAAGAGTCTACATCCGATTTTATTGAAGATGAAGATTGATGGTGGTATTTAATTCAATATTCTATCAAAATTGGATACTTGATAGTGGAGCTAGCCATCCCAAATGCCCCCATAGATCATGGTTGTACTCTTATGAGTCATGTGAAGGAGGATCGATATCCATGGGTAATAATTCCACTAGCAAGGTGGTTGGAATGGGTTCAGTTCACCTAAGGAAGTTTGATGGGACTATTCGGGCAATTAAGGATGTTATGCATATGTCGAAACTAAAAAGAGCTTGATTTTCCTCTCTTCTCTAGATTCGGAAGGTTATAAGTTCACCGGTCAAGGTGGAGTAATCAAAGTTTAAAAAAGGGCTTTAATTGTGATGAAATGAATCCTAGTTGGGAGCTTGTACAAGTTATTGGGAAGTACAACAATAAATGATGAAGTTAATTCCATGGTCGAAGCTGAAGAAGTTTCATTCGCCTATGGCATAGAAGATTGGGGCATACAAGTGATAAGAGTATGAAGATGAATTTTATTCCTACACTAAAAATTGATGGATCCGAATTTTGTGAGCATTGTGTTTATGCAAAACAATATAGACACTCTTTCAAGACCGAGAAGCATATAAGCAAGTGCATACTTGATTACATTCACTCGGATGTATGGGGCTCTTTACCAACGACATCTTATGGTGGTGCATTATATTTTGTTTCATTTGTTGACTTCTCATGAAAGGTATGGATCAAAACTCTCAAGTCCAAAAGTGATGTGTTTTGTGCATTCAAGAATTTTAAAGCCGAAGTTGAAAAATCTGCGGGGCATCACATCAAAGTCCTTCAAATCAATAATGATGGAGACTTTGTATTAAAGGAGTTCGAAAAATTTTGCAAGGCTGAGGGAATTACTGGGCATTACATAAATGCCAACAATCCTCAACAAAATGGTATCGCCGAGAGGATGAATCGCACTTTGATGGAGTGTGCGAGGTGCATGTTAAGCAATGCCGGTCTAAAACAAAAATTATGGGCAGAACACATATCAATAGCTTGTTATCTTATCAACCGATCACCTTCGATAGCATTGAGAAGTAAAAGTCCTAATGAGGTATAGTATGGAACTCTAAATGACTACTCCGATTTAAAAAATTTTGGTTGTGATGCATATGCACTTATTCCAAGTTGCCAAAGGAACAAACTGGATCCAAGGTCAAAGAAGTGCATCTTTGTGGGTTATAGCAATGGTGTGAAGGGGTATCGGTTATGGGATCCAAGTACCCGAAAAATAATCACTGAGCGTGATGGGTATTTTGATGAATCCAAGGCATTGACAAAGGGGATGATGATAAATGACAATGGTCAAGAAGTACAACATGAGAGCCCGAAACATTTCCACCAAATACAATAATGCCTTATGAGAATATACCCATTGATCATGGTGAAGAACATGAAAAAGTAGATAGTCAAAATGGAGAATCACATGGCCATCATGATGAAGTTGTGTCTTTAGCACATAGGTGCTCTACTAGAGAAACTCGTGCACCTGGGTGACACAAAGATCATGTGGATCCAAATACTTTACATGCTTTAATAGCCGAAAATGAAGAGCCAACATCATTCCGTGAAGCCATTGATAAAAATAGTACTGAGCATTGAAAAAGAGTTATGAAAGAAGAGATATTGGCCCTTCAAAGAAACAAGACTTGGGATTTGGTGGAGCTACGAAATGGTAGAAAGGCGGTTGGTTCTAAATAGGTGTTCAAGATAAAGAAAAGGTTTGATGACAAGCTTGAAAGATATATGGCAAGATTGGTGGCAAAATGATTTTCGCAAAAGGAATGGACGAATGGGATGAATGAAGTTGATGATGAATGCGATGTTGGTGAAGGACTGTTTTGTATTGGCTTCAGAAGGCAAGAAAATAAGTTTGAAAAATAGATAAAGAAGAATTTGATGAGAGTGATTAGTTGACCATGGAAGTGTACTTTAGCCTTTGATGAATCAATTTTATTAAATGTCACCTAAACAAAATGGGCAAAGGATTTATGTAAAGGCCAAAAAATAATAATAAAGATAGATCTCTTCCTAAAATTTTTTTTAACAACATTATAATCTCTAGATAAGTTATGGCACATCATTGCAAGGGAGCTTGAATGAGTTTAATTTCCCTGTTAGCAAGTCGATGGCACCAAATGTTAAAATAAATCAGAACATAAAGAAGTCATATTACTTTGTTCTATACCAGAATAATGGGATATACCGATTATGAATCTTAATAGTGCAAAATCCCCATAAAGAAGTCATATTACTTTGCTCTATACCAGAATAATGGGATATATCGATTATGAATCTTAATAGTGCAAAATCCCCTAATGTGATTATGTTGTGTTACCAGTCCTTGCAGAGGAGTCTAAGCAAAAGTCCAATCAATATTCCTTTAGGAATGTGTTTGTAGCATGCATAATAAGAAGTGCCGGAAGATATTGCTCAAGATCTGATTAAAAAAAGATATAGGAAAGTGAAGTATTCATGTGAAGAAAGATATCAAGGCGCAAACAAAAAATCAAGAGACCTTTAAATCGGGTACGAATAAAAAGTTTAGTTCAAATGAGTATATTGTAATATAACTATAAAACCAGGTTTTGGGAATTAAATATTCATAAAAAAAAATTCCAATTGATTGTTTGTGCCATTTTGTCACAGTTTCTAATTTTTTTTTTTTTTTCCATTTTATCGATTTAATCTTCAATATTAAATCATTTTTTTTACAATTTGGTGCATTTGAAAGATAATTGAAGCCTTTAATAATAAGTATGTTGATTTGTTTGTTCTACAAAAAATTACGGCCTGGTTTTTGCTCGAAATGTTGTTGCTAGAAAACATGACCGCAATCCAAAATTGAATATCCTAATAGATTTATAACTCGTTTTGGATCAAATTGAGTTGTAGCTTTTTATCACCAAAGCTTCATCTCTCAAATAAATTAGGTAAATTTATTTATCATTTAGTATTTTCTTTCTATGAATATTTTCCTACTCGCATGGGTTGAAAAGTTTACAGTTCAAAAAAAACCATTATTTTTATCAATTTAATCTTCGATATCAAACCAGGTTTCCTGAAATTTTATGCATTTGAAAGAGAATCAGAGCCTTTACATAACATATGTGCTGATTTGTTCGATCTACAAAAGATTGTGGGTCGATTCTTGCTAACATTGTTGTTGCAAAAAACATAACCCCGATCCAAAATTGAATATCCCGATCGGTTTATAGCTCATTTTGGATCAAATTGAATTGTGGTTTTTTTTATCATCAAGGCTTCATCTCTCAAATAAATTAGATAAATTTATTCATCATTTAGTAATTTTTTCAATGAATTGTTCTTGCTCGCACTAGGGTTCTGGAAATCTGCCATTTTATCAATTTGATCTTTGATATCGAACCATTTTTATTGTAATTTGGAGTGTTTGAAAGAGAATTAAAGCTTTTATATAATACAAGTGTTGATTTATTTGATTTACAGAAGATTGTAGGTCTATTTTTTTCTGAAATGTTGCTCGATTTTAGAGGTTTTTGAGAAATCGATTTTTCTAACATAAAACTTATTTTGCCAAATAAAGTTTGGTATTTTGATGAATATGGCCTCTTGATACATATGGTATGGGAATAAGTATTTTTCTTTTTTTAATTATCTTCAATTTTACCTCGTGACTTTACAAATTTTAGGGGAAAAATGTTGGTTTTTAAATTTTACTCTTTTATTCATTTTAATGTTCTATTTTTTATTTTAATATTGTAGTATTTTTTATCTTGTTTTTATTTACCTTCTTCAGTAATATGAATGAATTATTAATTGACACCCAAATAGGAAAATATAGGAAAGCGTCTCAGTATTCACATATTTGTTCAAAATAATAAGAGTACAAAATGCACCGCTCCCAATCTTTTTAGAAAATCAGAAAACACCATTTCTAGATCTTTCTAGTAATTTTTAAAATTTTTTTAGGCCAAAATCTACCAATCCGCCACGATTTTTTAGGTAGTTGAACCAGGTTATCATTCCACATTTTTTTTAAACGAGTTAAAACCCTATCCCTCTTGGGCCTTGCATAAATGAATGGCAAGGGACTCCCTCACAGGAGAGCACCTTGTTTGACCGGTCCGGTCATATACCCCAGAAACGCACATACTTACTTGCTACCTAAGGGACCACAAGGTCAACGAAAGAGGAAATAAAAGGGAAATTCGAACTTTAATTAGTAAAACTAACGAAGCAGCTATCACAGCAATAAAATGATGGATCCAAGGCAACCAATCCAACATTATGTAGACCTAATGATTGAAACATCCCAACCTACAAATTAAAAAGTGAATGAAGGAAAGCCCTATCATAATAATCAACCAAAAGATATTCAAATTTCACATTGTCTTGTTCTAACCACAAAGAATACTAACTCCATCAAGGAATGGAGGATTTTGCATTTATTTTCCAACATTATTTGATGGGGGTGTCTGGTGACCTATGTTGCCGTAGTCTCCTTTCTTGAGACAATAACTTAGCAAATCTGTAGAAACAAAGCCATAGCAATCACCACTGTCTGTTTCTTAGCAAAAAGTAAATGCTTTTTTTCTAGGAAAAATATAAGGGCAATGGTTAAACCCCTTCAAATGAAAACTATGGTGGTGTATGATTATCTATATTTAGAAATGAAAATAAAGGGACATACATCACCAAGGCTTCTTCATTGGTGCTTTGATTTTTCAAAGGTTCGAATAGGCCTGTCTCAACGTTAACCCTTGACACAGGATTTTTCAGTAGTTGTTGGCCGATGTTCACCAGGTTTTGGAGGTTTTCTTTTGTTGAGATGTCAACAGAAGCTGCTTCGTTCGATAAATCATCTTCCTGTATTATTCAAAGACAAAATATTCACATACTAATAATAGGAAAAGTATATAATGAGACTATTTATCTTTAGTACAAAGTGGTCACAATTAATCTTGACCATTAGAAGTGAAATTGGATGGTTACATTAATTGCATTGACCAAGCTCAAAGTTCAAAAGAAATTTTCTTCAACTTTATGATACATCCAAGCTATCAAATTCCACATTGGATGGTTATAAGTCACTGTGACCTTGTATAAAAGGTAAATGGTCTCATGGTATACAATCCCTTGATAAAAAATAAAACATTTCCAATGTGAGAGCTTCAACGAGCATTATCTGAACATTTGTTTTTTTAACTTGCCTCATATCTCGAACTCGGCCTTGGCTAAAGGAGAGCAAGTGGGCTTGGCCGAGCATGCACATGTTCTTATAAAAATTAAATAAAATTTGTAAAAGTGAAACAAAGAAAAGACATTCCTAAAAGTCCAAAAAAACCAAAAATATATATAAATCATGAATTTTGAAAAATTAGATTACATATGGAGACATTTTAGAAAATCCAAAAAAAAGGAAAGTATAAAATAGGGCACATGACAAGGAAAACTTGCTAATCATTGCAAAAAAAAAAACAATTCAAATTACATAAATTTTTATTTTATAAATTGTTCTATATATTTATATATTTTTATGAATTCTAGAAAATTTAAAGCGGCTCGAATTGCACCTAAGTACTCAGCTTGGAAAGAAGTTGAGTAACTCAGCCAAGTCTGAGTAGATTGTGCCAATTTTGAATCATTGATCTGAGTTGCGCTATATACTGCAGGTGTTATTAAAGCTTCACAAATTCTTATAGTTTTAGGTTACAAAACTAAGGTTTCATGAGTAGCTTATCTATGATTCGCATATTGTGTAATTTAACAAAAGCGTCATGTAAGATTCAACAAAACCAGACCATGCTCTATTACATGTTGCAAAAAAATTCGGGCTGAGCCGCTGAGTTTGTGATGAGCCATTTTATAGAAATTGCTCATAGTATGTGTGCCCCTTATTAGAAATATCATTTGTACCTGGATTCTTAGATAATTATCTTCCGAATTAAGCGCTTGAAATACAACAGAGTTGTGAAAATCCACCATGTCAGCACTTCCTTGAGTAAAACTCTCCACTAATGGCGAATTACCCTTGTTGTAAAGCCATCCAATTATACCCCAACCAGCGGCAGCTTTGGCACTATACGTGTTCTGAGTTTTCGCTGAACCAGTCCCAAGAGAGATGACAAGAAATCGAGCGTAATCTAATGGTTTGGTCTTAAAAAATTCAGGATTTCGTCGAGAAATCTCTTTTGTCACCTCACTGATCGCTACAAGTGTCTGCAAATAGAAGAAAAGAGTATATACCAAAACAAGTCAATCTCAATAACTTTGATGAAATTCCAGTTTCATTGAAAAGGGGGGAAAGAGAGAGATATTACAGGATTATTAGCAACAACCCCGCCATCAATGAGGTCAAAGAACCTGACCTCTCCCCCAGAACCTTTATTCTCGAAATAATGAGCAGGCAGGAAGGTTGGTGCTGCAGAAGTACCTATACAAATGTCCGAGAGCAGTGCATCCTGTGAAGTATTGCCGTCCTTCAGCTGTAAATTCAGGATTAGAAAAACATAAGCCTTCAAGTGGAAGGCTTAGGAAAAGCTAGTGGTGTGCTCAAAAGAAAATGGTTGGAAGTACTAAGAAAAGATATAAAGATTTATGACCGCACTAAGGGTATGGCCCTTAATTGAATATAATGGTGGATCAGAATTCTTACGGCCGACCCCGATTGGTTGGAATATATATATATATATATATATAGGGTGTTGTTTGTATAGAGCCGAGGCTCTAAACAATCAAATTTGAGCCCACCTCCAATAGTGTTGAGAAATATGGTTTCAATGGGGGAAAGTTTTGTGATAGTCTTAAATTATATTTTCATTTTTAGTTATAAAATTTAAAGCTTCAAAAATAGTATAGATCAATCAGATCTATGAAAAATTGAAAATCTTAAAAATTAACAGTCGAAAAGTGCGTTACAAGATGCACTATTTCCAAAACTTGAAATTCATTTTTTTTTCATGTCCATGCATCTTGATGTCGAGATGATCAATTTGATGATATTCGGGCATCAAAATAACCTCTTGTAGTGAATGTTTTGAAGTAGGCTCTAATTTGATTGTTTAGAGCCTAGGCTCTATATAAACTTTTTCCTATATATATATATATATATATATATATATATATATATATA
>NW_006495813.1:428977-442929 GCF_000471905.2 Amborella trichopoda | reverse complement strand
TTGTTGTTATTGTTGCTATAAATTACAAGTAATCACCCCCCACGATTCAATTCTTCCAGGTTAACAAGACTTGTACTTTTTTTAGATTTGAGATTAATTGCAGGCCCTAAAAGCCTTAGAAAACTAGGGCAAATCATGAGTCAACCAACTCACTAGAAACTTTTCTTTTTGGATGTTGCAGTTTTTAACTTTGGAAAAGTGTTCTATGCATTGGGAGACATTCCTACATTTGCGTACGTCCACCTTTGGGGGACTTTATTACGTACGTACACCTTTGGGGGACTTTATTACCGTTTGATGATACTGTTGCTATAAATTACGAGTAACCCCCCGCCCCCCTTACACCCCTCACTTACTTTTTTTCTTTGTTGCCCTCCTGTCCAGCAATAACAACACCAGACATGAATGCCTATTTTGGTTTCAAACACAAAGAGTTGTCCTATGTTCATATTACCAGACGGCTAGCCTTTTTTTTAAGTTGTGTAGTTCTTTGCTATCTAGTGTTCCTATTACCGGACAGTTCTCTAAAATCCCCCAAAACCTAGTCCACCCTTTCTTCTCGTCATGTTCCTTGTCTCTTTCGTTTTCTCTCTCCTCTCTCTTTCGTTACAACCCAAAACCCTCTTTCTTCGCGGAGCAACCATTTGAAGCCACAATCGTTGATATGTGTCAATGGCGGATTAGGGTTTTTGGTGAACTTATCAATGTTCATTTTTATTCCTCTAAACTTATTTTTGTTATGTGTATGCTTTGATTTGTCTAACCCCAAAATGTGTTAATGGCGTGAGAGATAGTTGTGGGTTGTAGAAAGAGAGGAAAGAGAGAGCGAGAGAGAAGAGAAATGATGGGAAGAAAGGGCGGACAGGGTTTTGGAGGATTTCAGGTAGCTGTCCGGTAATACAGAAACCAAACAACAAAGAACTACACCACTTAACAAAGAAGCTAGTTGTTAAGTAATACGAACGTTGATCGCTCTTTGCATTTGAAATTAGAATAGGCCCGCCTTTCTGGTGTTGTCATTGCCAGAGAAGAGGACAATTCACAAAAAAAAACCTTGAGGGTACTCGTAATTTGTAGCAACAATATCATCAAATCGTAATAAAACCCCTCAAAGTATCTGTATGTAATTTGCTCAAAAACTCATCCTTTTCAGTGTTGTAAATTTCTTTTTTTTTTACATATTAATGATCCTTATATTAGAGCTTATACCTTTCTTAAAAATTAAGACTAAAATGATCATCATATCAGAGATTATACATTTCTTAAAAATTAAGACTAAGTTCCATTTTAAAAAATATTATTAAAAAAGTGCCGGGAGGGGGGGGGTTTACATTTGAGTCGGGGGGGGGGGGTTTACATTTGAGTCTGGTGACTCAATTTAAGCTGTGTCCTTTAGGGCCCATTTGGATCCATGGATTTTTCAATCCTGGAATTGAGATTTACTGAAATTGACATGTCCTGGTATATGGTGTATGTTGTTTGGTTCGCAACCGATAGAAATCAAGAAAATGAAAATTCCCCGTTTGGATTGCCTGGAATATCTTTTTCTTGGAAATGCAAATCCTCTCTCTTTAAAAAAACTTGAGATAGTTTATGTCTAAAACATTAATACAATCTCTTTCAAAAGTTAAAATTTGAAACAGTTCCTCTTTAAAATTTTTGAGATAGTTTCTCTCTCTAAAATTTTTATATACTTTCTCTCTCTAAAATTTGATATAGTTTCTCTCTCTAAAATTTTGAGATATTTTCTCTCTTTAAAACTTACAATTTGTGAAGGTTTCTCTCGATAAAATTTTTGAGAAAGTTTCTCTCTTTAAACAATTTCAAGTAATTTCTCTCTCTAAAATATGTTATAGTTTCTCTCTCTAAAATTTTAAGGTATTTTCTCTATCTAAAACTTAAAATTTGAAATAATTCCTTTCTAAAAATTTTAATTGATATAGTTACTCCCATTAAAATTTTAAGATGCTTTCTCTCTCTAAAATTTAAATTTTGAGATAGTTTCTCTATCTAAAATTTTCATGTAGTTTCTCTCTCTAAAATTTTAATATACTTTCTCTCTCTAAAACTTAAAATTTGAGATAGTTTCTCTATCTAAATTTTTTAAAATAATTTCTTGATCTAAAAATTTTTGGTATTTTCTCTATTTAAAATTTAGTATAGTTTCTCTCTCTAAAGCTTTAAGATATTATTTCTCTCTAAAAATTAAAATTTGAAATAGTTTATCTCTGTAAAAAATTTAAGTAGTTTCTCTCTCTAGAATTTTAATATACTTTTCTCGATCTAAAAATTTCAGGTATTTTCTCTATCTAAAATTTAGTATAGTTTCTCTCTCTAAAGCTTTACGATATTTTCTCTCTCTACAACTTAAAATTTGAGATAGTTTATCTCTGTAAAAAGTTTAAGTAGTATCACTCTCTAGAATTTTAATGTACTTTTTCTCTTTAAAACATAAATTTTGAGATAGTGTTTCTATCTAAAACTTTTTAAATAGTTTCTCGATCCAAAAATTTCATGTACTTTCTCTATCTAAAATTTGATAAAGTTTCTCTCTCTAAAGTTTTATGATATTTTCTCTCTCTAAAACTTAAAATTTGATATTGTTTCTTTCTCGAAAAAATTTTAGGTAGTTTTCAATCTAAAATTTGATATGGTTTCTCATCTCTGAAATCTTAATATATTGTCTCTCTAAAACTTAAAATTTGAGATAATTTTTCTGGCTAAATGTTTTGAGATATTTCTCTTTAAAAGTCTTTAAGTAGTTCCTCTCTTTAAAATTTAATGTTGTTCTCTCTCTAAAATTTTAAAAATTTATGATACTTTCTCTCTCTAAAACTTAATATTTGAGATAGTTTCTCTCTCTAAAATTTTAATATGATCTCTTTAAAATTTTAAATTTGATATAGATTCTCTCTCTAAAAATTTAAGTTAGTCTCTCTCTAAAAAAATCATATATTTTCTCTCTCTAAAAAATTTCGTATACTTTCTCTCTCGAAAATTTGGTATGGTTACCCTATCTAAAATTTTGATATTTATTTCAGAAAATATCTTCTTATCCCCTATTTTTTACTTTTATTCCTCAAGAGACCCAATCGTTGAAAATATTACTTGTAACATAAAGTTTCTATCTTTTCTATCTTTCAACCCCTCGACCCCTTTGACCATGTATTTTTTATCCAAATAAATATTAAAATGTCACCCTCTCAACAATTCTTTTTTTTACTGCACAATCTATCTCTCAAAGCACCATCTCTCCCTTTCAAATCACTCTCTCTCTCAAAACTCTATCTCTCTCTAATACCCAATGTTGAGAGAAGTTCCCCTCTCTACATCATCTCTCTCCTCTCTCTCTCTCTCTCTAAAAACACCACATCTCTATCTAGTCCCTTTTTGCAGCCCCAATATACCACAAATTCTCTCTAAAAAAACCCACAGATCTAAAGCCCTATTGCCCTATTGCAACCCCAACCTACCGATCATTTGGAGGTCACAAAATCAAGCCTCAAACAGAGACGACTGTACAAGCAAATTATAATAACATCCTTAAGCTCAAAGATTGCAACCAGTTCTGTGGAACTTAGGAACAACCTTGTTGGATGAAAAGCTGAACTTTGGAATTGATTGAATTCTGTTTTCGTTCATGAATAGGGATGAAGATAAATGGTGGGTTATGCCCCTTATTCTTCTTCTGGTTAAATGCGCACAAGCATGCCTACTAATGGGTTATGCCTACTAAATATGCATGCCTACCAATGTTATATACTGAGGACCATGCAAGATACTGGGGTTCCTGACTTTCGCACAAGAAGATATAACTCTTTCTTGGTGATGAAGATTTGGCTGCCCCATTGAGTGGTTTCCTCTGGTTGCTGATCAGAGAAGAGCTCATCCCTTCAATGTAACTATGTAGCGGCATGTAAAGAAATTTGATTGGTGTTCATTAGAAATTATGATGCAGGACTTGATTTTTGTTAGCGTTGTATACAAGTTAATCATTAGTATTCGATATGAACTTCATGTACTTTACATTGTTGAATACAAACTTATAGTTGATTGATTAGTTAATAGTGAACATGTGATTTGGTCTACATGAGCAGCAAAATGGTCATTTCTATGAAATGTCAGTTCCAACTGAAATGTCAATTCTAAATGAACCAAACAAGATTGGTCCCATTTTTTCAAGAAAAATGACTCCTAGAAATTTGAATCCAAAAAACCAAACAGGACCTTAACTTTTGGGTGGTCCATTTGGTGAAGAACCTATTTAAGTGCATTCAATGCTGTATAGATTTAGCATTTTGGCCTCCAACAATAAATCTTCAAAAAAATAAATAAAAGAGAACTTGGCGCCTTAAAAATAGCCATTTTGGACTGTGCCTTTCAATTCCTCAATAATCATTAAATCTGTCTTGTTTTTGGAGCTCCAACAAATTCATGGACCTAATGTGAAAATAGATTTACAGTATTTTGACGATGTGTTGATGCAGGGTTTCGAATAATCACCAATCTGATTAAGTGGTACCATGGTCGATTCCCTCTCGATATATGAAATCAAACAAATTTGAAGACAATCGCCCTGTTTTTTTAGAGAACTAGGCAATTCTAATCCAGAATTGCTGACTCGGACGAGGAAATAGCGTGATTCTTAAGGTTAGTTTATTAACATTATTTTTATTGTTCAGTATGTTTTGTTTTTCTTTTTAACATCTATGCCATATGGAAATTGCTCATTGTAACAATCAAGCTTTAAAAAGCCCAATTGGGTGGCCAAAACAATTACCCATGGGGGTCCCAATTGATGTTGTGAACCAGTCGACTCAGACCGGTTCTATCGGTTAGGCCTTACCAAGATGGAAAAGTATTTGATAAAAATAAAAATTTCTAAAAATCAAATTAAGTTTGTGAAAAAAAATTGATGAATTTGTTACAAAATTTGATTAAACAATCAGAAAAGGTGTGAATCAAGGGCATAGTTCTTGTGAGAGTGTCACAAAATAATCCGGCAATCGCATTTGCAAAGAACCCAGTGTTTCATGAGAGAAGCAAGCATACTGACATATGCTTCCATTTAATTCAAGACCAAATGAAAGAGAAAAAGGTTGAACTTACTTACATGAAGACACAAGGTCAAGTAACCAATATTTTTACAAAACCTAATAAATATGAAATGTTTCAAAAATTGAAATTCATGTTAGGGGTGACTATGTTGGACAATCAAGATTAAGGGGGGATGTTAGAAATAAGCTCGATTTTAGTTAAGGTTATTTTGGGCATTTGATTTTACTATAGAGGACATATTGCAAAACTTATGAGAAACTAATTTTGAAATGATGTACCAAAAATTTTGTTGAGTTCCAAGGTCACAGTTCCAAGATTGAGAGAGAGAAGTCTAAAGCAAGCAATGCATTCAAGTTTGAATTTGGAATGCGTGAAGTCTAGAATTTTTTTGTATATTATTGTAAATTCGTCCAAGCAAATAGGGTGTATGAGAAGAGAGGGAAAACTTCACTAGAAAGGTATAGAAATAGTCTAGAAAGGTCCTAAGATGTCTATATATTCATGTACTATGTATTTGTAATTAGAACAATGACAAAATAAAGTTAATTTGATCTTTCAAGTACACAAAGAAAGCTTATTCCTCCATACTTCCAACATACATGTGGGTCATTAAGGAGAAGAAGAGTCTTGATGAGGCTAATAAAAAGTATAGGGCTTGTTATGCTCAAAATTCGTTATGACTTGTAATGAAATTTCCTCTTGTACGCATGAGCACTATTAGATTGTTTTTTGCTATAACTATTATTCTTTATTTATAATTGAAATAATTAGATGTGAAAACTACTTTCTTGCATGATGATTTAAATGAAGAAATTTGATGACCAATCTAAGTGTTTTGTTGAGGAGGGTAGGGAAATTTGAGTTTGTGGGCTAAAGAAATTATTGTAAGGGTAGAAATATACACTAATGAGTAAGCACAAATGATTTGATTCTTTCATATTGAACTTGTATTTTGTAGAGGTAAAGCTCGCCATTGTGCCTATTGCATAGTCATATCGATAAAAGCTTTATTATTTTGTTAATATATGTTTGTTTACAGTGCAAACCGGGATGATCTCAGGATGAGAATCGACCAAATAAAGAGAGGGGATAATCAAATTTTGATATATGGCCATATCTACTCATAAATGAGCAGATCCACTCTCATATTAGTGGCAGAGCCAACATTGATCAGAAATACAAAATACTATATAAAATGCAATAAAAAATTATTTAATTCTAATAAAATAAATAAAAATGAAAATAAGTGCAAAAAAAAGTGAAATATACCAGACCGGGCCAATTGGCTCGGAGCTCCCGAGGCTTCGAGGCCTCACCCGTATCAGGACCGACTGAGTTTAGACCATGTGTCCTCTTTGTTTCTCTTCAGGTTTTGACAAAGCCTTGGCTTGGTTGGATGACTTTCTTAACCTAACGGCTGTAGGTTTAATTGCCTAAAGGTTTCTTAGATCTAGGGTTTTCTCAAGGTTTCAAATCTCAAAGTTTCAGGTTCTTGGCATACGATTTTCCCGAGTCTAAGAGTCTAAAAATTCTAACCCCAAAATGAGTTCTGAAATCACCTTTTTAAAGATCAAATCGTACCAAAATGGATATAGCCAAAAATGAATCAATTTGACATCTCAAATTGCTATTTTTGGGTCAAAATACTGGTGTCGTCCAAGCCAAATGGGTGCAGATTCAATGAATATGCTCAGAAATGGTCAAGGAATGGTCTGCGTTTGAAAACTGCCATTTCGGGCTAGTTTGGGCATAGCGACACCACTGGTGTCGTTAAGACCAAATAACATATTCCACTTCTTGGGGGATTCGTAGGTCCTTGAGATGTTGCGTGCCAAAAATCACGGAATTTGGGCTTGTCAAGGCTGGGCCAAATCTGCCCTGAACTGGCAGGGTCCAATTTTGGGGTGATTTTTGGCTCTTGAGATGTTGTCTGCCAAAAATCACTCGATTTTCGCCAGTCTAGGCTAGGCGACACCAGTGGTGTCTCCCAGACCAAATCTGCCCAAATTGGTAGATTCCAGTTTCGGGGTGATTTTTTTGCTCTTGCGATGTTGCCTACCAAAAATTATGCAATTTGGGCATATCTGGGCTGGGAGACCCACTAGTGTCTCCCAAACCAAATCTACCCAGAATTAGAAAATTCTGGTTCTGGAATGATCCAGAGGCTTATATCATAATGTCTACGAAAAATCATATACGATTTTGCTATTTTTACTTGATTTATTACTCAAACAGTGTGTCATGCAGGATTTTGGATCACGAGGCAGGCAATATGGACTATGGTTCGGGGGTTTACAGAAATAGTGTGTGTTAATGTATGGATATGAATATGTATCATACTGATACATATTAGTATGGATATGGATCTGTATGGATACATATCTCTTGATAAGATTAGGATATGTATCTTACTGATACATATCAGCATAGATATGCATCTATATGGATGCATATCTCTTGATAAGATTAGGTGGTGTCTATCATAATTAGGCTTCAACTGCCATTCCATAAACTCCACTCTCTCTTAGCTCTTTGACACGAGAACTCATGTTGTCCATATCAAGCCAAGCCTCAACACTTGGTTCTCACGCAGAGCGGCTCGCCATGCTTGACTAGAATCCGACGCCAGAAATTCCAGTTACCATCTAGAGAGAGAGGAGCTGCTACTCAAGCCCAGCTTCAAGCCCAACAGTTCAATGTGCTGATTTGCTCAAGTCATTGATTTGTTGTTACGTGACTTCCCTCTGCATTCCATTTCTCAAGCAAGTTACGGATCTATTTTGTTTGACTTCACCCCCACAATTTGCTTCCTTGGGGTCACCTGAGTGTTACGTGACTTCAGCTTGTTTCATGTGTTTGCTTGACTTCATCTTGATACAAAGTCCTTGTTTCATATTTTTGCATGACTTCACCTTGATAAAACCTTGGTACTTGAGGTTCCCTACCTCTCCCCTTGACGTCCCTGCCTCTCTCAAGGATTGTTGAGATTGGTGAAGAAGAAACTATTCTATGTGAAGCCCGCCTTTAAAACTCTAAAAAAAATCGACCCAATGAAACTTGACATCATTTGCAAAACAACCATGGAGTCGTGTTTCGACTCTTTGACTTGTCTCTCTGCCTAGTCGTGCTCCCCTCAGATGCCGAACTCTTTGAGCATGGCCTCTGAAAACAGCTGATCTGCCCCATCAACAGCTACCGCGTCATGTTTTCAACTCTCATATTTGTTTTGGATCTTACTGTTATCAACTCTAAATCTAAGTTCCAACTGTGCTTGTTAATCCGCTGCTAGATTCTATTGGCTCTTCCAAGTGGATCCTGTTTGATAATCGAATTTCTCGATCCTGGTTGATGATCAAATTTTTCATTATTTGATCATGTTTAATGCTTGAATTTTTTGTTACTCAATAGTATTGGATGATGGAGTTTTCCGTTTCTCCATCCTGTTTGATGATTGTGTTTTATGTTACTCAATCATGTTTGATGATCTTGTTTTTCATTACTCGATCATGTTTGATGATCATGTTTTCCATTATTCGATTATGTCAATTGATTGAGTTTTTCGTTACTTGATCCTTGATATTTTGAAGGCTTGTTTGTCTGCTGTTGATCGAGTTTTTCGTTACTCGATCCCCGATATTCTTGAGTCCGTCTGATCCTGAGATCTGCTGCTTTTCTGTGCTTATTGTTCAAGCAATATGTACATGTCGTTCAAGCAATATGAGCATGGAGACCACTGCTTTTATCAGTCACCCCATGCACCTGAAGACCTGAAGATCTAACTCGTTTATTTATGCCACTTATTGTTCAAACTCCATATGCTTTGTGTTAAAGCATCTTGAGTTTGAGGCAGGGTGTTAACTTATAGATATGGATATGTATCATACTGATACATAGCAGTATGGATATGCATCTGTATGGATATACATCTCTTGATAAGATTCGAATATATATCATACTGATACATATCAGTATGGGTATGCATCTGTATGGATACATATCTCTTGATAAGATTAGGTGGTGTCTATCTATAACCATTGGTATTTATCTTTAACTGTTACTGGCCATATATTTATACAGA
Source organism: Amborella trichopoda (assembly GCF_000471905.2). The sequence goes on along the minus strand of NW_006495813.1, from coordinate 433,793 downwards.
GCCTTGTAAATTCTTGATTAATCAATTTAATAGAGTTCTCTGCAGTATACTGAAAATTCTAACAGTGTGGTCCTAAGGCTATCTAGGATTTATAAAGTCATTAAACTTGCCAGTTTTCAAATTGGGGTTTCAACAATGTTAATGGCATAATTGTTGCAAGACCAGATAAAATTTTTTTTACAATTCTTAAGTTCATTTGGCTAAGGAATTAGAGATAAAAGATTTGGAAGTCGTTACCCTTGGGATGAGTACACTTCAAGAGAGAAAAAACAGAGAAATCTGGTTAACTTAGAATAGTAATGTGGAAAAGATTCTGATGTGCTTCAACTGGCGGAATTCTAAAACAGTTAGTAACTCATTTTCTGTATATATGAAGTCGTCTTTTAAACAATGCCCTATCACTTCAGAAAATAAGACACATATGCACGAGTATCGCAGTCAACAGTAAGAAGCCTCATGTCCATTATGTTAAGCACCAAACTTGACCGAGCACTAGTAATGGGAATTATGAGTAACCAAATGGAAAATCCTAGTCATGATCACTAAACCTTTGTAGTGGATCCTTTATTATTCAAAGGGAACTTGTAATATTAGACTTCATTGAAATGTGATGGATTCGAACGTTGCAGGATATATTGATGCGAATTACGTACATGACTTGGATAAAAGAAGGTCTGCTACTAGGCATGTTTTTTTCTATGTGAGGTAATATAGTTAGCTAGTTATTGACATTGTAGCATGCGGTGGTTTTGTCTTCTATAGAGGCTAAGTTTATGTCACTTACTCATGCTTCCAAAGAAGCCAATTGGGTAAGCAAGCATTTGGAGAATTTCAAGTTATGCAAGAAGGGATAGCCTTTCATTGTGATTGCTAGAGTGCCTTGTTTTTAGCAAGGAATCCAGTCTTCCATGATATGACTAAACATAATGGTATTTAATATCACCATGTTCATGAGAAGATAGAAGAATTTTACTGCAAACAATTTACAATGATGACAACTTAATTGATATGATGACTAAACCGATATTTTGCTTAGTGCAGAGCTTCTTTAGGGCTTGTGGTATACGATTAGTAACTATTAGCCAACAATATCTCATAGCAAACTAGTCAAATAAAAAAAAGATGTCTTCAAATGGGAGAATGTTGGACATTTGAACTCATAATTCTTAATATTTAAGAACTTTATATATTCGATAAATGCTTACTTCCTCTATTATTAAGGGGATCCTATTTTTATGAGGTGTGAACCCTAAAGGGTGTGTTTGATAGCATTCTATGTAGTTTCCCTTGGATTCTCCCTGCTGCTGACTTCCCTAGAAAGTGGGAGAGTAAAACTTGGCAGCTTGAAAGCTGGGAACCATGTTTGATAAACTGTGGTGCTGCTACTTTCTCTTTTTGGGTAATGTTGATGTTGTGAAAGCACGAAACTGCTTGTTTTGACAGTTCAATCACATAAACATTCGCATAAATCAATTACATAAACATCCTCATTAACCACGAAAACTCAATCACATAGACATCCACATTAACTACCCATGCACCCTTTTTTATCCTCTACATGAAATCAGTTCCTCATGAATTACTTTGGAGAAATTAAGGAATCGTGACTAAAATCATAAAGTATGAAATTAAAAAAATATGTGATAAGTGCAGGCAAGCATATGACTCTTTAGTTTTTTATTTCACAAGTCAAATAGAATAGGACAAAAGTTGTTACAATTTATTGTCCATAAAAATGGCCACTTTGTTCTAGGGCAGACAATGGCCGGACTTGGGCGAGGCCAGCCCAGGCCAGAAGATAATCGAAGCCTTTACATCACATATGTGTTGATTTGTTCGAACTACATGTGGTATATAATTTTGATATAAAATGTTCTTAAGATTATCTCAAAATCTATTTTTCTATCTAATTATAAAATTTTAAATTTAAAAAATGGTCAAAATCAAGTAGATCTATAAACATATGAAATTCTTAAAAATGGACTGTGTAGATAATATGTTGTAAAATGCATTATTTCTGAGACTTTAAATATTTTTATTTTTCATGGTTATACATCTTGATGCGATATCGAGATGATCATTCAAAGGGTTTTTCATCATTAAAACTACCTTTTCAGATGGATTTTTGAGGTGCATCCGTAGTTCTACATTATAATGAAGCAAGTATAGCTGAAATGGTTGGATAATTCAATTTACAGAGATCGAGCTGGATCCACGTTTTTCAAGAAATTGATTTGATCAACAGCGTATTATATTGCTGGAAGACTTGAAGAAGAATCCAAAGGAATTTTGACGGTTTCTAGAGGGAATCAGAGTCCAAGTATGCAGATGGGCGTGCAGGGGGATCAAAGTACCTAGGTTTAGGTGAAGATGGGCCATGAGGGTCTAAGCTAGCTTAGGATTATTTGAAGATGGCATGCAAGGAATATTGAGTTTTAGGGTTTGATGATGGTGATGGTGATCGCTTAGGATTTTGGGTGGAAGGGTGGCGCAAGTATCAAAGGAAGCTAGGGTGGGCATAACTGATTTGGTTGGTTGGATGGAGAAATGAGATGCTAGAGAAAGGATGTTAGAGTTTGGGAAGACATTAATATAGGATGGCTGGATAAGGTTTCTAAAGCATACGGGCCATGGGGTGTTTAGGAGGAACAAGGATGGGAGTTGGGTTTGGGGAGGAACATGAGAAATAAATGCAATAGGATCGAAGAGGAAACGACGATGGATTGGAGGAAGGTTTTGGTAGGAGCAAATGATGGTAAAACTAATGGAGTCAGTAGGTTTGATCTTGAGGTCTTCACGGGATCTTCTTGCTCTAAAGTTGCGATTGATCGAGCGGTATTGGAGCAATGCAATATCAATACAAACCTCTTTATCCCTAGTTCTTTTTCACATCCTTTAACAGATTATTTTGGCCTTTCTGACCCAGAGAAGGTGGAATCTATCTTATCTTTCTGATGTAAAGATTATTGGAGCTAACAAAATAGTATTTAAACTGTGGTCAAAAGAAGAGGTACGGAAGGCTTTATCTCATAGGTTTTGTAGAGTTTGAGGTAGTTACTATCTCTTGATCTTTGGAAACCAGCTGATCATGGTGCCTTTCTTCAAAAGAAGTCATGCTTGATTAAACTTTGGGGCCTTCTCTTAAATGCTTCGAATTTAAACATCATCAAACATGTGGTGGGGAGCTTTGGTATTTACTGTGATTTGGATTGGGATTCTTTTCTTAATCCAATATGCAAATTTGTGAGAGTTGAGATGTGGGGATTCCCTGGTACGCAGTTTCCAGGAAAAGTTCTCCTTAGTGTGGATGATGACCTCTTTGCAATTATGGTCACGGATGATGATGGTAAGTCTTTCACCGAAAATTTGGATCCAGTGTATTCTCAGCATAAAGTGATAGATGCAAGGCTGGAAAGTTTGGATGTGACACCCGAAAATACTTATTCTGGTGTGAAGATGAACTGGCAGTTAGTGGGTAATCAATTTAGGAGAAATCGACGGCATTTCAAATTTCAAAAGCTTCAGAAATTGCAGTACCCCAAGGTTTCAAAGCGTTGGATCCCTATAAGGAGGTTTCCTGAATCTTGTGCCGGCTTTTCGCAATAGTTTCATGACCGCCAATTTGCTGTTTCGAATGATTCCGCCGACTGTGAACAGGTGCCTTTGAATGACTTCTCGACGATAGACCTAAAAGCACATGATGGACCCTCAGGTCCATCGTCGGTCTTGCACGGGGAAACTCCAAATCACTTTGGAAAGCCAAATCACTTTTGAGAGGATGCGAGCGTGAATCCTAAGAAGGACGGGATTATTAGGGTTAGATATTTGGTTTGTTTTTCAGCAGGCCCTCCTTGTTTCGAGTTGGCGACTCTGTCAAAATCTCTCTCCATATCCCATCTTTGGAAGGAGATTGAGTCTAGAAGAAATCTCCTTGAGCTCCTCTCTATGATGGTCTTTCTCCTTAGTTGTTTGATGCACAGGAAGCTCTCGGCACTACCATTTCAGTGGAGTCATTCATGGCTTTGTGTGGTTGCGCTGTATTTGACCAAGATGTATCCATTGCACTGTCAACCAGCGGTGGCGAAAGGCCGTGCTAAGAAGACAAGAACCAAGTTCGATCCCCTGCTGATAGAGCCTTTGGCTTTAGTAATGGTGGAACCAGAGGAAGCTCTGGTGGGACCTTTGATAATTGAAGGTGGTCTAGCAGTCCCCCAAGATGATGCGAATCCTTCTGGCAAAGAGCTTTCTGTGCCTAAGGATGTTTGGCCACTCGATATCATTCCACAGGTGGACCTTTTGCATCTGCCTTCCATGGGTTCTATGTTTGAGGAGTCTTCACCGAATTGGGTGGCGGAGTTTCCTGTGAAGAAGGCTCAATTAGATGACTTCCCTGCAGTCTCCAAGATGAGGAATGACATTCTCGATGATGTCCTTCTCCGTGTGGTGATGAAGGACATTAAAGAACGAAGAAGAAAGAGGGTTGCTGCTTACATGGACAACAAGGGGACTGGGAAGGATCAGCTAGGTGTAAACAAAGAGATGGTTTCGATAACTCGGGCCAAAGTGGTGGATGCAGGCAAGAAAAAGAGGATTGCAAAGGTTGGGGTTTGACCTTCAGCACGTCTTGATCGTGGCATTTTAAAGAAAGGTCCCCCCTGGTGCTATTGCTTTTGGAGATCTGGTGGCTAGTGATGTGGAATCCTCCTCCTCCTCGAGTGCGGCGTCCCAAGACGATGACGAGCTGAAGGAAGCCATGATGTTGGAAGAGCTTTACTTCGGTGTAGGTCCTGAAGGACCAAGAGGTTTTTCCTCTAAC
>NW_006495813.1:383625-428485 GCF_000471905.2 Amborella trichopoda | reverse complement strand
CTACTAACCCCCCCTCCCCCCCCCCCCCCCCTCCCCTCCTCTTCCCTTTTTCATAGATGAATTTCTTGCCTTGGAATGTGCGGGGCCTGGGTGACCCTCGCAGAAAAAGGGATGTTTAATTTTTGGTGTCCAAATACAAACCGGTTGTTTTACTTTTACAAGAACCAAACTTGCTAGGCCCAACGTGTCAGGTGCTAGGGAAGTTTGGGGGTCTGGGGCAGTTAGTTTTCTTGGTATTGATGCAGTGGGTGTATCGGGGGGTTTATGGGTTTTGTGGGACCCGCTGGTTCTGAAAAATTTTGATATCACTGTCAAAAGTAGTTTTGTGCTTTTGGGCTATCATAGAACCTTGTTTTTCATGGGGTCTTATGAATGTTTGTGGACCTTATGTTCTAGCTCTAAAAGAAGGTTTCATTTCTGAGATGAATGATGTGATTCAATCTTTTCCTTTTCCTATGATGGTTGGGGGTGATTTCAATCTTATTCGTTGGCCAGATGAGTATCTTGCGGTCACTCCTATTAATTTTTTGATGAGACTGTTTAATAGATTCATCGAAAGTAATGCCTTTATGGATCTTCCTATTATTGGATCTAAGTTTACTTGGTCTAATAATAGCATTTCCAGACTAGCCATGTCCAAGTTAGACAGATTTTTAACTTCAATGGAATGGTTGGAGGAGTTCCCTTTATCGACTGTTAATTTCGAGACTTTGCTCTGACCACCAACCAATTCTGTTGAATATAAGTGTGGTGTGAGGTGGCCCGAAACCTTTTCATCTGAATTTGGAATGGTTGGAGATGGATGATGTTGGCGACCTTATCAAAGGAGCATGGACAAATTGTGTTGTTGAAGGCACTGTGGATTTTCGGTTGCACCATAAGTTATTGAACATCAAACTAAAATTGATGGATTGGAAGAAAGAAAATAACTTTGATATTAAAGGGAAAATAGATAAGGTTTTACTTGACATTGAAGGGTTGGATCAAAGCATCCAAGAAGCTGGCACCCTAACATAATAGTTTATGCTGAGGAGAAGTAAGAAATTGAAAGCAGTTAAATGATCTCAGAAGAGCTGAGGAAATTTATTGGAGATAAAGGTCTAGATCGAAGTGGCTTAAGGGAGATCTCAATACTAAATTCTTCCATGCTATTGCTAGTGTTAGAAGAAGACAGAATGATATCTCTGGATTCTTTATTCCAGGGGCTGATTCTGACAATGATCAGGCCATGGAACTTGCAATGATTAATCACTTTAAGAACATATTTACTAAGGAAGTGAAGTTTGCCTCAAAATTTAATAGAATTCCTTTTAAAATGTTGCCAGCAATTTACAAAGCCAGTTGGAAAGAGAGGTAATCTTGAAAGAGGTGCAAAAGGCAGTCTTTACTCTGTCTGGTGATAAAGCGCCTGGAATTGATGGTTTCCCTTTAGCTTTTTTCCAAAAATTTTGGGAGTTAATCAAGGGTAAATTATTGGAGTTGGTTAGGAGTTTTATGATTATTAGGCAAGTGTTTTGAGGAGTAAATTCTACTTATTTGGCTCTGGTCATAAAAACGTCAGTGATATCGAAAATTTCTGATATTAGACCGATTAGTCTTCTAACAAGCCTTTATAAAATCATTGCTAAAGTGTTTGCTGAAAGACTAAAATTTGTCATCCCTCTTCTCATTTCTAATATGCAATCAGCTTTTATTGAGGAATGTCAAATTACTGATAGTGAACTGACAGCGCAAGAATGCATTCATTCTCGAGTGATTAGCAAAAAGCTTGGTGTGATGCTCAAGTTAAACATGAAGAAGGCTTATGACAAAGTGAAATGGGGGGCTCTTTTGGAAATTATGAAGATGATGGGCTTTGAAAATAGATGGAGAAGTTGGATTTTTGGTTGTTTGTCCTCAGTTCACTTTTTAATGCTTTTTAAAAGGAGCCTCAATGGAGTCTTCAATGCCTCAAGAGGACTTCGCCAAGGGGACCCTCTGTCTCCTTTTTTATTTACCATTTATGCTAAATAGTTCAGCTTGATGTTGAGTAAGGTGGAACGAGTTGGTTATTTTTTGGGATTTAAGATTGCAGATTCTGGCATTACCATTTCCCATCTGTAATATGCATATAATACTCTCATATTTTATGATGCCGAAATTTCTCAAGTGGAGAGCATTGCGATATTTTTGGAGTGTTGTGAGGTGACTTTGGGCCTAAAAGTTAATTTTCACAAGTCTTCAATGATTGGCATTAACTGTCCACACTCTTTGTGTTGATGGTATGGTGAATGCAAAGGGCTATAAAGTAGGATCCTTCCCTATTATATATCTCGGAATGCCCATCTCGAACGCTAGGCTTTCTCTTATAGTGTGGGATAAGGTGGTTAAAAGAGTCCAGACCAAGCTTAACTTGTGGAAACTGAAATATCTGTCGATAAGAGGAAGAGTTACATTGTTGTGCTCATGTTTGGCCAATCTACCGGTATACCAGATGTCGTTGATTACCATACATGTTCGATTACAAAAAAATAGAGAAAATGATGAGGAACTTTATGTGGGGTTCTAATGGTGAGATGTGCAAATTTCATCTGTTAAGATGGGGCAGAATGTGTGCTCCTAAGAGAGAAGGAGGTCGGGGCATTCGGAAGATTCGAACTTTTAACCAAGTTTTGCTATGCAAGTGGTCGTGGCGTAGCACTCATTTGAAGGATCATCTCTGGTACCAAGTCTTACATGCCAAATATGGTATGGATAGACTAGATCTGTGGCTTTGGGGTGGAAGAAGTAAGAATATCTCTCCTCTTTGGAAAACTATTTTAAATTGCAGGCCAATGATATCTGGTTATTTTAGATGAAATGTTGGTGGTGGTGTACAAGCTTCTTTTTGGCATCATAGGTGGCTGGGGGACTATCCTCTGAAGACCGACTTTCTGAACCATTTTAGGCTTGTGACTAGACCCAACTTCAAGGTTTGTGAAGCAGGAGAAACTAGGGGCTAGTGCATTTTATGGGATATTTCTTTAGCATACAGCCAACTGAATAATGTATTGTTAGCACAATAGTGCCAACTCATGGAGTTGTTGGATAAAGTGTATTTATCTCAAGATGCCGATGATGAGTTGATCTGGGAGAATGAGAGTGATGGTGTTTTCTCTATGGAATCTTGCTACAATCTTTTTTTTCATGACCGATGGAGATGGTCATGCACGTACATCGCGCAATTATAGAAATAGTCAATCCCACACAAAGTTCAAATTTTTATTTGGCTGGCAGCTCACGATAAAATTCTGACCATTGATAATTTGATCAAAAGGGCAAAATTCTCCTTAATGTCTGTTTGCTATGCAAGGAGGATGGGGAGATTGAGTGCATCTCTTAATTCATTGCCATTTTACGTCAAGAATTTGGTACTAGCTTTTTTATATGGTTGGGATACAGATGGTTCATCCTCATTTGGTTTGGGTGATTGTGTCGACTATGACAGTGCCCTTTCTACTTAAGACGGGACGTGTAATATGGAAGATTGTAGTAGGTGTGATTCTCTGGGAGCTATGGAAGGAAAGAAATAAAAGAACTTTTGAAGGGATTGCTTGTCCTTTTGATAAGTTAATCCATACCATAAAATGTTCCATATGGTCGTGGTTATCAGTGATTCAGGATTGGGGTATTTCCAAAGTGGATGTGATGGCCAAGATGCGAAATTTATTCTATCTTGGTTCTAATTGCTCTAGACCGAGATGTATATGGGTGGCACCGTGTTTAGGAAGCCTAAAGCTTAACTTTGATGGTAGCTCCTTTGGAAACCCAGGATTAGCAGGGATTGGAAGCGTGGTGCGAGATTGCTCTGGTAATGTTATTTCTCCTATGCTAGTCCGCTAGGTAACTGCACGATTGAAGGTGATTCCTTTAATGTTATTAAATGGTGCAAAAAAGAACTGAAAATCCCTTGGCAGCCCCGGTCTTTGTGGTTGCACGTGATAGACTTGGTAGATGGTGCCTTAGTTTCGATTTCCTTTTCTAATATTTATAGGGAAGCCAATAGTGATGCTGACCTCTTAGCTAAAGGAGGTTCCTCTATCCCCTCTCTTTTGATCTCTGATGATGTAATTTCTTTTTTATAGTTATCAATAAAAGTAGTAACCTTGGTAAAAAAAAAAGAAGGTTGCGTCCTTATATAAACTTTTTCCTACGTAGAAAAGTTTCCTTATAACAAGTACACGAGTGAAATGAATTCGTAAAGTAACCACTATAGAGCTAGATCACATCAATAAGTTTAGAATTGACCCGATCCAGATCTGATAGCCTGATTCATGGACCCAAATTTGGATTCGAAATCCAAATCTGGACCCAAAAATCATATCTGAAGTACATGTGGATTGATCTGGATCCGACCCGGATCCAGATCCAAATCCAACCCAATTTTTTAAAATAGTAAATTTTTATTTTATATATATTTTCTTCTTAAAGTATATATAAAATCCCGATCTAGATCCAGATCTGGATCTGATATATACTATTTGGATTTGGATCTAAATGTATACTATTTGGATCCAGATCTAGATCTGGATCCGGATCTGAATATCCTAGATCTATTCAGATCCGGATCTAGATCTAATCAGATCCGGCCCCCAATCAAACATGTTCTCGCCCTATTTTCATGTAGTTTGACAAAAAATTTCACATTTTTCCCTCTTATCTCTATTTAGAAAGGAGTAAAGGATCAACTCCATATAATTGGTGTAAAACTCAGATGATGATCTATATCTGCAAATAAAAATAAAGGGTCATACTTCACTAAGGCTTCTTCGTTGGTGCCTTGATTTTTCAAAGGTTCAAGTAGGCTCGTCTCGAGGTTAATCCTTGACATGGGCCTTTTCAGTAGCTGATGGCCCATCTTCTCCAAGTTTTAAAGGTTTTCCTTTGTTGAGATGTCAACTGAAGCTGCTTTGCCCAATATATCATCTACATGTACCAATCAAAGAGAGAATGTTCACATATTAATAATATATAGGACATTTACGATGTGAGAGCTTCAACAAGCATTATCTGAGCATATGTTTTTTAACTCGCCTCGGTCTCTGACTTGGCCCTGGCTCAGGGCGAGTAAGTGGGTGATGCAGAAAAAAAAATAACTTTTTTTATTATTATTAGTTTTTTTTAGTTTATCTTTTAACTCAAGAATAGGAGCTGCAGAGGGATAAGGTTAAATCTAAGAGGAGTTTTATCTTTTCAACAATGGTCTTCTTGAAGATGAGATGATGCAATGGTTGCATCAGACGTTGCAGCGGTTGGAGAATAAAGTTCCTCATCAAAGGTTGCAACGGTTGGAGAATAATGTTCCTCGTGAAGAAAGTACTAGAAACCACATTAATCTTGTATCAAGAATTCCACGACAAACCCAAGGTGTTGATTTCGAGCACAACGAAGATTACAGGCCAGATCCCTATTGGGCGACCACTAGATTTTGGTATTAAAGTCAATCTCCCATAATTTCATGGTAAGCTCCACATCGAAGGCTTTATTGATTGGTTAAGTGCAATTATTTTGAATGAAGTGAATTGCTAGAGGAACGCAAGGTTAAACTTATTGCTACCAAGCTCTGCGGGCCTGGTGAGATTAAGTTCAACAATCCCGACTTCATAGTGGGAAGGTAAAACTTACTGACTGGCAACAGATGAGAAAGAAATTGAAAGAAATTTTTCTTCCTGTAGATCATGAGTAAATTTTCTTTTAAGAACTCCAAAATCTTTAACAGAATGAAAAAAAAGTTGAAGATTATACTGGGGAGTTTTATCGATTAGTTGCTCAAAACAACCTCTAAGAGATAGAAGGACAAAAGATTGCTCGATATGTAAATGGCCTTCAACTTACCATTAGGGATACGGTTTTCCTACATCGATCATGGAATTTAAGTGAAGCTTTTCAACTTGCTTTACGAGTAGAAACTAAATATCAAGGGAGCAACGACAAACGATTTTACACCCAAAAAGAGGTTTTACGCCAACCAAGATTAATGAAAAAAAAATTATATGGCAAAGTTTATGTGTTATCGATGCAACGAACCAGGTTATTGTGTGTTTGAATGCCTAAAAAAAAGGATGGAGGTACACTTGACTAAGGAAGACGAAGAAGTTCCAGAAAATCAAATTCAAGAAATAGTCATCCATGGTGATGAAGAAGGAGATCCATTTTGAATCAAGCTCGAGGTCGAGCTTCTCCCAACCCCGGGAAAATAATACAAGAAAAAGAATATTAAATTTATTATTATTAGTTTTTTTTTAGTTTATCTTTTAACACAAGAATAGGAGGTGGGCAGGGATAATTCGGTGGGCATGAGAGTTTATTTTGTGCGTGAATTGATATCTTATCAATTGGTTGGTTAGTTTACGAATGTAAATAGTGCGTGAATTGATATCTTATCAATTGGTTCGTTAGTTTAGGAATGTAAATAGGATAAGGTTAAATGTTATTGGAGTTTTATCTTTTTAAGAATATGAAGCTTTTGATAAAATGTGGGAAGCAAATCTTTTTGGTACGTGAGGTTAAGAGATAGGGATGAGAGAGAAGATAGAAAAAAAAGGAAAAAGTTTATCTTCTCTTTTTTAAGTCTATTTAAAGGAGATCTCCCTTCATTGTAAATTAGTGAATGAGTTGAATAGAATTTGGTTTCGTGAAGAGATTTCTTTCAGGTGGACCCTTGCACTGAGAGAGGGTATATTCTCTCAACCTTTTCTGTTTTATTGTTATTTTTCTGGTTTATTTTCTCCTTGCATCAGTGGGCTTGGCTGAGCAGTGTATTGGGCTCAAACGACGGTGAAAAATAAAAAACAAAATAAAAATTATTTTAAAAATTAAGTAAAAAGTGAAAAAGTGAAAAAAAAGCCAAAGACAACACTAGTAGTCAAAAATAAATAAATAAAATATAAAACATGAATTTTGCATGACATTTTAGAAAATGCAAAACAAGAGGAAAGTATAAAATAGGGCACATGACAAGGAAAACTTGCAAATCATTGTAAAAAAAATAAATCCAAATTACATAAATAAGTTTTGCACATTGGTCCACATATTAATATATTTTTATAATTTTTTTAACTTTTTAAGTGGGCCTAATTGCACCTGAGTACCCGGCAAGAAGTTGAGCAACTCAGCCAAGTCTGAGTGGACTTAGTCAGTTTTGAATCATTGATCTGAGCTGCGCTAGTTTCTGCAGGTGGTGTTGTTGGAGCTTCACAAATTCTTATAGTTTTAGTCACAAAATTAACAAAGGTTTTATGAGTAATTTACCTATGGTTTGCATATCTTGGAATTTAACAAGAGCTTCATGTAAGATTCAACAAAACCAAGACCATGCTCTATTAAATGTTGTAAAATTTAGGCTGAGCTGCTGAATTTGTGATGAGCCATTTTATAAAAGTTGCTCATAGTAGGTGCCCCTTACTAGAAATTGCATTTATACCTGGATTCTGAGAAAATTATCTTTCGACTTAAGCGCTTGAAATACAATAGAGTTATGAACATCCACCATGTCTGCACTTGCTTGAGACAAAGTGTCCACTAATGGCGAATTACCCTTGTTGTAAAGCCATCGCAGTACACCCCAACCAGCAGCAGCCTTGGCACTATAAATTTCTTGTGTTTTCACTGAACCAGTCCCAAGAGAGATGACAAGAAATTGAGCATAATCCAATGGTTTGGTTTGAAAAAAATCCGGATTGTCTCGAGAAAGCTCTTTTGTCACCTCACTGATTGCTACTAGTGTCTGCAAATGGAAGGAAAGAGTATAAATATAACAAAAAAAGTATGTTTGCTGAAATTCCTGGTTCATTGAAATGGGGGGAGAGAGAAAGAGATTACAGGATTATTAGCAGCAACCCCGCCATCAATGAGGTGAAAGAACCTGACCTCTCCACCAGACCCTTTATTCTCAAAATAATGGGCAAGCACATAGGTTGGTGCTGCAGAAGTACTTATGCAAGTGTCGGAGAGCAGTGCATCCTTTGAAGTGCTGCCATCCTTTAGCTGTAAATTAAGGATCATAAAAATATAAGCCGTCAACTCAAAAAGAGCAAGGGTATGCCCACAAGAACATAGTTGGAAGTAGTGATAAAAGATATGGAGGCTTATGGCTTCACTGAGGAAAGACCATTAATATAGTAGAATGGCGGATCAGGATTCGTGAAGTGACCCTAATTAGTTGAAAAAAGCCTCTCACGATAATGAAAAATATAGGGTTCAATATCAATCATATTTGAATTCTTTGGGTGTTATACAAGCGCACGTGCGTGTGCGCGAACAAAGAGGGATAGAGCAAACCTGGTAGGACGCAAAGATAGTAGGTTGAAGTAAGTTGATATCAAAAGTTGGATGACGATATGGGTCAAGGGGTCATGGAGCCTCTTGTCTTCAAGATTCTCACGCACAAGGCTCCTCAAATACTTGCCATCATATTTAGGACCTAGCACAGCGTTCATCATCTTTAAAGCCGAACTGAAAGGACCTCTGCAGCCAACAACAGCAACAAAAAGACAAACATCAATAAACCACTTAACATGACAAACCAGTGTTTTAAAACTTGGATTGGTGGGGCAGATTAAAGAGAAAAAGTGTAGGGATTTAGACTACATTAAATACATTAAGAGTGGGGATCAAAAGGTCGTGGTCAAGGATGAAGTGGTCAACGAAAGGTGGATAATTTATTTTAAAAAATTATTAAATGACGAACACAATAGTAATATAGTTTATTAAGAACCGTTGGCATGAATGAGGGTGGAGGTCATAGATACATTTGTAAGATTAGGATATCGAAAGTGAAAAAAACTTTGAAAATAATGAAGATAGGAAAGGCTTTAGGACCAAGTGATATCCCGATAGATGTTTAGAAGTGCATGGGGGAGATTGGCATTGACTAGCTAACCAAGTTGTTCAACAAGGTGTTGAGAACAAAAGAAATATCTGACAAATGGAGGAAATTTATTGTGGTACCTATTTACAAAAACAAAATAGACTTACAGAATTGTGCGAACTACCGAGAGATCAAACTTATGAGCCACATTATGAAGCTCTAAGAGAGACTGATTGAGCATCTAAGGCATGAAACAAGTGTATAAGAAAATTAATTCAATTTTATGCCAAGGAGGATAACAACCAAGGCTATTTTCCTACTTAGGCAACTAATTGAGAAATTTAGGGTGAAGGGAAAAGACCTCCATATGCTCTTCATTGATATAGAGGAAGCTTGTGATGGAGTACCTCGATATTTGATTTGGTAGGTATTGGAAAAATTTAGGTGTAGCACCAATAAGTAATAAGGTGAGAGAGAGTAGGCCTAGGTGGGCTAGTCATGTGTAACCAGACCTAGTACAACACCCGCTCAGAGGTGCGAGTTAGTTCAAGGAGAAAGCTCAAAAAGGGCAAGGGGTAGGCCCAAAATAACATGTTGAAAATAGTGAGAAAATATATAGGACCTATGGCCTCAATGAGGATATAGACCCTTAATAGAGCGGAATAGCAGACCAAGATTCATGTAGCCGGCCTTAATTAATTAGAAAAAATCTTTGATGCTGATGATGATCGGTGAACAGATTGTTCCCCCACAAATTCCTGTTGAATCGCTGGATCGATGATTTGGATCAGATATGACTAGGTGATGCAAAACACATTAAAAATAAATAAAATACAATAAAAAAAAAATAGATTTATGGGGTGGAATTAAAATGGGACCCACAGAGTTTTAGGGGGTTATAGGTCGAAACTTATACCATGCTAGAACAAGTTCGTTCCCCTCCAATTCCCATCGAAGTTGTCGATCCAGACAGGAAATCACCAGGTTTTAAAACACAATTAGAAAGTATGACGTTTTATTATTCAGTTCTAATAAACTACTTCGAACCTATATTAAAATCGGAAAGATATTCTACTCCCTACGTAGTACACCTCCATTTACTCCCTTAAGGAAACACCCACCTAGGATTAGTTTTAGGACCCCAATTTTGGAGCATATATACTATTCACATAGATTATCCTTAATAATAAAAAAAATTTCTAATTGCCCCCTCTAATCCCTCAAAAAAATAAGGCCTCACCATTAAATAAGAACCGTCTAATTTTTAAAAGGTTAGATCTAACTGTTCGAAACTCAAGTTTCAAATTAGTTTTTTTGAAAACAATCATCTAGTGATTCTAAGGTGGTTAACAAAATTTCATATAGAAAAAAAAAAACCTCTTGAGTAGGTCATGGAGTAGAAATAAACTATACTCCCGAGAGAGCATGGTATACGTGCTCCTCTTAAAACTTGAATTTTAATATATATGCCATGTTTGGAAGTGTATTCACCACTCATGTATGTCTTACCATGGTTCTGGATCGATTTTACGTGCGTGACATGTACGGTGCTCTTACTCAAATGATATCCTTTATCACTGATCAAAACTATAATCATTCGTGGGAAAAAGTTTAAATTCCCCTTCCAAAAATCCATCTTATAACATGTATTTGTTGTCGCCTATTAAAATTATAATTATTTGCTGCAAAAAATTTAAATGAAGTGCAGTTCAATTGAGGTCCCCTTCCAACAATTCAGCTTAAACATAGATTGAGAATCCAAAACACATCAATATTGCTTTCATCATTTCTCATGCATATTAATGCATCTCTGGTAATTAAGGAGTCCAATAACGGTGTACTTTCACTAGGGGTGGAAACAGGTCAGGTCAGGTACGGGTCGGGTCCGGCTGAACCCGAACACATACACAAATAGTATTCGGATCCAAGTTTTGGACCGTTGGGTTCAAAAGTTAGACCCACACCCATACCTATTGGGTCATGTGTCTATCCTATCGGATCCCGGGTCTGGTATGATCGGGTCCATTGCCACCTTCACTATGACAGTTTTTTTTTTTTTTGGCCCTTATTTTCCCATCATATACCTATATTATTGGCAACAAGGTCATAATCACCTGCAATTAGATTTCAAGCCGTCTAATTTGTCGTTTATTAGCTAAAGATGACTACTAGTTCTTATTGTATACAATCCTTAATACACCCAAAGGTTGAAGTATTTTATCTCCAACAGTTTACAGGTACGGGACGGGTATGAATTGGGTGCGGGTCGACCCGTCGGATCCAAATGTTGGACCCATACCCAAACCCGTGTTAGGTATTCCCCGCAGGTCCCGGGTCAGGTCTGGGTTCATTGACACCCCTAACTTTCAAGGTTCAAAATATATTTTTTCTTAGGGGAAAGTATATAATGAGACCATTTATCTTTGATATAAATGATACAAGATGGTCACAATTAATCTTGACCATTGGATGTGAAATTGAGTAGCTACATTTATTTCATTGACTAGACCTAAAGTTCCAAAAAAACTACCTCGAACTTTGTGACACACCCCAAGCTATTAGCTTTCATATCGGACGGTTATAAGTAATCGTGACCTCCCTTACCGTGGCTGTGGAAAAATCTTAGGGCAATGCTCAAGGTAGAAGGGGACTGTCTTTAGCCGCATAAAGGGGACGATTGTTTACGTCAGGTGTGGTGAGCATGGCGGTTACAAGCCCACCTGAGCTGGTCCCTGCTATTACATCAAAATGATCCACAAGCCTTGCGTCCTCTCCATCTAGCTCCTGCCATGAAACACTAAAATCCTTAATACCCCATCTAACAAAAACAATAGGAAAATAGTAGTAAGGGGACCTACTTTTACAATATACTAAACATCCATATTGTAGAAGGATGTGGTTGTCTCTAAGAAATTTACAATTAATGAAGTTAAAATTATATTACAAAATCTCTTTCTTTATTTTTAATATTTAGAGAAAATTAAGGAAACCCCCAAAATTCATTGTTTAGACATTCTACTCTCAATACTTTTAGAATCACATCCATGACTCAATTACTGTTTTTTCTTGCTTTTACCCCCATCAAAAAAATATTGTTTTAAAGACTAAATTACAATTCCCCTCATTTACCATACCCATTAAATCTCTCTCTACCCAACCTCTCTCTCTCTAAACCCCCCTCTCTCTCTCTCTACCCATCCTATCTCTCTTTTTGTCTCTCTACCCAACCTATCTCTCTACCAGGATAGGGTATAGGAGGGGAATGATAGTTTAGTCTTTAAAACAATGACTTTTTTTATTAGGGTAAAAGTAAGAAAAAATAGTAACTGGGTCATGGGGGGACGCTAAAATTATTTGGAGGTAAAATGTCTACAAAGTTCACTTTGGAGGTATCCAAAATTTACCCTAATATTTATCGGAAGAAGTTTATATAAGGTTGCAACCTTAAGATGTAGAATTAAGGTTGCAACTTAAAAATCCATCGGAAAATTTTGTTTTAATGTTGAAAAAGCCTCTAATTAATCATCTCGACATCAAGATGTATGAATATGAAAAAAAAAAAAAAATTGAGTCTAAAAAATAATGCACTTGCAACACATTATCTAAACTATCCATTTTCAAGATTTTCATATGTTTATAGATCTACTTCATTTGAACTATTTTTGGAGTTTAAAATTTCATAATTAGAGTTGGAAATAGATTTTCAGGCAATCCTAACACCAAAATTACATTTTATTATAGAATTTGGAGATATGCCGTAATTGAATTGTTCAAGGTTGCAACCTTATGCAAACCACACCCATATTTATTTTCTTTTTAGATTCCTATCCATCATGTTGGATATTTTCATTCCCTGAAGATTTTTAATCCAAAATCCATATCTAAAACATATTTTGGAGAGGTGACTATAAATAGATAAGGCTACCTACTCACATAAACCTTATCCACAATAATAATATAGTAATAGTTACAATTTTCCGATCTACTAGTGCTGTACGGTATATGGTAAATCAGGACGTATCCACCGTTAGTTCCTGATGATGGGTGGTAGAGACTAAGTGTAGCTCTCTTTGAAATAGAATAACATAGTTAATCTCGGCCGTTCCCTTCTATTGAATGTATAGCGGATGGCTGTGTAGTGGAAAACGGATAAATGATGTCTTATAATGCACCATACAGCGTAGGAAAGATCTCTGCTACAATTTTCAGCGCTAAAGAAAGAGAAATTAAGATGAGATTATCTGTGATGATCATGGATTTTAGACTTTCAACTGTCTAACATTCTGGTTTGCAAACTAGAAGGTAAAAATGATTATAAAGAAAGCCATGACTTAGAAAATGCTTCAATATCAAAAGGAAAATTGTTTCACGAGGGCTGGACCGCATTTCTAAAATATGGGGTCCAGAGGTATAAAGCATCCATCTTTAGAGGTCCATCTAAAAACAAGTGCAACTAACGGTCCAACTATGTTTTTAATATAATTATTACTTCTAGTTTTCAAAAAAAAATTTCATATTCATGATCTCCATGTTAAAGATTATATATTCTATAAAAATTAGGATCAAATTATAGTTAAAAAATATATTTAGTGCCGAGCCTGCATTTCTACTATATGCAAGCTGGCCACATAGAAACTGTGTCCATATCAAAAACCATGGACCACCACAACCATGGACTTGTAATTCAAAAATAAACAGTGATTATCACCAATATCATCCCTTTTTTTAGAGAGAAAATGCGACAATTATTTCATTCTTTTGGTGAGATTATCAGCAGAATTATCATCATTCACCCATCATCATCTTGTTAAGAATAAGCTTGATTATATTCAAGGGTATTTTGGGTATTAGATTTAAATGTAAGGGACATTTTGGAAAAGTTATGTTAAGGGTAATTTTGGAATGATGTTAAAGAATTGTGTAGAGTTCCAAGGTCACAAGGAATTCCAAGATTGAGAGAGAAGGGTCCCAAGATTGAGAGAGAGGAGTCCAAAGCATGCAATGCATGCAAATTTGAATTGGAAATGAGTGAAGTCTAGAATTTTGTTATATAATCTTGTAATTTCGTCAATGCATATAGATTGTAAGTTATGAGAGGGAAAACTTCACTATAATGGTGTAGAAAGAGTCTAGAAAGCTCCTAAGTGGTCTATATATACATGTACTAAATTTTTGTACAAGTAGAATGAAGAAATTGCGTTGAATCTATTTTGTGTGCATAGTAAAAATTCTAAACGTAAGCCTTCTTTCTCCCTATTTTCTAACAAGTGGTATTAGAGCTAAAGTTCTTAAGAATGGCTCCCTTGATCCAACCACAAATTCCTCTTCTCACCAAAGATAACTATGAGAATTGGAGTATTCAAATGAGGGCATTGTTGGGGTCTCAAGATGCTTAGGATGTTGTTGAAAAGGGGTATGTAGAACCGGCAACCCTGCAAGAAGAAGCCGCTTTGGATCAAAATCAAAGAACCGTGCTAAAGGAGTCGAGAAGGTTGGGCAAGAAAGCTCTCTTTCTTATTTACCAAGGAATTGATGAGAGCACTTTTGAGAAAATTTCTTCCGCTGAAAATTCAAAGAAGGTATGGGACATTCTTCAAAATTCTTTCAAAGGAGTTGAAAAGGTGAAAAAAGTGCGCCTTCAGACTCTTAGGGAAGAGTTTGAGGCATTGAAAATGAATGAATCCGAAAATATTTTTGAATACTTCTCAAGGGTTTTGGTTGTTGTAAACCAATTGAGAAGAAATGGAGAAAATATAGATGATGTAAGAGTAATGGAAAAAATACTACGATCACTAGATCGTAAGTATGAGCACATTGTTGTAGCCATTGAAGAATCAAAAGATTTAGAGGCTATGACTATATATCAACTCATGGGTTTCTTTCAAGCCCATGAACAAAGATTGCAAAAATGGACTCAAAACTCTTTGGAGCATGCACTACAAACAAACCTTACAATGAAGGAAGCTAATGAAGAATCTCATGGAGGAAGAGGCCAAAGAGGTCGTGGCAATAGAAGGAAAGAACGTGGAAGAGGCAACTTTAACTATGGAGGTGTGAGAGATCAAAACCACCCACAAGCGCAAAGAAGACGAGGAAGAGGTAATTTTTCAAGACCATACAATCATTCAAGATATGGAAAATCTATGATTCAATGTTATAATTGCAAAAATATGGCCATTATAGTTCCGAGTGTAGATACCGTTCCCAAAATGATGTATTTGAAAATGCTAATTTTGTTGAAAAATAAAATGATGACGAAGAACCAACTTTGTTTATAATGATAAGAATGATAATCAAATGGATACTTGGTATCTTGACACTGGTGCAAGCAACATGTGTGGTAGGCAGGAATTGTTTGTGGAATTGAATGAATTAAGCCATAAGCATGTAATATTTGGAGACTTATCAAAAAGACCCTTAAAAGGCAAAGGTAAAATTTTGATAAAAATGAAGGATGGTGGTCATCAATTTATTTCCGATGTATATTATGCACTGGACATGAAAAATAACATTTTGAGTCTGGGGCAATTATTAGAAAAAGGCTATAATATTTTTATGAAAAATGGTAGCCTTTATTTGAGACACCAAAGAAACAATTTGAATGCCAAAATAATTATAACTAAGAATAAAATGTTTCCAATGAATATCAAAAGTGAAAATGTGAAATGCCTCAATCTATTTTGAATGATGATTCATGGTTATGGCATTTTCGTTTGGGGCGTCTTAATTTTGGTGGTTTGAAATTGTTGTCAAAAGCAAAAATGGTGAATGGTTTACCAAGAATAAAGAAACCCGATGGAGTATGTGAAGGGTGCATTGTAGGAAAGCAACATCGAGAAAGCTTCAAGAGTGGAGAATCAAGGAAAGCATAAAAGCCTCTCCAACTCGTGCATACGGATGTGTGTGGACCACTTGAGCCCATTTCACATAGAAAGTCTCAGTAGAATCTAACCTTTATTGATGATTATAGTAGCAAAACGTGGGCTTATTTCCTTAAAGAAAAATCGGAAGTGTTTGAAGTGTTTAAGGAATTCAAAGCTTTTGTGGAGAAACAAGGTGGTTTTCAAATTAAAGTGATAAGATCGGATAGAGGTGGAGAATATAATTCTAATGTTTCCAAAAAATTTGTAAAGAACATGGAATTTGCCACCAAATGACCACATCCTACACACCACAACAAAATGGTGTGGCGGAAAAAAAGGATAGAACTATTTTGAATATGGCAAGATGCATGTTAAAAGAAAAAGAAATGCCAAAGGAATTTTGGGCCGAGGCCATTGCTTGTGTAGTATAGTTGTTGAATCGATGTCCCATAAAAGGTTTATAGTATAAGACACCCGAAGAAGCTTGGAGTTCCTACAAGCCAAATGTAGAGCATCTAAGAATCTTTGGGTGTGTGGATGTTGCCAAAATTCCCAAAGAGAAAAGGGCAAAGCTTGATGACAAAGGAGAAAAGTGTGTATTCATTGGCTATGGAGAAAATACAATGGGTTACAAGCTGTACAATCCCATTACTTAAAAGGTATTCTTGAGTAGAGATGTGATTTTTTATGAAAATAAAGTATGGGATTGGAAAAATAATCAATAAAAGAAAACTATTGAGGTTGATAAAGTGGAATAAAAGGGACAAGTTGAGCATCAAGAAAGCCCTTTGAATCCTATTCATGATGCTTCTTCTAGTGGCCAATCTACTTTTACTAGTAGTTCATCTCATAGACCCATGAAAACAAAAATCCTTTAAGAAATTTATTCGGTTACTCGTAGGCTTGATGTTGAAAATGAAGATCTCACATTGCTTTGTCTTTATGCAAATTTGAATCCTATTTATTTTGATGAAGCATGTAAAAGTAAAGTGTGGAAAAAAGCCATGGATGAAGAAATTGAAGCACTTGAGAGGAATGATACATGGGGGCATACAACACTTCCTAAGGGCCACAAATCAATTGGTGTGAAATGGATTTATAAGACAGAGAAATGCTAATGGGGATATCGAAAGGTTGAAAACAAGGTTAGTTGTTGACTATGATGAGGTATTTACCCCCATTGCTCGTTTAGAAACTATTAGATTAATCATTTCTCTTGCAGCCCAAATGAAACGGAAAAACTTTCAAATGGATGTGAAATTGGCATTTTTTAATGGTTTTCTTGAAGAAGATGTGTATATTGAACAACCAATTGATTATGTGTAAAAAGGGCAAGAAATTAAAGTTTAAAAATTGAAAAAGGCTTTGTATGATTTAAAACAAGCACCTAGGGCATGGAATAGTAGAATTGATAAATATTTTCTTGAAAATGGTTTTTCTAGGTGCCCATATGAACATGCCCAATACATAAAGAAAAATGAAAATGGAGATATTTTGCTTGTTTGTTTATATGTTGATGATTTAATCTATACGGAAATAATCCGAGCATGTCTAAAGAATTCAAATAATCCATGATTAAGGAGTTTGAAATGACTGACATTGGGCTCATGTCTTATTTCCTTGGCATTGAAGTTAAACAAATGGATGATGGAATTTTTGTGTCACAAAAATCTTATGCAAAAGAAATTCTCAAGAAATTTAAATTGGAGAATTGTAATCCGGTAATGCACTAGTAGAAAGTGGTCTCAAATTGAGAAAAGAAGGTGATGGAGAAAGGGTTGATCCTACATTTTTCAAAAGTTTAGTGGGAAGTCTCTGATATCTAATATGTACAAGACCGGATATTCTCTATGGAGTTGGTTTAGTAAGCCGGTACATGGAGACTCCAAATACCTGTCATTTGAAAGCGGCAAAAAGGATTCTCCGGTATATCAAACGCACATTTGACCATGGTTTATTCTATTCATGTTCTAATGTTTGTGATCTTGTAGGTTTTATTGATAGCGATTGAGCCAGAGACTTGGATGATAGGAAAAGCAGTTCTAGGTACATGTTCTACATGGGGAGTACGGCATTCACATGGTTATCGAAGAAACAACCGCTCGTGACACTATCAACTTGTGAGGCCGAGTATGTAGCCGCCACATCAAGTACTTGTCATGCATTGTGGCTACGGAATTTCTTAAAGAACTTTTAAAGCCTCATGAGACTCCCACCAAAATCCATGTAGATAACAAGTCGGCAATTGCAATTGCAAAGAACCCGGTGTTTCATGAGAGAAGCAAGTACATTGATACACACTTCCATTTCATTCGAGACCAAGTGAAAGAGAAGAAGGTTGAACTTGCTTATACAAAAACGCAAGATCAAGTTGCCCGCATTTCTACAAAACCTCTCAAACATGAATTGTTTCAAAACTTGAAAGTTATGTTAGAAGTAACTAAGTTGGAAAATCAAGCTTAAGGGGGGATGTTAAAAATAAGCTTGATTATGTTCAAAGGTATTTTGGGTATTAGATTTCAATATAAGGGACATTTTGGGAAAGTTATGTTAAGAGTAATTTTGGAATGATGCAAAATAATTGTGTAGAATTCCGAGGTCACAATTTCAACATTGAGAGTGAAGAGTCCCAAGATTGAGAGAGAGCAGTCCAAAGCATGCAATGTATGCAAATTTGAATTGTGAGTGAGTGCAGTCTAGAATTTTCTTATATAATCTTGTAATTTCGTCCATGCATATAGATTGTAAGTTATGAGAGTGAAAACTTCACTAGAATGGTGTACATAGAGTCTAAAAAGCTCCGAAGTGGTCTATATATACATGTACTATGTTTATGTACAAGTAGAATGAAGAAATTGTGTTGAATAGAGCTCTTTTGCGTGCATAGTAAAAATTTTCAACGTAAACCTTCTTGCTCCCTATTTTCTAACACATCTGGTAGGGAAGATTGTAATGTTATTATAAAAGGAAAAAAACCATTGTGCACCGTGAGTGATTCCTAGAACATAGTAATAAGAGAAAGGGAGAAGATTATTGCACTTGAAGTTGGGAATAGAGGAAGCTGAGGATGGTTCCAGGAATGATGCCTCTCACTCCTCCTCCATCTATGCTTAAGATGGTGATGAAGTCCCCGTAAAGGGGTGGAACGTTCTGTAAGAGCCTTCTATTTGGCATTAAAGCTGGTATTCTCAGATAGAAAGCTTCAAAATTCACAAGATAATCACTATGAAGTTCCCTAATTCTTTTTAGTATAAGTTGGTTTCATGAACTATTTATAGGCTTAAAACCACCATACCAGAAACAAGGAAGCTCCATTTTAAGATCAGCCGCCGCAAACGAAGAATTTTAGATAGATGAGAGAGAGAGTCTTTCTTCAGTCATGCATCTTCTTCCCAGTTTGAGTTGCAGACGTTTGGTGCTTCTCAAAGACTTTTTACGTCACCTCTTTTAACAAGTAAAATAAAGCAGAAAAGTGCATATTGGAAGTTAGTTAGAACGTTAGAATATTGATCATTGATTCTTCATTTTCAAATTGAAGGGAGGGGGAGAAAAATCCTTTTGCCAAATGATATTTTATTTCCTTGGGGGTATACTATCTATTTACTTCCTCGAGTAAAATCCCACCTGGGATTAATCTTAAAGGGTAATGATCCTATGAGACCCTCCCACACCCATGTGTGTATAACCCCAAAGGATCACCATTAAGCTTAGCACATATCTCTAGAAAAGTTATCAAGTGTGGGACTTGACTTTTCTATAGATCTATGCCAAATTTAATGGTGATCATTTGAAGTCCTACACATATGGGTGTGGGAGGGTCTCACAAGGACATTTCCCAATTTTAAAACCTTAAATTTTTGGAGATATAACCTCTTTAACCTCAATAAAAAGTTCCTAATTGCACTCTCAAAGCAAGTAAAAGAAACAATGTCTTAAGATAGAATAGAAACAATCCAATTTTTTGAGGGGTGAAATCTAAGTATTAAAAAATTCAAATTTCAAATTTTTCTTTTGTGACTAATCATCTAGTGATTCTTAGGTGGCTACCAAAATTTCAGACCGAAAAAATGTTGAGAAACTTGAGGGAAGAGATGAACCCACTCCTAGGATTAGGGGCAGGGTTGTGAGACTATCGATCGCAAAGATCAGGCTTTCACCAGAACTGTGAGAACTCTGTAAATTTCGGTATACCTCTCCATGGCCATGAAACCCTTCTTAAAGAGAGATGGAGGAGGTCGTTCTCCAACGTTTGGCTTCCTCCTGAAATCTCTGAGAAAAGGTGGCCCTATAATCTTGGGAAGTGGGTGGTTACTTTCTAACTGTTAGATAACGACACTTTCTCTCTCTAAAAAGCCTCTCTATTTTAATAATAAGAATTAAATTATAAGAGAGAAATATTGCACGTTTAAAGGCCCCATGACCACACACACGTACCAACATCTCTTACTTGGCTATGAGGGTCAGATATACTTGAAATATCATAAAGTCTTTGCAACTTAATGAATTTAACATTTATGAGAATATTTTTGTCATGAGGCTCTTCTCGCAAGTGCTATTATACATCTCATAACAAAAAATATCAAAAATCATGTCATGGTTTTTCACACTAATGCAGTTTTTCCTCTCATGACCAAGACATGAAAAACAATATATCCCATTTGGGAGTTCTTGACTTAAATATTTCTAAGTCTCATCAAAGCTACATGCTTTGATAATATTTTTGCACTCAATCCCTTTGTTAAAAGGTCTGCAATCATATCTGAAGATGGTAAATAACTTACAGTTATTTCATTCTTTCCAATGCTATCATAAATATAATGATAATCGATTTCAATGTGCTTACCCTTGGAACTATAAGCTCCATTTCTAATTGATGACATAGCAATCTGATTATTACAAAAAAATTTAACAGGTCCGTCGGCTATATCCAGCTTCAAATCATTTATGAAACGTTTAATCCAGAAGACATAAGTTGTAGCAATGCTACAAGAAATATACTTGGTTTCTATAGTATACCGTGCTACAAACCTTGTTTCTTACTAGATCGAGAAACACATCCACCTCCAAAGAGGAATACAATTCCTGAGGTTGATTTCTATCGTATAGGTCTCCTGCAAAATCTGCATCAAAGTACCCAGTAACCTCTAAGTTGTTAGCTTGAAAGCACAACTTGTAATTTTTAGTTTTCTGAATATCATTTTTACAGCTTGCCAATGAGCCATCCCATGATTACTCTGAAATCTACCTACAAGGCCATATGCATGACTCAAATCAGGTCTTGTACACAACATGACATAATTTATGCATCCTACAGCTTGAGCATATGGAATTCTTTCCATTTCAGCTTTCTCACTATCATTTAATGAACACATTTTCTTTGATAACTTCAAGCCTTTACAAACAGGTGTATCTATGGATTTACAATTTTCCATCTTAAATCTCTTTAAAACACTTTCTAAATAATTTTCATGAGATAAACATAGAAGTCTTGAACTTCTATCTCTTATTATCTTAATGCCCAATACGTATGAGGCTTCTCCCATATCTTTCATCTCAAAATAGGAATTTAGTCATGATTTGGTATGGTAAATCATGCCAATATCATTACCGGCTATCAAAATATCATCCACATATAGTGACAATTTAACAAAATTGCTCTCACTATTCCAGACATATACACAATGGTCTGACCTATTGGCTATATAACCAATTTTAGTGATTGCATTATAAAAAGTAAAGTACCATTGCCTAGAAGACTGTTTTAGACCATATAAAGATTTCTGAAGTTTATATACCTTGTCTTCTTGGCCTTTAATTACATATCCTTCTGATTGTTTCATGTATATATATTCTTTTAATTCTTCATTTAAAAAAGTTGTTTTGACATCCATCTGAAATAATTCTAGATCATAATATCCAACTAATACAAGGATGAACCTAATAGATGAAAATTTGGCTACTAGAGAATAAGTTTCTACATAATATATGCCCTCTCTTTGAGTAAATCCTTTAGCTACCAACCTAGCTTTATATTTATCAATGGATCCATTTGTATTAAACTTTTTCTTTATGACTCATTTGCAGGCTTTTCTATCTTTAGGGAAGTCAACCAACTCTCAAACTTAATTTCTTTTAATAGAATCAAGTTCATCATCCGTAGCTTGAGTCCACTCAACTGAATCATGTGAGCTAATAGATTCACTAAAGCTTCGAGGCTCATCTATTGTATCCTCACTCATTGAAGAGTAATTATCTTCATTCATAAATACATAAAATTCTTCCAAACTAGCAGGTGGGGCTCTAGTTTTTTTAGGCCTGTCTGGAATACAATCATTCTCACCAAATGTAGAGGGAGTCTGAGAAACAGGGTATTTCAGACCCTTATCTTTATCAATTTCATATAAGTCAATAGGTTTAGTTAAAATATTTTCATGATCTATATTTTTTAAGAAATGAGCACCACGACTCTCTATTAATGATAGAGTATCATGGTTATAGAATCTATACCTTTTAGAATTTTCTGAATAGCTTATAAAAATGCATTTTATAGTTTTACTTTGTAATTTATCTCTATTTTGTGGTGGTATAAGCTCCCAAGAACCCCAAATTTTCAAGATAGTAAGGTCAGGTTTCCTACCTGTCCATAATTCATATGAGGTCAAGTCTATAGATTTAGTTGGGACACTATTAATGATATATATTGCAGTGTTGAGTGCCTCACCCCAAAAATGAGGTGATAAATTTGAATGGCTCATCATGGACCTAACCATGTCCATTAGAGTTCTACTTCTCCTTTCCGCTACACCATTTTGTTGTGGTGTATATGGCATAGTTGTTTGGTGAATTATACCATGCTCTTTACAAAATTCGAAAAATAAGATGGAGCAATATTCACCTCCCCTATCTGTTAGAAAAATTTTAATGTCTACCTAACTGATTTCCTACCTCAGCTTTATATTCTTTAAATGTTTCTAATGCGTAAGATTTCTTACTAATTAGGTATACATATCCATAACGTGAATAATCGTCTATAAATGTTATGAAATATTTCATACATCTATGTGTTTTCACATATAATGGGCCATATAAATCAGAGTGAACAATACTAAGTAGTTCTTTAGACCTTTTCTCTTTAGGGATAGGCTTCTTAGTTAATTTACCAGAAATACATAGCTCGCATGTTTTGAACACAATTTCTTCTAAATTTGAGAGCACCTCTTTTAGCCATTTGATTCATTTTGTTTGTATTTATATGTCATAATCTTAAGTGCCATAAATATGGATCATCCATACACATAAAAGCATCAAAAGAGGCATCAATATAATCAGAAAATGATGAACTTTCATTAATATTCAGTCGGTACAAATTGTCAACTTTATAATGCTTTAAAATGCTTCCCAATGGTAACCCGACCTGACCTGAACTTTATTTTCATAATCCTTGTCGTTCAGTCTAGGGAAAAAGATCAAATTACGCTTCATATTGGGCACATACAATGTATCAGTTAATAAGAGATTTGTTCCTCATGGTAAACACAGTTTGAAAGTGCCAACACCTAGTATATCGTAGTAGGTGTCATTTCCCATATAAATCCGCTGGTTACCGGCAGCAATCTTTTTCAATTCTGTGAATCCGTCCTTGGTCCTCGAGACATGTCGAATGGAGGCTGAGTCGACCCACCAATTTCTCAGGTCATGATCGGCAACTATTGATTCTAAGACTACGCAGATCAAGTCATTTATCTTATTTTGATTATTTCGAGTAGGGTTGTTATTTTGGTTCCTATTTTTATTTTTCAGCTTAGAACAATTAAACTTGATGTGCCCAATTTTCTTACAATAAAAACAGGCCTTCTCAACTTTATTCTTTTGATTTTTAAAATTTCTCCCCTTTCCCTAATACTTATTATTTTTCTGATAATTGAAAGGTTTCTTGAGAATCTAAGAAGATGAACTTTGGGGAAAGTGGGGCTCAATTGACTTCTTCCTCATTTTTCTCTCAACTTCAATGCTAAGATGCATGGGAAGATTTAACATGGTTATCCCTTGTGCAGAATGGTTTAATGTAATTACAACGGACTCCCAAGATGGAGGAAGATTGTTAAGGACAATGGATACTTGTATGCGATCGGGGATTGGATTCCCGGCTGCAGCAACGTCTTTTGCGAGCACTGTCATTTTATTGACATGCTCGGTCACTGAGTCCGTTTCTTTCATTCTGCAAGAATTGTATTTTTCTAACAACAATTGTACATGGGTATCAGAACTGGTCCCATACTTTTCAAATAGGGCGCCCATCATACTTTGAGCTGTGGTGTAATCTTCAACGACTCTAATTAAATTATCTTCCATGAAGCTCAACATAGTAGTCCTAGCTACTTTGTCAACTTCTAACCATTTTTCAAGTCGCCTTCTAGTTTGACCATTGGCATTAGGCTCTAAAACTGGTGGTTCTGTTTTTAGGGCATAATCTACCCTATCATGGAAAAGCATATATCCAATTTTTCTTTTCCACATAGAAAAATTGGTCCCATTGAGTTTTTCAAGTTTAGATAGGTCTGACATGACTAGCCTAGATGTCATTTTAAATTTTAGATAATACCTAAAAGTTCAAAAAATTTAATTGTGTTTAAGAAAGGGTTGTCTGCTAGTTAAATCAATAGGTTTGCTGACTCTCAATGAGCTGAGACCTCAAAAAAAAAATTTCCCGAACGGTTTATGTTCGCACTGCTATGATGCAACAAAAAATTAATAAAGTAAGGCAACAACTACTTTATGTCAAATCTTGCATAAGAATCAGTTTCATAAATATATGAATATATTTTAGCACAAGAGAGAGAGTCTATAATGATATTTGATATTTTCAACAAAAATATGGCATTGCATAGTCATAAAAATAATGAATTCACAAAATCAAGATCATGAAATTTTCTAACTTAAAAAGACCCAAGCATAAGATAACTATGGAATGGAATGATAATTATTATGTAAAAGAGGTCAAAACATAGGATAATTATGCATGGTAATGAATTACTATGCAAAAATAATATGTGAAAGAATCTCTAAATTATAGACCAAGTAAAATAATTAATTATTGGCAGTAGTTATACATGTCGGTCTCTCTCTAAAATTCCAGCAGTAGTTCTATCTTGCTCTCTCTAAAATTTTAACAACTTTTTATTATTATTATTATTATTATTATGACTAATTTTAGCAACCTTTTATTATTATTATTATTACACCAATTTGCTTTGGCCGAGTGGTTAAGGCGTTGCTGGCTAAGAACATGAGGTTTCCAGAGAACAAAAAAAGAACTTGTGCGTACTCTTTTAGGCAAAAGTAAAAGTCCTGATATTCAATTAAATGCAGTGAATTTCACTGTGATATTAAATGGAAAAGAAAAAAAAAAAAATCAAAAGATGAAATAGAGGTCTTGGAAAAAATATAGTGAACTTGCTTGTGGGTAAAACACGGCTACCCCAATCTTTAGTTTAACAGCAGAGAGAGAGAGAAAAAAAATATGCAGATAAAGATTAGGGTTAAAGATTATTATTATTTATGTATATAAAAAACCCTAAGAAGGATAGCTACTATCAACTATTATCCAAAGATAAACTGGATGAATGAAGATTAGGGTATATTGTAATTAAAAAAAAAAAAATCCACAGATTACCGATTATCCACAAATCAACTAAGAAGGATAGCAAATATCAACTATCATCTGTGTATACTGTATTAAAAAAAAAATACAGTGGATGAATAGAATTAAGAAAAAATATCACGATCAGTATAAAAGAAATATATATATTTAGTCTTGATGATGAGCAAGAAGTAAAAGCAGAGATAAAGAACAATTCAATGATTTATTCTCTCTGTCTTTGCGTAATTTAGGTTGCAAAGTTAGATTAAAAAAAAATATAATAATCGACGAACACGAATTAAACATGAAAATAATATAAAGAGAACAAGAATAAAATAAAAAATAAATAAATGAATAATGGAACCTGGGAACTGTAGGTTACGAGTCCACCACCCTTCCACAACCCGCTCTGATACCAATGTTGAAAAACTTGAGGGAAGAGATGGAACCACTCACGCTTCCACAACCCGCTCTGATACCAATGTTGAAAAACTTGAGGGAAGAGATAGATCCACTCCCATGATTGAGGGCAGCATCGTGAGACTGTCGATCGTAGAGATCAGGCTTTTACCAAAATTGTAAGAACTTTGTAAATTTCTGTGTGCCTCTCCATAGCCATGAAACCTTTAAAGAGTGATAGAGGAGGTCATTCTCTAACGTTGGCTTCCTCCTGAAATCTTTGAGAAAACGTGGCCTTGTAATCTTGGGAAGTGGGTGGTTAGGTTCTAGCCGTTAAATAACGAAACTTTCTCCTTCTAAAAAGCCTCCTTATTTTAGTGATAAGCATTAAATTATAAGAGAGAGAAATGTTGCAAGTTTAAAAATTCGATGGCTACGCACGTACCAACATAATATCCTCCTAAAAAGTTCTTTTGACTGAAAGAGTAGAACTAAGGTATATGCTCCCTCGGGAGGATAGTATATCTGCTCAATTCCTTTACTTGAGGCGTTCCCTCTTGTTTTCTTCTCTTTCCAAGGATTTTCAAATTTACGTTATAACGGGCATCTTATTTTAACAAGAATAATGGAAAATGCCCGTATAGGCTCCAATCACTAGGGCCGTTAACAGGCCTAGCTTTCCATGGCCGTAAATAGTGCAGGCCCATGCTTGGCGCAGGTCTGAAAATTTAGTTCTGGACCAGGTGCTGGCCTGGACCGGACACATTATGATGAAGCCTTAGCCCGGCCCAAGTTGAAAAAAATGGAAACCATTCTGAGTCCTCCATAAATCTGAAAAAATATATATCTCAGGCCTAACAAACCCCCACAAGTCTAACCTGTGGGGCTGAAAATGGGCTGAAACCAGGCCCGGCTTGACCCAGATAGGATCCTTTAGCAGCCCTACCATCACAACCTTGTGATTCAACATTTTATCCATAGACCAGCTGAGGTTTTAGGACCACAAAAAATGAAAAGAAAAAATATCAAAAAAGATTAAAACAAAAAGTATAATCAGAACCAAAAGTAAATGTTTACAAATAATGGAAAGCAGGAGCCTATGATACAAGATGTAACGTATCGAACAGCCCCACCTCATATTTACACGTTCCAAGAAGACCGATAGTTTTAGTCATATACTCGTAATTAACTTCACCAAGTTACAAAATTCTGGATGTTTTACTTGTATCCATCCCTTTATTTCTTGAGATAATATGTTTAAAATGATTCAAACGGGGTGGATTATTCTTTAACACCAAGCATATGTTGCTTGGTGTTCAAAAGCCTTCCCTTTCAATCGTAAATGGACAATGACACCAATTTGTTGAATGCAAGTAAAAGCACGTGTTGTTGTTAATCGTAAAGGATTTTCCGATGGCTTTCCTCACAGCCTTTCTGAATAATTCCCGGAGGGTGAGGGTATGTTTCTTTTGAGTTAATTACGTGCAGACTTTATATAAGAACGTTTGTTGTATGTTCCGTTATTATTTTGAATTAATTACGTACATATATAAGTATATAAAATACAATCTGCTCCGTTTATAAGTGAATATTACAACTAAGGTCGGTTTGACTGATTTTTTTTTACAAAATTATCCCTCGGTCCCTGAACCACCTTTAAAGTTTTTTTTTAATTTTCATTCGTAGGGCACTGTCTAATGGGATTGGGGCACTTCCCATACTGTCCAAAGATTATATCCCGGGAGCGCTTTCTAATTCCCTTAAAACACGAAAAACCCAATTTTTGATCGCTCTCTCAACCTCCCTCTCTTTTTCTCTCTCACTTTCTCTCTCTACCGTCGACCTGCCCAAGATTTAATGCTAAGATCTTGGCACATTTCTGTAATATCGGCGTGAATTCAAAAATCTGGTGAGTCTTTTTTTTCTTTTATACCCTATTTTTCGGATTATTAGTTGTTTGGTTAGGGTTTTATATAGGGGAAGTATGATTATTACATTGTAAGTTGCCATTCAAAGGAGATGATTAGGGTTGCTAGAAGGAGAATATCACTTCACAATACAATCAAAAATAAGAAAAAAAATTGGTAGGAGAAATCAACAAAATCATGAAGTTTTCGTTTTTGACATATGAGGGTTTTTTTTTTATTATTATTGAATCTAGTGTAAAATCAATGGTTTTGGTGTTATATTTTCCTTCATACATGTAATTTATTTTTTAATTTAGTTATTCTGTAATGTATCATGCTCAATTTTTAATTGGTCTTAGAAATTTACCAAAATTATCATGAAATCATGAGTTAGGGTTTAATTTGAATGAAAATGCCAATTTTTCTTGGGTTTTATTGGGATTTTATCTTCTTTAAATGCATTACAGTGGATTTTCTGGTTTTTGAATAATTTTGGGGCCGGGACTTTAAATTTATTTAAAATGCATGAATTATATTTGATTTATTGAGATTAGTGTTTTGATTTTATTATGAAAACGTGAAGAAAATTTGAATGAATGGTTTATGACTAGAATTATTGAAGTGACTTGGCCCCGGGAAGGTAATTAAAAAAACAATACAAAATAAAAATTACTTGCAAGATGTAAATAAGGTTGATCACTCTGTGCATT
The DNA here is from genome assembly GCF_000471905.2 of Amborella trichopoda. The sequence continues at coordinate 400,139 of NW_006495813.1, read as the reverse complement.
CAAACATAAATTTCAAGTAGCAATATTTGCATTCCCAATTAGGCCGTGCTTTTTTCTTTGGTAAATCCCATTATTCCAGGATTCAGCCTTTGCTACTACACAAGAAGTTGTACATTCATAATGCACATATGCACAATGCAGACAACAGTTTTTGTACCTTTGAATTTTATTTTATTTTTACAGTGTTCCTTAAATCTTATTAATCAAAGAAAACTAATCAAAGAAAACTAATCGAAGAAAAATTGAATGGATGGTTCATGATTTGAAAATAGTGTTTTGATTTGATTATGGCAAGATGAAGAAAAATTGAATGGATGGTTTTTTATTTGAGAATAGTGTTTTGATTTGATTATGGGAAGATGAAGAAAAGCTGAATGTAAAAGTTGAGAATAATTTCTTTGGTTTTATTTTCCATTGAAATATGGGAAAGCTTTCTATGTTCCCCTACAACATAGAAGTTCTATCCTCCCCTTTATCCAGCTGTTCATTTTTTAATAGAGGGCTAAGATTGCCCCAATCACAATGTCACGTCTCTAGACTATTTTATTTTTATTTTTTTCTATTAACTATTTTGACATCAAATTTTGGACGTCCAATCCTCTATTAAACTCGCACTAGAGAAAAATATAAAAAAATATATATATATTCAATAAAATAAAATAAACAAAATACCCCTGAAAGATTCAAAATGTATTTTTGTTCTTTTTTTATTGAAAATTTATTGTTAATATTTTTTATAGGTGCGCCCCAATGAGAAGATGGCATGTACCAAATTTCATATTCAGAAAATTTGTATTAAAAAAATAAAAATAAAGTACTTTAAGATGTCAGATCTAAGATCGAACGGTGAGTGGCTCTCTTGATCAAAAATAGACGGCTGGATGGTAGGGGGAGGATAGAACTTCTATATTGTAGAGGGAACATAGAGAGCTTTCCCTTGAAATATAACATGTTATATTCTTTTCTAATTGATGGACAGTTTATGTATTGTTTATCTTAGGATATTTCACTTTAATTTCATGACTCTTTTTAAACCCTTGTTATTATGTAGAAATGATGAATGTTCACTAAGCATTGCACAATATGAGAACAATATTCAATCTCAACCATTATATTTTCAAAAATATACAATTCCAACAGTTGCCTTCAATGATAGTTGTTTCCTCAATTAAGTTCTTTAGTACTAGTCAAGTAAACCAATATAAATGATTTTAGTGCATTCACTATATTATGATGCATGTAGTAAGTCTATTTTCTTAAATTGGAATATAGTGCTATAGATAAGGTGGAAAATCAAGGGAATAATGCTGGAGGATTATAGGACGATGTACTATTGTACCTGAAAGAGAATCACATCTCTGAATTGGTGTCTCGAGGAAAGGTAGAGACAAATGCCATCATTTATGTCAGTTTTTTATAGGATGATGTATAGTAATAAAATGCACATCATATGAATGTTGTTAACAATCTACACATTAAAGTGTCATTGTTGTTTTTAGGCGAGACCAAGGATTTACATCGACGAGTCCTATTCTGTTGCCAGGTCATGGCCCATTATAGAGGAGTAACATGCAATTGTTGAGAGGGTGGGGTTGTTGCCATTGGTTCAACTAGCAGAGCTCGAACCTAGATATATTGATCATCCATTGATGATTACTATGACGAAAAAGTGACATCTCGAGAGGAACGCCGCACATCTGCCGATATGCATCGGAGAAATGATGTCCACATTGTATGATGTATGGCGGATACACAGGCTGAATGTCACTGGTGATCCCGTGCTAACCAGGGATTGCTGGCCATATACGACATACATAGACGAGTGGCTGGGGAATTTCCCAGAGGATCGTCAATTGCATATCTAAGTTCAATTAGTTGAGGAGTAGAATCGTTGAGATACCTAAGAATGAAACACAGGTTGTAATAGACCAACACACGACGGCTTATTTGCTCTTCTAAGTCGGTCACACCATCTTCTCCAGTGCGAAAGGCAATGAAGTGCCAACGAGATACTAGACTTTGTTTGAAAACTTCGAACGCATGGGATTATATGCCTGAGGGCCGCGGCTCTAGCATACCTATTTCAGTAGCTTTAGAAGTCTGCAACATTAAAAGCTGATGAAGTCCCACACCATCACCTAAATGGCTTTTCCACCTTATTTCAGGTTAAAATCTTAGTTTTATAATATATGAGCTCCTCTTTTTAACCACCACAAAAATCACTTTTTATGTTTAATGAATTTCGTTATGTATGTTGCGCAGTCATGGCCATTAGAACATATAAAAACTCTCCGGCTTTATCTAAAAAAAAAGAGTTATCCGCACTGGGGATGGAAGTCTCCAATTCACAGTGAGAACCCAATTCACAACGAATCATACGCCAAGAACTCGATATGCTCATGCCTGAGAGGGTAATTCTAGTCGAGTATAAACTTATATACATTTTAATTATATTGTGGTGATAGTTGAATCATTTTGAGAGTGTTATATGCATCGTTATGAATTGTTTTGTAATTATAGTTAAATCATATTGTGGTGATAGGTGAATCATTTTGAGAGTGTTATATGAATCGTTATGAAGTGCTTTATAATTATAGTTGAATGATATTGTAATGATAGTTGAATCATTTTGAAAGCGCTATATGAATATTTTTGCAATTATCTCCGTAAGTACATTGGGACTCATATGTGAAAGAGAAAGACCACGGCCGTGAGGTCCAAGACATGGAAGTTTATAAAGAATATGTATATGGTATTGCGATGTACAATACTTATATTATTTTTGACAATACAGCATAGAGATACTTGCCGGATCGAGTATTGCGTCAATTTGGATTGACGCAACCCATTCCAAAGAATCCTGGTAGATGGCAGAGGGGAGAGAGGCATGGTAGGTTTGTAGAAAATTCGGAGGTAGAGCTGCAGGACCAGATCACTGGATGGAGAAATGCCATTGATAATTTTCAAGCAAGCGATGCGAACCTGAATGGTGGTTTGCCCTCATTGGAATATAGACAGTGGTATGCTTGGGTTTTTAGACCTAGGATTCATAACACTGACCTCGAGCGCACTGATAAATATGCCCCTTGGGGCTATGGTGATATTCTCGTATGCCTTTAACTTTATTTTATATTCTATTTATTATTATTTCATTTATTTATTTTATTGTATTTATTTTATATTTCATTTATTATTTCTTTTATTGCTACAGAGGAATGTATATTGCATGGCGATAGAGATGTGGGGCTCTGCACTAGCTGCCCCTAACACTGAAACGATATGTCAGTATGTGTCCACTGTTAGGAGGGACTTGATGATGGCTAAGGAGGGGAGGAAGAGGCCAGGGATGCAGGAAGAGGAGGAGGTTCCAGTTGTGACTCAAGAGCAAGAATTGGTTATCACACCAGAGGCAATGCAACCGCGGTTCCAATTTCAGCGAACAAGGATCCTAGGGTCTCAAGTAGAAGGGTCTCAGGTTGTAGGGTCCCGCACAAGAAGTGGGCCCTAGAGTGCAATCGAGGAAGAAGCTATATAATCCAAGACGCAAGGCTTGATGATTTTTTTTTAATGGATTCTCAATGTAATTTTGCTTTTTGAGACTTAAAAATTGTAATTATTGGCAATATATATATTTTTTGGCTTTAATACATATCCTTTTTTGGGGTACAAAGCGGTAATGATGCACTTTTTAATTGCGTGTTGAGATTTTGGTTCTTTAATTTTGGTTACAACACTCGAAAAAAGAAATGGGTAAATATCATCACCATACGTAAATTTTGAAGTTGTTGGTTTCTTCCCTGGTGTGGAAGTTCTCATACTTTGATTAGTCTCTCTTCTTTTCTTATTTTTGAAATAAATGGTGGTCCAAGATTTCCATCCTCATATCGAAGATGGAAATGCAATGGCAATCCGAGGATGGGAACTTCGGACCGTACTACAGTATTCTTTTTTGTGTTCCAGAGAGCAGTCCAAGGTTCCCATCCTAGGACCGCCATTGCATTTCAATTTCGGTCCGAGGTTGGGAACCTCGGACGCCCTGCAGCATTTTTCTTTTGGGTTCTAGAGAGCGGTCCGAGGTTTCCATCCTCGGACCACCATTGAATTTTCCCTTTCAATCCGAGGATGGAACCTCAAACCGCTATGCAACATTTGTTTTTGGGTTCAAGAGAGCGGTTCGAAGTTTCCATCCTTGGACCGCCATTGCATTTTCACTTTCGGTCCAAGGATGGGAACCTCGGACTACCCTGCAGCAATATTTTTTTTTGGGCTCCAGAGAGCGGTCTGAGGTTCCCATCCTCGGACTGAAAGTGAAAATATAATGGCGGTTCGAGGATGAGAGCCTCGGACCGCTCTCTGGATTCCAACAAAAAATGTTGCAGGGTGGTCCGAGGTTCTCATCCTCGGACCAAAAATGAAAATGTAATGGCGTTTCGAGGATGGGAACTTCGGACTGCTGTCTATTATTTTATTTTATTTTTGTTCCAGAGAGTTGTCCGAGGCCCTGAAACCCACAAAAAAGACAGACGCCAGGGCGGTTATCTCGAACCGCTCTTGCACTTGTAAAAAAAAAAATGTCATGTCATTTTGGTTAGTCAGCTCATCAAATTTCGATGATATAGTGGCTCGTAGACAACAAATTATAATCATAACATTTCAAACAAGCCAGATTTGAACACAATTCCAATATCAAAATAACACTATTTGAACAATAGAAAAAGTATAACAGTGATTGATATACAAAATAACACTGTTTCTCAAAAATCCAAAAACAAAAACACTGACAGCCTCCCCAAACATAGATTTCATTCATCTGAACTACCACATACATTCTCTCCGGACTCACTGACTTCGTCGTTGCATGTATCATCTTCACTCTCTTGCTCAATGCTCTCATGCTCAGATGACGAATGTGTTTGCTCTCTTCTTCGCACTCAGGCAATGATTCATCAATTGCTTTTCCATGTATCTCACGAATAGGTTCATCACTCGGTTCTCTACATGACCGCCTGTTGTGGCCCTTATAGCCACAGTGCTCGCAGAAGTACCCCCTGGTGATTTTGTCTTCAGTACGTCTCCGCTCTTTCTTTGGTCTGTCGGGTAACTGAACCATCTTTGGGGGAAGCAACACCCCATTGATGACTCCATGAAAAGTGAAATCATGAAGAAGCCCTCTTAAAAGCTTACACAAAAAAGAATGGAGGACAAAACGCCGTTATAGGAAGGCAGATGTAGCTTATAACAACAAGAACGTGACTGCAAGGCAACCCAATAGTGTTCCAAACTAAACATGAGCAATGCCAAGCATTCAGATTCACTGCATACGTTTTATCTGCATGAACTTCAGAACACCTACCCGACGCTCGTACAATATGGTGAAGAAAGCGTGATTGATCAATCTGCAAGTCCATTTCTTCTTGTACCTTTGGCGGGTCCACTTATCTGCCTCCTCTCTTCTCTCTTGAAACAACTTCATTAATTTCACGCTAATGCTTTCACATAATGCAATTATTAGCTTGTCTCAATCTTCTTTAATCCAATTATTATAGACCTCTGCAAAATTTGACACGAGTTGATCATGTCTTAGGACAGAAAACTACGCATTCACTGAATATTTAGGTGTACTCTTCATCTTCCACTGATACATTGCAGCATCAGCTTCCTGAATTTTTGACATCTCTACCTGAAATTCTTCTGGTCGCAATGCATGGGCGGCATTCCAAACAATGCCAGCAGTACAGGATTCTTCCATTGCCGCTTAAAGTTCTCTTCCATATGACACATGCAAAACCCCTAATAACAATTTGGGAAAACTCGTTGGATTGCAGTCTTCTAATCTTTGTCGGTCTGAAAAAATTGTGAAACGCATCTCTAGTCTTTCATTGAACTGCTGCCTTAGACAGTCAAGAAATCAAATCCATCTATCAGAGTCCTCTCTCTTCACAATGGATATTGCAATAAGGAACATACCACCATTGGCATCTGCACTAATAGCTGCCAACAATATACCCTTATATATTCCCTTCAAGAATGTGTCATCCAAGACTACAAGAAGCCTACAACCATACAAATACCCATACATGGGTGGACGAAATACTAGAAACAAATGTTGAAACCTATATTGAGCGTCTGTTAACATATACCCTACATATTGGGTTGGTGAGTTGTATCTTCTCAAGGTATAAGGGTAGCTCTATAAACGACTGCCTATGTGAACCAAGTGTCATTTCAGTCAGCAACTTCTTTTCCTGCCACACTTGCATGTATGTCAATGGGACACCATGTTCTCAATGAATAACTTTAACAATATCTTTTGGAGCGAGTTCCATCTTATTAGTCAAACGAGCTTTAATTTTTCTGGTAATCCACTGGCTACTTGCTAATGGTTGATGAGCCATTCCAAGTGGACCTATACATGTATGCATCTTTCTCATTTTAAAAAATTGAGTGGGATGATTCCTAGAGCAGTGGACTTCCTATTTGCACCCCTCTGCAGCACAGACTGCAACTACGCGCTCTTGGTCGTTTATCTTGTATTTCATGTTAAATTCTGACATACGGCATAATCAACCAAATGTTCTCGAAGAGCCCTGACATGCTCAAAATATTATCATGCTCAAAATATTATCCGACATGCAAATCAACTCAAGTCCACGCTGGAGGGCATGGCATGTCCAATATATATTGCTCATCACGATCGGGTCAAGTCTCTATGACATCATTTGAGTTTACACCCCTTGGCGCCCTTACCATACTCGCAGAGTGCGAGACCATGATCCCAAGGTAGCGAATGACACTCAGGTCAGAGTGAACTCAACGCTTTATAAAATCGGTAATTAAAGCACACCACGAAGAAGAATTAAAAACAATCATTCTAAAATGAATGAAGAGGAATTTCATTCATAATTTAATTACACTGTACAAAATGTCTCTCCAAAATGTTACAAAAAGAGTTTGGGGCATCTACGGCCCAATATTACCTAAGATCCTAAAACAACAACCACAAGCGATGATCGGCTGCCAAATAGATGTACAATGGTAGAGACTTCACAACAAAGGCATGGCTTCAACCCTCGACCATGAACCTTACTGCTTTCAGCCCGAGACCTACCTCTATCAATCTACAAGGGTTGAAATTTATAGAATGAGCTATGAAACCCAGTAAGAAGATCTAGATATTATGCATCAGAATTGGATTTATCCAGGTATCATGAATAATTCTTTCAATTATAAGCAATCCTAGTACATATGTCATTTAAATCAGCAGTCTTATCAATACATCTATCACAGGTGTCATATCAAATATCATAACTATCATTCAGTCAACATGGCCATTATCATTCACATTCACAATTTTAGTACTAACCACTCACTTCTTAGTCCACCTACTCCCAACGTAGAAGCCTTATTCATCAAGCCATGCCAATCCCATTGTTAAGGACTTCTATCATTACTCAAGAGGGAAGGCAATGACAATGAGTGACCCATTTAGTAATGCCATCATACTCACACACACAATCTCCAACACGCTTTAGGGCTTTTGATAGGCACTTGCTTTGTAAAACACAGTTCACTGTTTTTCTCTCTACATCACATAAATTGTTCGGGGGGTGCGACCCTCCCATTACACTCATCCTAACTTCCCTCCTATCATAAAGAGTTATGAAACAATGTCGGCAATCACTTTCGTATCACATCACCTCACACTACCACGGATTACCCATGCATAGTGTCTCTTATATCACTTTATCATTATCGAAGCACAATATGGTCGTGCTTAAAGCATGCCGATAGCTCACATATCACTTGGCACTTATCACTTATCACTTGTCACATGGCACTGGTCATATAACACTTATCACATATTATTATGACATTTATCACATAGCACTGAACAAATAACATGGGTCAAATAACACTATGGCATTTAACATTTAACGCTTATCATATGAAAATGGTCACATGGCACTTATACTTATCACGTGAAACTTCATCACATGGCACGTACACCTATCACATGAAAATGGTCACATAGCACTTACAACATTCATCGCTTGATTTGATCAGTAATTAGCTCAATAAAAGGATATAACAATTCTAACATTCTCTACATACACATCCATGGTATCTTCATAGAAATAGGGCACTATTATCGAAGCATGGAGACTTTTGGCATGGTTCCAAAATCAATTTCGAAATAGACTCGCGTATTGTTTATTTAAAAGTGATTTGGACACATATGGGCATAGTTTGGTCACTAAACAGTTCACTATAAAAACAAGCATAGTTCTGGAAATTTTTGTAGCTGGTAACAATAACATACCTCTCTTCTCAAAGGTATAACTTTCAATCTAGAAAGTATTTCAAGATGATTTCAACAAACAACTTTAAGCATACACACAAATCTTTCAAATGGAAGTAGTTTGGGAGGAATTGGACTCTATTTAGTTAGTCAAAACTTATGGTAACATAGGCAACAGTTGCTAGTTCCAGTGAAAACTGCCAACAGTGACATGCTTGCACAATTTGAACCATAGATCATCATTTATAAAGAATCTAAGCAAAGTTTAAACATGAATATTATAGTGGACACAAGTATCTTTCAAATTGCGGTGATTTGAAAGTATTTGGATATCATTTGATGGGTCAAAATTTTGATACAAAAAGAGTGACAGACCAGAAATTTTCTGCAACCTTTTAACAATGACATATCCATACATTTTGAAGCATAAATTATAATCCATAGGGAATTTCAAGATGATGTAAAAATCAAAGTTTAAGTAAACGACTATATCTCATTCATTCAAAACTAATTTGAGCCTATTTGGACATCATTTAATTACTGAATAGTTCAACAAAAAAGCATGCATATTACCTGGAAATTCCATTCTCCAAGTTTTTTGCATGTACCAAAGAATGAATAATATTTCCCAAATCAAAATAGGCATTGATGTAAGACCTTGTTCATTTCAAACTAGACTCACAAGTGAGCTTTTCCACAAATTTTCATAACTAACAAAGTTATCTATAGTGCTCAATCAATCATGAAATTTAGAGTTACAATTCTGGAATTTCAGGCTCATTCTAACCCCATCACCCTCATGTCCTTCGTTCTATAATTTTACATACTTTCATGCTTAAATTGATTACTAGAAAGTCAAATTAAATTCAATGATAAATAGATACTAAACCCACTTACTTGAATCCAAGTACTCCAAGTTTCTCTCCTAGACAGTCAAGTTCTAATTTCCCAAGATGACTCCAAGGGCTGAAGTTCTAACGGTAGGAAAAGAAGGCGTGAGAGTGAGAGTGAGAGAGAGAGAGAACCCCCAAAGCTTTGAAGAGGTGAGGGAAACGGCTTAAATGAGTCCAAGGGAGGAGGAGGTAGTCATGCAAAGCCAAGTGGCATTCGGTGGCATCCAAGTGGCAATTTGAGGCATGCAAGTGGCACTCATGCAAGGGCAGGTAAAGAAGTGCTCCTAGCGTTCACGCACGGTGGCAACATCCTTCATCGCCACGCATGTTCTCTTCTTACTGTCGCTCATGTCACTATCGCATGCCGCTGCTGCTCATGCCACTGCCGCTCATGTCACTGGCCCTAAAAAATTTAGGTCGATGGACTCGCGTCATCCACTCTTCATTGGTGTTCCATATGTGTTGGTTCAGAAAATAAGTTTGAAACACATACATGAATACAAGTTATTAATGGCTTACATGTCACATCTCCGTCTTCATTTAACTCTAATAAATTATTATTTTCTTAATACATAATTGTCAAATTATTTGGGTCGCAGCGTACAATAGTCGCCATATACGCCTTCAACCACTCCAAAGACTAACCCCCCCTATACAATACAATGTGGCTTTTATATTATTACCCTTGTAATAAATTTTCTTATCATTTATATTTCACTCAAACATACCACCATGACGACACACCAATCTAACTCCATCAGTGGCCATTCTTACCACTCAAACGAAGGGATTGTAGAGTCAATGTGAGGTAGCTCGATGACAGACACCCTAACACCAACATACAGTGCAACAACAATAAATTGCATTGTATAACTAAATCAATAAAAATCAATTTACATGTATGAATACAAAACAATAATCTGTATAACTAAATTAAAAATTCAAATACATGTTTAAATGAAAAAATATCACACAAACCTCTGATATTCGACTATGTTTCAAAAATAAATAAATAAACCCTAATATGTAAACAAATGAAATTTAATACTTTGACCCTAATAAAGCAACCGAAATTTAATACTTAGTTGAGGTGCCTTAAGAATTTTTAGTGGTTTTTTTTTCTTTTTTGAGGTGAAACTATACATTCACGAAACACTAATCATCTAAATGCAACTTCCCATTTGATAAAAAAAAAAACCCAAGATTTAGATTCAAATCTAACAATTCAAGATTGTAAAAACATGTAAGAAAAACAAAAAAAAAAACCTTACCTAATTTTAGATTCTTGCTGAAATCACAGTAACAAGGGTGTGGTTTGTATAGAACCGAGGCTCCAATCAAATTAGACCCCACCTTCAAATAGTGTCGAGAAATATGGTTTCAATAATGAAAATTTTTGTAATAGCCTTAAAATATACTTTCATCATTAATTATAAAATTTAAAGCTTCAAAAGTAGTGTAGATCAAGCAGATCTATAAAAACTTGAAAATCTTGAAAATTGACTGTCAAAACATGCGTTACATGATGCACTATTTCCGAAAATTGAAATCCATTTCTTTCTTGTGTCCATGTATTTTGATGTCGAGATGATCAATTTGATGATATTTGGACATCAAAATAACTTCTTCCAATTAAATTTTTGAGATAAGCTCTAATTTGAATTTTTTAAAGCCTAGGCTCTATATGAACTTTTCCCTAGTAATAATGCCAGAAACCTACCTTCCAATTAAATTTTTGAGATAGGCTCTAATTTATATTTTTTAAAGCCTAAGCTCTATATGAACTTTTCCCCAGTAATAATGCCAGAAAACTGCAAGCAGATGCTTCGCCGCTTATCAGATTAGAGAGAGAGGATTGAGAGAGATAAGCGTGAGAGAGAGCATGATTTGAAGAAGGACAATATGAAAAAAAAAAAGGGTTCGCTGATTTATATAGTTGATTGCAGGGCAGTCCGAGGATGCAATTCTCGGATCGAGTTTACTTAAACAGTTTTATCAACTAGCGGTCTAAGGCCAGTATCCTCGAACCGATATTTTATACAGAGCCCCTCGACTAAACTTAAGAGGTCCGAGGATTTGATCCTTGGATCGCAACTGGACGTAACTTAAGCAGTCTGAGGATTCGAACCTCGGACTGAATGGGGTTGTGCCCCAATCTCGTCTGATGCTGTCCTATGAATGGAAATTAAAAAAATTAAATTAAAAGCGGTATGGAGATGAAATCCACAGACCAAGGGGTAATTTAGTCAAAAAAAAGTGGGTCAAACCGACCTTAGTTGTAATATTTGCCTATAAATAGACTAAATTGTATTTTATACACTTATATGAGATCCGTACGTAATTAACTCTATCATTTTTCACATTTACTTTTTTGAGAAAAGAAATAATACAAAGAGACCATTTACTTTTGATACAAGGAGGTCACAATTACTCTTGTCCATTAAATTTTAAATTGAAAGGTTGAGAATGTGTCATTCATTAGACCCAAACTTTTAAAAAAAAAAAATCTCAAACTTTATGATTCTCCACAAGCTATCCAATTTAATGCCTAATGACTAGTACCAATTGTGACATCTTTGTACCAAAGATAAATGATCTTATAGTAAATAGTCCCTTTTGAGAAAGCATTATATTTTTGTGCTATCTGAGAAAGTCCTTTCGCAAGAAATAGAATTGTCTTGGGAATTAATCACCTAGAAAAACAAGAAAGTGGTGACCGTCTTTTCCTAAATTCTAGGAAAGGGACTTCATTCGACTTCCTGTAGACGGGAGCAAGAATGATGGTGGTCCAAGTCTTTTGACTCATTCCTTTGTCCCTCCCCCCAAAACCAAAATACATTATCCTACCTTAGAATGCATGACTTTTTTTCTTTTCTTTTTTCCATTTGTATACTTCAACCCACGTTTGGAATGGGAGGCCATCTAGTTAGTGGGTCTCTCCTCTCCAACCTATTGCCGCTTCCCTAATCTTTGATTAAAAATCTAGAAAAATTGCAAGTAGAATTTTTAAGCTTATGTGATGATTTGTTAGATTTCGAGTTAGTTTTAATTTGCATGTTGCTTAAGTAAACGCATAAAATGGTTGGAGTCTCGTGTTTATGATAAGCGAAAGAATAGTGGGGTGGACCCACCTAGTTTGGCGAGTCCACCCTTCCAAAACTCTTATGTGGTTATCCACCACCATCATGAATTTAAGTAGGATGCAAGTCCTATAAGGCCTAGGCCTTACAAAAAAATGTAAAGCCTCAACTTGAGACCTGATCGGAAAAACACTTATGATGGCTCTAAGATCAATTTCACCATTAATTATAAAATTGTAGCCCAAAGAAATGGTACAGATCTTGCAGAACTGTGAACACTTGAAAATAGATTATTTAGATCCTCATCATTATATCTTTTTCCCAATTAATCGGAATCCGTTACACAAATTTTGGTCAGTCATTCTACTTTATTAAAGGTCTTACCCTCAAGTGAAGCTATAAGTCATCATATATTTTCGAACTACTTCTAAGCACGTCATTTTAGGTCTAACCTTTATCCTTTTCAATACTTCCACTTGAACTAATTCGTAACTCTTAACAGGTATTGTACTTGGTTGGCGCCATATATAGCTAGGCCACTTAAATCTGCTATCTCTCATCTTATCGCCTATTGAAGTCATATCTAAATTCTCTCGAATTAATTCATTTAGAATTTTATTCCTTCTTGTCTTGCCACTCATCCATCTCAACATCCTCATCTCCGCTATATTCATTCAATAGGTATATTGTTTTGTGTCTGCCAACATTCCGCCCCATAGAGGAAAGCCAGTCTCACAGCTATCCTATAGAACATGCCCTTCAGTTTTATTGGTATGCAGTGATCACATAAAATTTCAGTTGCACATTTCCATTTCGCTCACCTAACTCTAATTTTGTGTGTGATAGCTTTCTCAATCTCTCTATTTTCCTGGATTATCAACCCAAGATATCAAAAGTACGATCGTTTTTGTACTTTTTGGCCGTCAATATTAACTACTTCCTCGTCTCTACTCCTATTATTAGCAAACTTGCATTTCATATAATCTATCTTAGTCTGACTAATTTTAAAACCTTTGAATTCTAGGTGATCCCTCCAAACTTTTAACTTTGCATTGACGCCGTTTCGGGTCTCATTGATCAAAACTATGTCATCTGTGAACAACATACACCGCAGTTCTTTATCCTATAAGTACCTAGTTAAGTCATCCATAATTAAAGCAAAGAGATAGAGGCTCAATACTGACCCTCGATGTAGACCTATTGTCACTGAAAACTCACTTGTATCTCCAAAAACTCACTTGTATCTCCACTATTTGTTCATATACTAGTTAGCGCTCTATCATACATATCTCTCACCAAATCGATGTAGTATAGGACACTATTTCTTTTTTCAACACTCGCCAAATCAAATCTCGAGGTACTCTATCACCATCAAGATAACATGTTATAATATACATTATTTTGAGGCTTAAATTCTTTTTTTTTTTTTTTTTTACAATCAAGATGATTGATTTGAAGGTTTTTCAACATCGAAGTATCATTTTTCTATAGTTTTGAGGTGACACTTTACTTATTTTGATAGAGTTACAGCCCTATTGAAGCATTTTCCACTTAAGAAAGAGAAAAAACTTAAAACTTGTGTCATTCTTTTATTCTTTTCCTTTTTTCTTTTTTTCATTATCCGATTCAACTCTTCAGTGTTAACGAAACTTGTGGTATTTTTAGAGTTCTAAGTTATACAGGAATAGATTTGAGATTAACTCCAGACCATCAAGCCTTAGAAAACTAAGGGCAAATCATGGGTCGGCCAACTCCCTAAAAACTTTTCTTTTTGGTTGCCACAGTTTTTAATTTTGGAAAATTTTAAATGCATCAGGAGGCACATTCTTACATTTGCGTTCCCCAAGGCAAAAACTATCCGTCCCAAAGATGGATGTCATGGTGTTCCCTCTAAAACATGCTTAAAAACAAAGGTCTAAACATTCCTTTAAAAACTTACTATTTTTTTATATATATATCTTGGCCTCCAATAATAAATCTAAAAAAAAGAATTTTGAGCCTTAAAAATAGTAATTTTGCACCGTACCTTTCAATTCCTCAAAGATCATTAAATCTGTCTTGTTTTTGGAGCTCCAAATTCATGAAGCTAATGTGAAAATAGATTTACAGTATTTTGAAGATGTGTCTCGGGTTTCGAAAAACCACCGATCTGATTCAGCGGTTCCGTGGTCGATTCCCTCTCGGTACATGAAATCAAACAAATTTGAATACAATCGCCCTGTTTTTTAAGAGAACTGGGCGATTCTAATCAAGTATTGCCGACTCGGACATGGGACCTGATTCCCTTAGTTAATTTATTAACATTATTTTTATTGTTCAATATGTGGCTTTTTTTTTGTTTTCTTTTTTTTTTAATCCACAAGAATCCGGATTGGGTAGCCAAAACAATCACCCGCAGGTCCCAGTTGATGTTGTGAAGCAGTCGACTCAGACCAGTTCTATTGGTTAGGCCTTACCAAGCTGGACAAATATTTGAAAAAAAATAAAAGTTTCTAAAACCCAAATGAAGTTTGTGAAAACAATTGATGAATATGTTGTAAATTTTGATTAAACAATCGGAAAAGGTGTGAATCAAGTACTTGGTTCTTGTCTGAGTGTCACACAATAATGTCAATGTAGAATGCAATAAATAAAAGTATATAAAAGAAAAAGAACAATAAAATCTGAACTCCATGATGTAGCAACCATACAAGAGCAATAAAATTTAAAAACTACTTAACAAAAAAACAATCAACAAAATATTTAATAAAATTTTCATATTTTTTAAAATTATTCAGGTAAGCCCTAAATGGATACATAAATAAATAATACTAATATTCTTCAAAAATTAACAAAAACTTAGCTAATAGAGAATAAGAAAAGAAAACCAAAAATAATTTAACATAATACTTGTATAAAGAGAAGGATTTTATCAAAAATTTTGAGGAACCCTAAATAGAGATAAAAAATTAAATAAATACAAATACTATTCAAAAATTATAAGTGTTGCATCAGCAGGTGCCGACGTGTTTTGCGTCATATACCCCCATGGCCAGAGTAGATGCGAATCATCAAAACTTACTTCTTTTTTTTTCTTTTCTTTTTTTTTTTTCCTTGTTTTTTTAAGTAAGTGGGAGCTTTATTGAGATAATGAAAGAAAATACAACCAGCAAAACAAAACCACAAAGGAAGAAGGAAAAGAGGAAAGAAAAGAAAAGAAAGAGAGCGACAACACCAGCGAGCACTAGAAGTCATCGATTTTGCTGAGGAGTCAGCATCGGAATTGACGCCTCTGACAACATGGATGAACTGGACTTGAAAAATTCTCAAAGAGAGTAAGACTTCATTCATGAGGCCACTGAGACGCCATGGGGTGGAATCAGAGATCTGGCACAAATTTATAACATTAATCGAATCGCCTTTAATAACCACTCTGGGGGTAATCAAGATGTAGAATACCCATCTTTAAGGCCCAAAGCCGGGTCTCATTAATTTCACAGGAATGAAGACGACATGAGACAGTTCAGATCGTGGTCCCCAAGTGATCACAAAAAATGCCCCCATAGCCAGCAATCAAACCCTGACACTGCGATCAAAATTAAGCTTAACCCAATCCTCAGGTGGAGGCTTCCATACAAATCTCAATGATCAAGAAGATTTGAAAACATTCTTGAAATGGGCAAAGAACTCCTTGAGAATGACATTAACAGGTAGAAAGGAGTAAAGCCCATCTCATAATAGACCGCTGAATGGCTACTAGGAAAGTGGGGAGATCACGGCTCCGACCTTCGAAGTTCGTTCATTCCACGGATTCCATAGCACTGCTGCTACGGAGATTCTCTGTAATTTAGTACCCAAGGACGAGAAAAACTTTTTTCTTTACTGCATGTTTGGTTCTTGCGTAAATACTTTTCAGAAAATATTTACACGTATAAATTGCATTTCATACGATTGTTTGGTACGTAACGCATATGCAAATAAATCGTATGATAAAATATTTTACTATGAAAGGGTTTATCATAATAAAACAAAACCTTACCTATGAGGAAACATTCCATGTGTTTTTATTTTCACACGCAGACCCACTTTTCACTATTTACAATATAATATATAGTATATGATATTTTATTTAAATAAATTATATATTCAATAGATAAATTATATTTTAATATAAAATTAAATAATACATATAATATTATATAATATTAGAATACAATATAGAAATATATTATATATGCCATATATATATATATATATATATAT
>NW_006495813.1:325172-383479 GCF_000471905.2 Amborella trichopoda | reverse complement strand
AGTCATCCATCTCGATGTCGAGATGATCAATCAAAAGGTTTTTCAACATTAAAACTACCTTTTCCGATGGATTTTTTAGGGCCATCCGTAGTTCTACATTACAAGGTAGCATCCTTATATAAAACTCTTTCCATTATATAAACATATAAATGTAAAATATATAACATGTATAATATAATATAAATATATAATAATAGTATATTGTATATATATTCTTTATAAATAAATATAATAAGTCACAATATTTTATTTTACAATATATATTATTATATATTTATAAAATAATATATAATAAGTAATATTATTATGGGTTATGCTATGGTACTCACACTATAGAATAATTTATCATTGTATTCAACAAATTTTGGACTTTTTTATTCTCTTGCTTTGTATATGTAGCATTTTTTTAATAAGAATATGTTTTGTCAATGGGAGAGGTATGACATCATCACCTACATGGAGCACACTACTTATAATAATAAGTAGGATTATTATTTATAAATATAATATATAACAAATATTTTTATTATTTATAATATATATTATATATTTATATATTATATTCTATATTATATTTATTATATGGGTGCGGTTTGTATAGTGCTCTAGAAAATCAAAGTAAAGCGCACCTTCAAATAGCGTTGAGAAATGTGATTTTAATACTAGAATTCGTTGTGATTGCCTTAAAATATATTTTCATCTCGAATTATAAAAATTAAAGTTTCAAAAATAGTGCAGATCGAGCAAGTCTATGAAAATCTTGAAATTTGACGGTCCAAAAATGAATTCCAAGATGAACTATTGTCAAAACATGAAATCCATTTTTTTCTCATGTCCATGCATCTTGAGGTCGAGATGATCAATTTGAGGATATTTGGGCATCACAATGACCTCTTCCAATGAAACTTTTTAGGTGCGCCCGAATTTTATCATTAGAGCGTCGCACTTATATAAACTTTTTCCTTATTATATTATATATAATATAATACTTAAGTAAGGGTGCAATTTGTATAGAGCCCAGGCTCCAAACAATCTAAGTAAAATGCATCTTCAAATAGTGTCGAGAAATGTGGTTTCGATACTAGAAATCTATGTGTAGCCTTAAATTATATTTTCATCTTTAATTATAAAATTTAAAGCTTAAAAAATAGTGTAGATCCAACATATCTATGAAAACTTGAAAATTGACTGTCCAAAAATGCATTACAAGATGCACTATTTTCAAAACTTGAAATCTATTTTTCCTCATGTCCATGTAACTTGATGTCGAGATAATCAATTTGAGGATATTTGGACATCAAAAACGTAACTTGATGTCGAGATAATCAATTTGAGGATATTTGAACATCAAAAACAATTTCTTCTAGTAAAAGTTTTAACGTGGGCTCTAATTTGATTGTTGAGAACCTCAGGGTCCATATAAACTTTTTCCTTTAAGTAATATAATATAATTCTATTTATTTATTTATTTATTTATTATTTATTATTTATTTATTTATTTAATTATTTAATTATTTAATTATTTAATTATTTAATTATTTAATTATTTATTTATTTATTTATTTATTTATTTATTTATTTATTTACTTATTTACTTATTTACTTATTTATTTATTTATTTATTTCTTACGTATTTACAAGATATATTTAAATACCAAGTTACCCAACATATATTATTTATTACACAGTGCTTTTTAAATATGTTAAAACTAAAAAGAAAGTTAGAAAAATATTTTCATGCGAAGGGTTTACAAGTGTAAATATTTTTTTTGTGTAAATATTTACGCACCAATCAAACATGCCCTTATAGTCTATTCAAAAGAAAGAGATTTTGACAAATTTTTAGGGATATATAATCTCTTTCATGGGGATCACTAATATGAATAAACAAATAAATCAGGAAATTTAAAAATAATATTTAAGAAAACTTCGGATGGTTGGTTTCAAATTTTTTGTTGGGTCCCCTACTGTGCGTCCATCTTCGAGATGGACGTTTGATGCTCAAAGGATGCATACGTGCCCTGACGCAACAAACACTTCCCATATGGTTTAACCATAGTCAGCAAGTCTCCGATTAAAACACAATTTTTTCAAAATTTTCCAATTATTTGAAATACATTTAGAACTTCGATTTTTTCAAAACATCTTTAAAAACATCACCAATTTTTAATGGAACTGATTTAAATCTGTATTTTATCTTTTTTCAAAAAAAAATTCAAAATAACTTCTTCCCTATAACTTTATTTCTTCATTAACTTAATATGATTGAATTTTAATTTAAAGATAAATATCTTAACAATGGAAGTAAAATAAGATTATTGATTTAACAAAAAGAATCCATCAAAAATTTCACCAATGAGTTATCTTAAAAAAAATGTACCAAAAATACAAGCAATATATTCCTCAAAAAAAAAAAATTAAAACAATAGGATATCTTAAAATAATAGGCAAAATTAGAAGAAGAGAAACCCAAAGAAAAATCTTTTTTTTTTTCTTTAAACCCATAGCGTCCTTGTAAAGAGCAAGCGAGAGATTTAATGATACTAAATATTTAGGTAGCTATTCAATGAGAGATTCAAATTTTCTTGAGCATTTTGTTTTTTTTTGTACGTATAAAGAAGTTTGATTAATTTCATATTTATTTTATTTTTATTGTAATTTATGGGTTTATTCAGCATAGCATTTTCAATGAACCCCTATTTTACATATTTGGGTCTTTATGTTTTTACTTTTTTTAATTAGCAGCAATCCTAAATTAAGGGCCCTTTTTTTTGAGAAATAATCATATACATTGGTTAACAGTTCTTGTTATTTACTAATTAGTTCTTGTGTTTAGTATTGTTGTTGTTATTTCATTTTGTGCTCGCAATAGATGGACGATATGTTTTGTGATGTGACAACAAAATAAGCATTGTTGTTGGATTTATTTAAAGTTTTAACAAAACATTGCTAAGTATTATTCTAATAACACTAGTAAATCTATAAAATTATTGTTTAGTGGCTTTAGTATATCTATACAATAGCTGCAAATCAAAATCCTAGATTTTTTCACTACATTGCTTTTAATCAAATCCGAAATATTCACGATTCTATAGCTTACCATATTTTTTGGCGATCCATATTTTTTATACGATTTTTTTTTACGACTTCTAAAATAAAATTGATTTATTGCGGATGTTTTTGTCTGCGGATATTTTTGACTTGCTAACTATGGGTTTAACTCATTAAACAACTCAAAAACGAAAGGATACGTAACAGGAGATGGCGCACTCCTAAGAGTGAATTAGTCCTCCTAACTTTCTTCAACAATGCCAGGCAGAAGGATGCTCACGTCATATTATACATTAGATTATCTTAAACTAATCACAAGAACTTTAAAGTATTGTATACAATAAGAATATTTACCTTTGGTACAAGGATATCATTATTTATAGGGATTATATACAATGAGATCATTTACTTATTATACAAGGAGGTCATAATTACTTACAACCATTCGATGTGAAATCTGATAGCTTAGATGTCTAACAAAATTCGAGAAAATTTCGTTTGAACTTTGAGTTTGATTAATGAAATAAATGCAACCACTGGATTTGACATCCAATGATCAAGGTTAATTGTAATCACTTTGTGTAAAAAGTAAATGGTCTCATTATATACTTTCTCTTACTTATAACCATCCGATGTGAAACCTTATATGTTTGGTGTCACAAAGTTCAAGAAAATTTCTTCCGATCTTTAATTTGTCAATAGAATACATACAGCCACCCAATTTCACACCAGATAGTCGAGATTAATTGTGACCTCCTTATAAAGATAAATAATCTTATTGTATACTTTTTCGAAACAGAATCTCTAAGAGCACGCATACCATACTCCCGTGGAAGCAATATTGTACATTAGACCACGTGGACTCCTATAGGAGCAATATATTACACTTACTCCTTCGGGTAGAACACCTACTTGGGATATTTTTTTTTTTTCCTGAAATTGTGGGAACCACAATAATTGCTAGATAATTGCACTCCTATAGGAGCAATATATTACACTTACTTACTCCTTCGGGTAGAACACCTACTTAAGATTTATTTTTATTTTTATTTCTTTTTCTGAAATTGTGGGAACCACAATAATTGCTAGGTGATTATTTTCAAAAAAAAAAAAAATGTATTTTGAGTACTTAGATCTCATCCTCCAAAATTTGGATGGTCTTTTTCATTCTTGAGACAACATATTTTTAAGCCTATAGAGAGTGAAATTTAAAAACTATTTTATTTAGGGAAAAGTTTATATAGAGCCAAGGCTCTAAACAATCAAATTTGAGCCCATCTCAAAAATTTCACTAGAAGAGGTTGTTTTGATGTTCAAATATCTTCAAATTGATCATCCCAACATCAAAAAACATGGACATGAGAAAACAATAGATTTCAAGTTTTAGAAATAGTGTATTTTGTAACAAAGTTTTGGACTGTCAATTTTCTAGATTTTCAAGTTTTCATAGAACTATCAATCTACATTATTTTTGAAACTTTGAACTTTATAAATTAATATAAAAAGATATTTTAAGGCTATCAAACAAATTTCTAATATTGAAACCACATTTCTTGATACTATTTGAAGGTAGGCTCTAATTTGATTGTTTAGAGCCTAGGGCTCTATACAAACCGCACCCTTTTATTTATGTTAGTCTATGAGTTAAAACTAGTCCTAGATTAAATTTTATCTGAGGGAGTAAACAAACAGTATAATCCATGGAAGTATAAAGTATTTTGGCAATTTATATATGCCGACACAACAATTGAAAATATGGAGAAAAACGAAGATCCGGAAATCACAACAATAAGAAATGGCTAGCAAACACACTATAGCTTTCTCTTTTTTTTTCTATGTTCCTCCATAGGAAAAATAAATGCCGCAGTTTAATCATCATCATCATTTTAGTCTTTTTCCAATTAATTGTGGTCAACAACATGAATCCTAGTTCTCTATTCTGATCTAGGCCATATCCTCGACGACACGCAAATGCTGGCATTTGTATTTTGTAATTGGTTTGTAGTTGTTCCCTTTCTCTTCATTTTAATTGTTTGCAGGTATTAATCAGTCATTGTTATATACAGCAAAAGACTCTTGACAAGGTATGGTTTAGCCAATATGACCAATCACCTCTCACTCATCCATTATTAACCAACTCTTCCAATACTGTATTTTTTCTTGCGGGATGGCTTAACGCAAGTGCTTCGCTTTAGCACAGCCGGTGCTCTTAATTGGTTAGTGCTTACGATTTGCAATGCTACTACATCTTAGGCTCAATTCGTGCCAAAAGTAAGGCCCTCTCCCCACTAACTCACCCAAAAGAAAAAAAAAAAAAAGTATATACCGGGGTTATGCTAGACATGGGAACAGCCAAGTCTATTGGCCGCAAGCCTCAATCGACTGGCAACTCAAAAGTCGTGTTCCCCATTCATTATGTTCAGGGATGGATTGGGGCATATTTCATCAGGACCTATAGGGCTTATTCTTTCTAGGGGGGTAGGACCGCCCCTTCCTCCTGAAGATAGCCAACCAGTTTGTACAGTGCTTTTCTCATGCCGAGGCACATGCCTTAAGCCCTTCCAGGTCGGGCTTTCTAAGAACTGGCATTCCAGGATTCCAGGAATGTCTCCTTGGTGGAAAGCAGGAAGATCTCCTTGGTGGAAAGCCCATGGGCTGGATGGCAACATGGTTTGTGATGAGTATAAGAGAATCTCACCTATCATTTTGTAAAGGTTTCACCATGAAGGTCATGGCAAACAACCCTCACTATTTCATGCTGCAGCGTGGTCTTGATCAGAATATCCGATGCATGATACCATCCAGCTACAATGATGAACCTCAGAGACACAAGTCATAGGAACATGGGCCTCCTGCTAACACATGCTCTCAGTTTGTGGTGCCAAACTATGATCACCTCGAGGGATTCACCTGCAGATATGAGCGTCTACATTATGATACCGTTGAAAAGTATCTTCATCAAGAGCATGACTAGCTCAAGGCAACTGATGAGACCCCGAGTACAACGACATTCCAGAAAGAATTCCTTGAAGCGATTTCACCCCTGAACTCTTTGTCGATCTTGGTGTCACCCTAGCTTGTTTGAACCTCGAGTCATTCCGCTTGATGCGGCAAGCGTGCATCAGAATCTGGCTGAGCTTGCCCGAGCAAGTTGGCAATGTCTGAGGGGCTGAAGCTACATCCCCTAAAGTAAGAAGTCCACACATGGCGGGACCAAGGTTCCTAAGACTCCTGTTACTGAGAGGTCTGCATCACTCTCCTCCTGTGAGACTCTAGCTTCCTTTAGGCCGGTCATTAAGAAACCCAGGAGTGATTCAACCATCAAGAGGGAAGAGCCAGATGAGGCTGCAATCTTTGGAAAATATAGTTCGACATTGAGAACATTCACAGACCACATTTTGAGGCATCATCTAGGATGAAATCCAGTGGGGAGGGAGTTATTGCGAAGAAGACACCAGCATCCCAATGACCATCAGAGCTCTCCTCTATTCATGAGCGAACTGGGTGTGCTTCTACCATGGTGATGCTGCCATCAACAGTTATCTTCAATCTCTTCGTCTTATTTTTCTCTTTTGTTTAGCCATTATTTTGAATAGCCTTAGAGTGACGAGATGACCCTTCTTGGGCCTACGGGGCCTCCACAGGCAGCGGTTTCCTAATCGTCCTTTTAAAATAAAGGTGTGATCGGCATCTGATTCTGACAGATAGCTAGGAAACCACAATCTCATAGGACTGCTCAAAAGGCAACTAATCGCCAGGGACGAGCTTCACCCTGGTCAGGGACTCCCGACATTGAAGTGGATGTTTCATCATGGAACTTTGATGAGTATTGGCACTAGCTCTTTTTCACAAGATAAGGTTGCAAATTTAGATAACATACCCAGCTATAGGTGGTTTACGCAACCATCCCAAAGAGTCACCTCTCACACGTTTATCCTTGTCTCTGATATATACATAAAGACAACTTAGAGTTACCCAAGTAACATTGTGCAGTTACCCAAGTAACATTGTGCTTTTGGACGCCTAGTTTTGCATCAACCGTTTTAATGTTGCAGGGGCAACTTCAAGGAGCCATCCTCCAATATTGCACGTGAAGCATGGGTCGTGGTGGCAGCACAACCTCCTTCTGAGACTAGTCTTCCTAGGGATAGTGACTTCAACAAGGACTGGGTTCACAGATGAAGCTGTTGTATCCCTACGTGTTTGTGAGAAGAGCATTTCTCAAATTTTTGTTGGCAATACTACTACACCAATGGTCGTCTGACAAATTGACAGTGTGTATGACGACATTCCTTCTTCCTTCCAATTATTGTCTTCATTAGCAGCTGGCTAATCAGGGCTCAAACTTCCAAAGTTGACTGTTGACAAAGCATCATCTCCTTCCGGTTTCAATCCACTCCAGTCAGCCATTTGTTTGCTGGTTGTAGGGCAGAGCATCCACTCAGTGTATGAACAAGACCATGGGGAGGACAGGCATAGCTCTATTGAGAAACTTGTCTTGACAAACCTTTCGACCAAAGGCCTGGCCTTGTCCCAGAAAAGTGTAATTGCTCACCTACTGTGTTTTTACAACTCTGGTTTTCCTTTGGAAGGTGCTATCTACTACCTGTCCAATGTTGCGAAAGAGGTGGTTCGTGTGGTGGGTTTGGATGTGTGGGCACACCCAAGGCGGTCAGTCAGTAAGCAACCAAGCAATTCATCAAACTGGAGGCTCAATTCCAATCAATCCAAGCATAATTACAAGCCATGATAACCAATTTCCTAATACTGTCTCTATTTTTTCCTTGGTAATGGTGCATCGCCAAAGCCTTTAATATGGGGGATGTTAACTTCCTAGCAAACACATTCCTGTTTTGGCCTAGTGGTCGACACTAAGAGGAATGTCAACGAAATTAGTCAACAAAATCAAGCAAGTTCAGTTGACATTTCTCTAGGAAGGGCCATTTACTAAGAAATAAGTCCAGTTGCCCTGCCCATTTAGGACTGCAGAAGGAAATGGTTTGGTCCACTCCGCTATTCAAGGGTATGGGCCGTTCCTTCCCCCATTCATTACAACATAAGGAAATGGTTTGGTCCACTCCGCCATTTAAGGGTATGGGCCCTTCCATCCCCCATTTATTACAAAAATGCCACCAAAATGCTCACAACTCCAGAGAAAAAATAAACTTAGTTTTCACATATTTTCATCTACATTTTTTTAATAAAGTTTTGGGTCATCAAACAGGGCGAAAGGGTTTGAAATTTGGAGTTTCCTTCTCACTCAAATCAAATATGAAAACCGAATGAAACCTTTATTGTAATTTTCAATTTCCGTGGCATTCACTGTTCTGTTTTGTCAAAAGAGACTCTTAGAATGAAACCTTTATTGTGATTTTCAATTTCCGTGCCACTTCTTGTTTCATGTTGAATGCAATATGCCCCCATTGCTGTGGATTGAGGATAAACCATCTCATCCAGAATTCATAGCAAAACATCCCATGGTTTTTCCTAAAGTTAAACTTGAAGGTAGATCTATTGGAAATCCTGGGTAAGCTTGTATAGGGATACTCTTAGGGTCGATTATGGGCCATATATTAACTTTCAGTGGTGCTTGCTCAGCCACTTAAGCTGAAGCCCATGCTCTTTTATAAGGGTTCAGAATGCTGCCTGAAATCAGGAAAGAATCTTGGTGGAAGGGGATTCCTTAAATATTATTAACCGGTGTAGGGTATGCCTTGGCACCTTCAGCAAATCTACGATAAGTTAAAGGACCTTGTGAACTTGAGGAAGGTCTTATTCCAACATATTTTCAGATAACACAATAGAGACGATACTCGTGGACAGACCACCTTTGTTCATAAATAGACTTTGATTTTGGAGGAATTAGGTATATTGAGCTTTATGTTCTTTTCACTTTTTGATCTGATGGTGTAAATGATATATAGCTCATATAATCAATGAAAGAGTACCAAGTCAATGTTGAAAAAAAATAAGAACTCCTAAGTTTCATCAACCCACTAACATAAGGCATCATCTTTCTTTTGGCTAACTTAAAGAAGACAATAGTTTATAAAGATCATTATGAAAAAAAAAAACAAAGATAACATTACATATTTATTATTCATTCTTTAATTGGGCATGGTCCCAGCCGGGGCCTGGGCTAGGCCAAGGCTGTCCAAGGTCTACCCAGGCCTAGATCAGGCTAGAGTCCCTAACCCAGGTTTGACCATACACAGGGTGAGATGACACAGCACAGTCCTATTATTGGTTCTAGCAGGCCAGGCCTACTGGGCTCAAGCGCATTTAACTTTGCGAAAGGGCAAGGAAAAATTAAAAAATGCAGGTAAAAGGGATTCAAACTTTAAAAATAGTAACTACCATGCATATTTATTACCACTTAAAGCCCCACCACATTACTTGTATGTTATTTTACTTCAAAGATATATAATAGATATAAATCATAATTACTGGAATCTCTCTCCCCTGCTGGCAATACTGCTTTAGAATTCCGATCTGGCGGTTCCATCAACGAATCGTCATCGAACCTGTTTCTGTAAAATTAGGAACCTTGATTCCACATTATTTAATCTTGATTTAATTTTTTTTGGACTCCAAATTCCACAGCATCCAATACCAAGGTTCATAGGTACACAAAACTGTGCTTTGATCAACATAAAATCTCGCATTATAGAATCTCAATCCATTTCTTCTTTTTTTTGAATCACGAATATTGTAAAAGAAATTTAGGGATTCTTGCACAACTTGTTTTTCTACTAGCTCTAGAACTCGTCAACTACTCCTTAAAAAGAATTAGGAAAGAATATTGGGTTCGAATCAATTCCCATGGATTACAACATAGAGCATCAAGAAGACACAAACAAAGTCTCAACTTCAAGTATATATGTCAAAAGAAAATCTTATTTTCAATTGTAAATAAGACAATTTTGTATGTTTTATAAACACAAGCACGACTTCCCTAATGGACAAGTGAAACATTCTAATATTTCATATTTATTATTATTTAATATATGATCGGTGTTTAAGAACTCTATGGGTGTCTACAAACTGTACTTAATATCATTCCTAAATTCTGAAAACCCAGAATAAATATTTTGTTTTTAAATTTCATTATTCACAAATCAAGTATTTTTATGATCTTTGTTCCATCCAGAACCTCAAAAAGGCCCTTCAATACATCGATTTTAATATTAGGGGAACACCTTGTTTAGGTCTTTAAGAGTGTAGAGGATCTGGATTCCAACAATAGGGTATCCAGGCTTGGCGTATCCAATATATTGATTCTAATACTAAGGGATTATTGCTTAAGCATACTCCAGAATCCCTTAGTGCTTAAGCATACTCCAAAACCTTAAACCTTTTGCCCTATGAAACTCCTTTTTGGTTGTTTTCAGTCCTGCTTTCAGGTGGTTGGGTGGGAAATCCGTAGGAATCTCCTCCGAAGCTATCGCTCTCTACATAGTCATCCTACTATTCTCTCTCTACGGAACAGAAACTATTATTCTCTCTCCTTGAAGCCCAGACAAAGCTAGGCAATATAGTCCCTCCCTACAAAAAGATAGGCTCAATAGCCCCGCTTTCTCTCTCTAAACAGAATCTTAATAGTTCCTACCCCCTCTCTTTCTATCTACACAAAACCAAACTGCTTCTTTCTCCCCCTAAACACACACAGTCTATCTCTCACAACAAACGGCAAGCTGACCCTTGCCAATGTTATTTGGGTTAGAAAAGAGAAACCAAAAGGATTGGCTTTCTAGAGAGGGCAAGGTACTAGCTAGCTAGGTTCTGTGTTATATAGAGAGAGAAGGCAAGATTTATGGTTGTTGAGAGAGAGATAAGCAGCTAGGTTTACGGGTGAGGGTAGAAAGAGACAGAGAGAGAGCTCGTTTGTAGGTTAGAGAGAGAGAGAGCTAGGAGAGTGGTTTTTGTATTTGAAAGAGATTTTTTTTTTTTTGAAACTGGAAAGATAGAGATAGTTTTGTGTTTGGGGGGTGGGATTGTCTACAAAGAGACCATTTACTTTATGTATAAAGAAGTCACAATCATTCTTGTCCTTTAGATTTCAAAATGGGCGGTTGTTGATTAGACAGTTCCAAAAAACAAATTCTCAGACTTCGTGACTTACCCCAAGCCAATTTGATATCTAATGAGTGGGAACAGTTGTGACCTCCTTACTGTTAAAAAGTAAAATAGTTTACAACTATTGAGTTGGAGCTTTATTGGTTAGCTTGCACGCAAGCTAGTATTATTTGGGATCAAACCTAATCGGGCCCTCTCTTAAAACTTTTCTATATGCATATAAAAACCATGTTTATGGGCTCGGGATAGACTGGAGCAAGTCATGGACACCTAGCCCACCCTGTACGGGGCCTGGATTTCAGGCCTGAGCTTCAGCCTGCAGGCCAACTTTAGTGGCCCAGGCCGGGTTCTAGGGATAGGCTAGCCAGGCTAGCACAGTCCTATGACAGTAATCAAGTATTTTCCAATCAGATGACATCAATCCAAAAAGAGATCAAAGTTGGGTTGGCATTTTGACAGTGGCAGATATCATGATTTTGGGTCCAAAGCTAGCATAAACAACTGGCGCCAGCCAACCCAAAAGGAGAACTCTAAAAAACAAGAGCATTTCATTCACCCCCAGCAAGGTTTTTAGTTGTCCATCTTATACATAATATAGTTGGGAAGGCTTATGACATGGTGGAACTGGGTATTAATCTTACAAGGTTCACAGAAGTTTCCCAATCTTTACCATTTGTATCCTAACTACAAATGGTGAGAATAATTTGTAGCTTCACACAAATTTTGTCAAGTGAAGGAATTAATAATCTCCAGTCCATAAGGAAACAAATAATTAAGCTCATGCACAGATTAATTGTGTGAAAATTATCCATGTCTAAATAAACAATCCATATGCATCAGCAAAAGTTCAGTATGATGTGTTTTATTACGAGATACTTTCCTCTACTTCAAATAATATCATACTTTTTCTAAGGGAGGAAATTTATCAAATCATACCTAAAAGTGAAAATATTTAACATTCACCACAACTGTGCTTTGATAAATTTCATAACCCACAATGATGTGCCATTAATTTGATCAAACAAACAATAGGCTATTTGAAATCATAAGATATGGTTGAGAAGTAAATATTACAACCCATAGGTATGGTTTTTCTCTTTTTCTAATAATGTTCCACTTTAATCCCAGTATAACATTATCCTTTGACAAAAATGAGCATGTTGTTGACAAAACAATGACCCAGATGGTTTTTTATAGGTACTCATTCACTGACTTGATAGGTTAAGGTACTGTCATCCATGACACTACATCCCAGGTTTTACCCCAAAAAAGTCAAGGTATTGTCATCCACAACACTACGTTCCAGGTTCTAACAAAAAAATTGATTGCTTTCATGTGTGCAGCACTTATCTTCATAAGCAGGTTCATATGATTAGCAGCAATTAACGTCCAATCACACAATGATCCTAGTAAATTTTATTTTTTAAGTCTAACCTCTAGGCTTTGAGATTAAGGCATTGATAACAGCAATGTGGCTTAAGGTATGTCTTCCTAGCTGACCTATTAAAGCCCAATAGCAAAGATGAGCCAACAAATATGTGAAGTTCTCAAATTTTCTTCATTGGACCTGATTCTCTCCATTTTTATGCTCTCAAGAAATTCAAGTAAACCTTTAGAAACCAGTGATATTTGAGAAAGCATCAGCAACTATCGGCCACAATATGTCTGATCGATGATCTCTCCTAAGTCCTAACAAATCTTTAAAGACTCATTGTTTATTGAATTGAGGAAACCGAAAGTGACAAAGGAAACCACATAACTAGAACATTCTGATTGGCTTAATGAATATCACTCCTAACTCAAGAACAGAAGGATACATTCTCCGTACGCAACAATTGACATGGTCATCTATAAGAAGACAAGAATGAGTAAAAAACATGTTAAGTGGCTTCAAAATCATGGAAGATTTACTGTCTATAGAAATTTGTGCCTTGAATAGAACAAGTTTTAATAAAAGAAAAATGTCTCCCTTCGGCTACAAGAAGAAAAAGCTTTAATAAAATCAAACACAAAATTTACCTGCATGAAAAATAATAATAGAAAGAATGGTGAATATTTTCATAGGCACAGAGATTCGATGAGGCAAAGATCCGGATGCTTCTCACTCACAGGAATATAAAGGTTGTCAGACACTCAGTACTCCAGAGATCCATGGTACGCGCACTGGTGCTGTTGGATGGGCACTCCTGTATGATGCTGAATACTTGTCCTTAAAGTTCAATCGGGGGGTATCAGCCTGTTTTCAACAAGAAAATTATCTTATCAAATGTGAATAGAAGAGAGGAGGAAAGCTATCATGGATTTATCCAATTTAAAAAGATAATGATTACATAAAACTGATTTTTTACTACCCTGAGAAGCAAGAAAAGTAATTCATAACCAATGCTTAAACCTCAAACTCGGTTCCAGATTTACCCAAGTCTTGAGCACACAACCAAGTGTCTAAAAGACTCAATTCATTGAGTTGTGTCCAATTTTAAAAAAAATTGCATATAAAAAATGTGTATACAATACATATGTACATATGTATTGTACACATGCGCACACGCACACACACACACACACACACACACAAACAAAGACACATATCCATTGGAAAACTTCATGAAAAATATACTTAAGAACCAAAAAAAGGGAAACTTTAACGTTTTGAGTTACTCTTGGCTAATATTTAGTAGTACTGAATCACATGATGGATTTTTAAATTATTGAGAAAGCACAATTGAAAAATAAAACCTTAAGATCTGATATTCATATTATAACACACTCATGAATCATGAAAAGAAATCATGATTCATAAACATTCATCATTCATTAACATAAAGCCAATTAATAAACACTTCAAACCATTCAAATGTAGCAGTCAACCATTCAAAATAAACAAGTTCTAATCACTCAAAGTCCGTATTACAGTATCTTAATTTCCTAATCCATGTGCAAAAAAGGCATTAAGTAACTTAACCTCATACTTTGTTTTCCTTAATATAATGTACCATACATAGTGTCCTGTGGAAGACCAAAAAAGGCTAGAAGACCAAAAACGGCGAAACAGCGCTAATATTGGCCAAAAAAGAAATGGGAAAACCCCCATCCACTTGTGGGGGTCGTAGAGAAGTTGTGCCTACAAAAACTCAATGAAGGACCAATGCCATCATCCACATTGAATTCCTTGAAAGTTAGAGAGCAATTCAAATGTATGAACCATTATAACCGTGGTCAGTGAGTACAGCAACATCTAAAATCGAATTATGGATAAGTAAAGATATATATTCAACATATATCCTCTTGCTAAGAACAAAACCAAATTCTTTGTCATAGCTTTGTCGCAAAACACTTTTTATATTTGGTTAGGCCTCTGAGTTGTTAGTGCACACATTTCTTTTCCTCCTTATTCTTCAAACTAGATTCTCAGCAAGAGCCACATTTAGGCATTGCTCTCCAAATTTTATTTCAACAGGATTCATCTAAGAGAAGGCATTGCTTCCTCAAGTTTGAAGTCACGGATGTCTAGAAAGTAAAAGAAGATTAAATATTATAGGCTTCGTCCAAGCATTAAATAAATATACTTATAAACAAGCTTTTGTTCATAGCCCAATGAGGACAAGTTAAAAGTGGCTGGGAGGTAAAGAGCTCAGTTGTGCTTTTGTGAGACCAAGCAATGCCTTAAGATCAACATTACTTTTAAGGAATGGCTAAACTGAACAGCCCCTAACTAATAACAGAATTATGACCATCTACAACAGTTATCCTGACTTCTTTCTCGTCATGTACCATTCATTAAAGTAAATGTTGCACATTCAACTATGATAATCATTCAACTATGATAATCCGTAATGGGCTATATATAATATTACTATCATCATCATCATCATCAGCATCATCATCAGGGCCTTATCCCAACTATTTGGCTTAGGCTAGACGAATCTTGTTTCTATATGGTAATATATAATATTACCATGCAGAAATAAATTAGCTGAAGGAGGCCATAAGAAGAGCCTGTCCTTATAAGAATGGATACCCAACAAACAAAGACAAATTGAATGGGTATATACAAAGTTTTCAAAGCATAAAGTGTGTTGCATTTTAGCTGCTCAAAGGCAGGAAATATAATCATCACCTTCATTACCATCTCCACCAAATGAGTTACCAGCTAAATTGACAATTTTTCTATAACTCAAGACACATTCAAACCATCAAAAAGACTTCACAAGTGTCATTGTTAGTATCAAACAGTCCATTCCAAACACGTGTCTCCGATTAAAATTTAGTAATAAAGTTAAATCATATCAATAGGCTAATCTAATTTTAAAAACATTAGAGCAATATAAGCATAAGATGCTTTTGAAAATGTGTATTGATTCATTTTTTTCAGTTTCATGCTTGTAAGATTATGTTACACAATAGACTACATGCATTTAAATTTCAAGTATTACTGCTTACCCCAACAATAAATAAATAAATTAAATATTACTAGAAATCATATTTCACTTCATGCGTACTTCAAAACTCATGAATTATTGGTAAAAGATTTTTTCACTCTTGATTTACCAATATATGTTTTTTAAGTAGTATTTCCATCAAAAATTTTGTTGTAGTGGGTGGACCAATTTTGATGGAATTGCTTTAAACCAAGAAATGACTCCTACTAACAGTCTACCAAACATGAAGTAATTATTGGAAATATGTCCTTTTAATGTCTTAAATTGCAACATTTTAATAGCTCTTAACTTCAGTGGGAGTAAAAGAGCGACATGACTCTAGGATCGTAGCGCACTGCGACCAAGAGTCATGGAACCCTGATTGAGTCATGAGGAGGATTTATATGCATGGGAGATACCAAGAGGGTCAAGGATTACCTCTTAGTCAGTGTCGGTTATTATGTTTGTGCCTCATGACTGAGTGACGAGCGAAAGCGATGTGATTTATGTGTTTATGTGATTACATGATATGAGCTCGATGACAAAATAGACATGTACAAGAAGGTTAGGGCCAATAGAGGACATTGGCATAAGTTCTTGACACTTAGAACCTTCTCGTACCATGTGCATATACAGTCGTAATGCATGGGAAGCCGCCCTTCCAGGGATCCATTGGTAAGAGCTATGTACATGTGCCAAGTGAGGAAACCCCACACCTTTGTGTGCATGGTCTCTAAGGGGTGCACCTGAAATCCACCTATACATGGGGATTTAGGGTCACTCATTGGTTTAACTTTGATAGACTGATATCATGAACCCCTGAATATACACTGTGGGTCATAAGTCTGTTGGATCATACCGAGAATATGGCTTTGGATTCTAGGTCTAGCCAAATGGAGTGCTTCGATTCGTAATTCAACTCCAAGGATCCTAATTTCCCTTGAAAATGTTTTAAAATAGTCAAAATGATTTATTTTGTAGGAAAATCATTAAAATGATTTTGTGCAGTTTTAAAAAAAAATTCAGATTTTTATGGGCAAGAAAATGTTTTTTCGAGAATTGTTTGGGAGAAATGACAAACAAGGACAGCTCCCGAGACCCACACGAAACACCCAAAAGGCTAATCAGTGTCCATGGGATAGGCCTGGGGATCCTACGTCACCCGATGTGGAGGATGATGTAGGAGTGACATCAACCCCCTCATGGGACCCCTGCATAAGGGTGCAAGGAGCAATGGTATAATATGATATAGATGAGCCAAGGATCAATACTACACCATACCGTGACCTAGCATGGATTGGGGAAGCTCAAATGGACATAGCGTGGAGGCTTAGGCAAGGTTTGCTCTCAATTTTGGCAAAAAATGGGGTGCCCAAGGCCCCTATGTATAAACTCTGAATTAGGGTTTAGTGAGAGTTTAGAATGTTCAATGTTTCAAAAAACAGACCGCCCAACCCATAGGCGGTTCTGGGGGCCTGGGCACATCGCCCAAACTTAGGAGGGGAAAAAAAGAGGAAAACCCTGGGCGCCCAAGAGGCAGAAATGAATTTTGGTAGGGGCATTTTTTGTCTTTTTTTAAACTAAAAGGCCAAATTTCTTGTTTTTAGGTTTATTTGTAACCTAAAACACATTAGAAACCATTTTAGAGAGAGAAAAATCCCAAAAAACAATTTTTTAAAAATTTCTTTAAGATTGAAGGGTTTCTCAAAAATATGAGAAATTGATTAAAACATCATCCATTTATATTAGATTTAATTTGTGATGTTTTATAAATCTATTGGAGGGTTTTTTAGGAGATTTTGAGTCTTTAGAAACATCTTTGAAGTGGAAGTTTGGAGATCGAACAATCAAAGTAAGTGATTTTTTTTTTTTGCTTGTATAAGTTGTATTATTTTGAGATGTCTTCTTTGGGATCTAATAAGAGTAGTGATCCTGATTGGAAATATGGCTACAACCCAGATCCTAATGACAAAAATTACATAAGATGCAAGTTTTGTGAGAATGATACAAAAGCGGGCATAAACCGGTTCAAGAAACATCTTGTCGGTATCAGGGGGGATGATGCCCCATGTAAAAAGACTCCTGATGCTGTTAAAGAGGAAATATCAAATTTTTTGAGAATGGTAAAAATGAAAAAAGATGAGAAATTTGCCTCCATAGCAGATATTGGGTATAAGGTTCCGGTCAGTTATGATAATGATAGTGATGAGGATGGGGAGGGATGTCAGGAGATAGAACAATCCATTATTAGGGGAAAGGGAAAGGGAGTTGTAATTGCTTCTGGTTCTGGTTCTAGTTCTGGTTCTAGGAGTAAGAAGCCTCGGATTAGAGGCCCTATAGATAGTTTTTTGCCCCAGCCTGACCCTAAAGTTGCAAGAGAGAAAACAAAGAAGTAAACCACCATTGAAAATAGAATGAAGGAAGAGAGAGATAGAGATGCTTTTTATATTGCTACATTGGTTTATGAGGCGAGCATTCCTTTCAATACCGCTCGCTTAAGCAGCTTCTATGCCTTGGTAGAGGCAATTGACCAATTTGGGCCTGGGATGAAACCTCCAACCCCATATGAGCTTTCAGAGCCTCTTTTGAAAAAAGCGGTGAGTGTCACGAAGGATTCTGTAGAAGTTAAGAATGATGCATGGGCTCAGTATGGAGTTCTATTATGACTGATGCTTCAAGTGATAGGGAGACAAGAAGTCAGATGAATTTGCTTGTGAATTGTCCTTTAGGGACTGCTTTCTTGAGGTCTATTGATGCATCTGATTATACCCATGATGCCCATTACATATTCCAAGTTATAGAGAAGGGAATCAAGGAGGTTGGGGAGCATCTTGTTGTACAGGTTGTCACAGACAATGTTGCTGCTGCTCATTTGTTGCGCATAGCTTATCCTAGAATCTTTTGGACACCATGTGCAGCACATTGTATAGATCTCATGCTTGAGGCTGTTGGCGGTTTAACCGAGATATCAGGTGCAGTGAAGAAGGCAAAATCACTTACAAATTTCATTTATAGCCACCATCTCACCCTCAGCATGATGCGTAGATTTACAAAGAAAAAAGAGATTGTGAGGCCTGGAGTCACGAGATTTGTGACCTGGTACTTATGCCTAGATAGCATACATTCAAGGAGAGTGTAGTTGAGGCAGATGTTTACTTCGAATGACTGGAGAGCATGCAAGTGGTCCAAGGATCATGTTAGGAAGAAAGTGAGAGAAATTATCCTTTCTAAGGCTTTTTGGCGAAGGGTGAAGGACGCTCTTAAGGTATTTTTTCCTCTTGTCAAAGTCTTTCGCATGGTTGATAGTGACAAAGCTTCTATGGGCTACATATATGAGGCTATAGAGAAATACAAAAGAGAGATAGCCCAAAATTTTGATGATGATGAGAACCGCTACAAACCTATTTGGGAGATTATTGATGAGAAGTGGGATAGACAGCTACATCGGCCATTACATGCAGCTGGTTATTATTTGAAACCAGCTTTTTTTATGTTGACAAGGATATACCCACAAATGACACAATTATGACTAGATTTAATAAGTGTGTAGATGTGCTAGTCCCTGATCCTGATATCCAAGATATTATATGTGCTGATGAGCTGATAAATTACAAGTGCTCAATAAAGTCTTTTGGGAGTCCAATGGCGATGAGGAAACGGGCCAAAATTGATCCAGGTAGTAATAATATTCTTAAGTTTATCAAGTTCAAGTAATCAAATTTCAGTTTTATAATTCTATTATTTATTTATGATTTTATTCTATATATTTGCAGCCAATTGGTGGAGCCAACATGGGTGTGGTTATCCAAATTTACAAGAGTTGGCCATTCGGATCTTAAACCTACCACTTCCTCAGCCGGTTGTGAGCGAAATTGGAGTACTTTTGAAGATGTAAGGCCATAAGGGTAATTTGTATATTGTATTAATAATACATGAACCATAGATTTTAATTAGTTTCATTTGATTTTGTTAGATTCATATAAAGAAAAGGAACACGCTTGAATCAAAGAGGCTCAATGACCTAGTCTATATCAAGTATAATCGATTCTTGAAGGACAGGTTTGCTAGAGAGATAAGAGAGACCCCATCAGATCAAAAAATATGGACAATACTATGGAATGGTTAGTTGATGATGATGAGGTCGAAGGGCATGAAAGATTGACATGGGGCATAGTCATGGATGCTTCAGGGACATCAGCCGACCATCTTAGAGTCACTAGATCTTCTGCATAAAGGACGAGGGTGGAGGAAGAAGAGGAAGAAGAGGCAGATTCAAAAGAGACGGAGGAGGACGACCAATATGTTGAGGAGGGTGACGACTCCAATGAATATGATGCAAATGCGGCTGACCCTACTTTTTCTGATGATGAATGATGAATAATGATTAAACGTTGAACATCGATTGAAGATTCTTTTGAGTCTTCAAGTATTACTTTCATTTTTGTTTTCTTCCTCTTGGTTGTGTATTGTGGATAGTGGATTTGTAGTTCCACAGGTTTGGTATTTGGTAATTTGGTTAGTAAATTTTAAGTTTTAATTGGATATTGACCGACTTATGGTTATGCTTGTGGAGTGTGTGCTAATATGTAGTATACTCTGAATTATGATGTCTCCTAAATACCTAATTTTTATATTTTATACAATATATATATTGTTAGAGACTGTAGAATCCTTTTTGGATTCAACCAAGCCGCCTAGGACCCACCTAACACTTTTTGAAACACTGAGAACGTTCTTTTTAACTTGGAGCAATATGGAGTCATTGATCATAGAGATCTATGGGATGAAGGGGCTATCATGAATCAAGGGCTGAGATGCACATCCCCTAGCCATATGAACCGTAATTTCCCTTTAATTTAAAATTATACTGAACACCATATTTTAATTTCCAATCAACCCCGAGAAATAACTTTTCAATTCATTATTACAACCTGGTACACACAATATGAGAGAGAAAATATATATATAGTCAAAGAGAGGAGTGTGGTGTGTTATCCAAGTTCAGATCATCTCTCCTTTCACATGAAAGGAAAACGATGGAAACTCATTTAAACTTCTCTCTCTCACTTTAAGTAAAAAGAAGAAAGATGGAAACTCTTCTCAACTTTGCTCTCTTACTTTAACTAATCAACATGTGCCCTAGTTAGATAAGTGACATACATCCCAAATAACTCTATACATGGAGAGGGGATCTTGTGCAACATGCACCTCCTTGGACCAATTAGAAAATTGCCCTTTGACCATTGTTTGCCGCCCTCTGTACACACTCCATGTGCACAATGACAAGTATTCCACACCAGTCCACCATAGAGTTTCCAGTATCCCAAAATGGTGCAGAGGATAACATCATCACTATGGGGGGACAGCATGAAGCCCATGTGTGGATCCCTATGGGAATTGAAAGGAGACCGGATGGTATGGAGCTTCAGCTCATCTAACATGGTAACTTGCCTACCTGTAGTGACTCACTGGGCCTAAGTGATCTGGGGCCAAGTAGAGGTGTCTTAGAGTCATAAAACCCTTGACCACAGGGTTGGGCAATTGGCCGGGTTACAATGAGGATTTTCAGGTAATCACTTAGTAAAGGTCGGTGTGTTCCTGTAGTTGGTGCCTGGAGGTAGGAGTATAATCCCACATGGGAAGACAAGCTGTGAGGACAAGGTTCAAATCCTCGACATAGCCTTCCCGGGAGATGACATGTGAAAGCAAGGGCCAAATCCTTCGAATCACCCCATGCATATTTTAAGAAGTAAGAGTCGGCTGGTGAAATAGTAGCCATGTAACTGCTGGTTTTAACTGTATGGCCAGACAATGGAAGAAAGTACAGCAAATAAGAAACCCTAAAAAGCTACTTTTTGAAGATCATTGTGAGTTATGTACAATTTTTTTAATAAAGAGTTTTTTTTTCTAGGGTATGTTCTCGGATTTAATTTTTCTGCAAAAGGTATAGATTTTTTAGGGTTTGTCCCCAGATGAAAAATAATAGAGAAGAAAGGGGAAAATTAGGGTTTTTCGTGATCCATTGATTGAGGTTATTCTTTCTTATGAGAAACTTGGAATATATATCAAGATTTTATCTTTTGGGGATGGGTAACAGCTGCTTGACGTGGATCAAATACCCTTGCAGCCATGGTACATCTGCAATTAGTGGCCACAATTCTAGAATCGATTGGCCAATGCACTGTCCGTACATTTGGTGTTTATGAAGAGTGTTTAGATAGAAATTTGTAGGTGTATCCAGATTTCAGCAACATCACAATTTGTTTTCTTGTGCCTTAAAAAGGAACAATGTCACAACAAACATCAAGTACGGAGTACTTTGGACTCCAAATCACGCTGGTTAAATTTGATGATACAAACTATCTAGAATGGGCCAGATCTGTTAGGTTATTTCTTGGAGGCAAGAAAAAGTTGGGTTAGATTGATGCTTGTATAGTGCAACAAGATGTAAAGGAGCCTTCTTATGTTGATTGGGAAGCTGATGTGTTCATTAGTATGAAATGGATTCTGAATTTTATAGTCGCAAGTTTATGAATTGTACTTCAAAGGAGTAATGGGATGTAGTGGTTGAGGCCCATTCAGAAAAAAAGAATATAGCAACAATATATGAGTTGGAACAACAAATCAGTAGCTTCAAACAAAAAGATTTATCAGCTGGTGTATGCTACACTACGGGTTTATGGATGAGCTGAATCAGGACTAACCCATAAATTGCTCCCAATGCGCAAAAGAGCATAGAGAAGGGTGGAAAAAAAGAAAGTATTTGACCTTTAGGGCCTTAGGTCCCTTATTTGCAAATATGAAAATATCAAATCCAATATTTTGGCTGGCGAAACTTTAACATCACATGGAACAATTTTTTCCATACTTCAACGAGAAGAAGCTTGTCAGAAAATTTTGGTTGTATCCATTGGTGAACCTAAAAGATCAGCTCTAATTTCCAACTCTTTTTATGATCATGGTGTTGGCCATAGTGGCGGCCGCAGGGGCTTCACAAGGGATGAGAAAGATAAGCCAAAATGTGCTCATTGTGGGACATCTCTGCACATCAAGGAAACATGTTGGGATCTTATTGGGAACCCTAAATGGAATATGTCTAGGGCTTATGATGGTGTGACAAATGAGGAGATTGCCATGCCCCATAAACAAGATGCTGCTGGTTATCCACACCTTGACTAGATTCCTTCTTTAACTGCAGATGATTTTGCGACAATTTCCAAGCAAGAGCTTTTTAATATTAAGTAGCATGCCTCCACTTATGAACTAGAGCCCTCTTTTTCCTACAAGTCCCATCCTGCCCAATCAGGCAATATTTGAATGTGCACACCATGTTTCCATGACTTCTCAGGCTCCTTGGATTATTAATTCAGGTGCCACTAAACATATGACTAGTGTGTCTAATCACCTTTCCACATATACCACCTATTCAAATGATGAATCTATAAAGATTGCTGATGGATCCTTTTACCCATTAATGGGAAAGGGACTATCCCAGTAACTTCCTCCAAAGATTTGTTGTCCAATTTGCAAGTTCCCAAGTTATATGATAACCTCCTATCTGTTGGTAATCTTAAAAAAACTTTGAACTGCTATGCCATATTGTGTCTTTCAGGACTTGGTGATGGGGAAGATATTTGGGTGTGGTAATGAGCGTAGAGAGTCGTACCTTCAAGAGACAATAGAATAGTCTCTACAAAAACTCGAACCACTACCTTGTTAAGCATTGCTAATAAAAAAAGGGTGTATTCATGGCATAACCGGCTTGGTCATGCTCCTCTATCTATTTTGCATTCATTATTTCCTAAAAGTTTACCTTTATCAAGTCAAGGAATATTACAATGTGAGGTTTGTCAATTAAAGAATATTGTGGAATATATTTTCCTATCAGTAATAAAATTCGTTATTTTCCCCTCGCTATGGGGGCCTTCCTCAATTGTATCTTATTTTGGTTTTCATTCTTTTGCTACTTTTGTGGACGATTGCACCAAATTAAACATGCTTTCTTTAATGAACATAAGGATGAAGTTGCAACTCTTTTTCATCTCAAAAATGGTTAGAACGCAATACAATACAAGTGTTAAAGCTCTCAATTCTGACAATGGGGGTGAAGGTGTCTCCAAGGATCTTGGAGATTACTTGAGAATTCCAGTCAGCAAAATGGAAGTTTGCTGAGAGAAAAAACCAACACTTGTTGGAAGTCACGCATTCTCTTGTTTGAAATGGAAATTCCAAAAAACTTACAGTTTGATGTTGTTCTTACGGCGGCATTGTTGATAAAGTGTATGTCATAATGCAAGGCAAGTCTGCTATCCAAATACTTCTTCCTGACAATTATTTCTTTCCTATACCTCTCAAAGTCTTTGGTAGTGTATGTTTTTGTACTTGTTTTGGGGCCTAAAAGAGACAAATTGGACCCGAATGCCTTAAATGTATGTTCTTAGGGTATCTAGCAACTAGAAAAGGGTTGAAATGTTGTGCTCCTGTTAGCATAGTCCACTATGTCACTATGGATCTTACCTTTTTTGAATTTGTTCCATATTGCTCTCCTAATGAACAGCAATGTACTGTTCAGGGGGGGCACAGTAGGCAAGAAGAGAGTAATCTTGTGCCACTACCTTTTATCTACTTCAACTCCAACTCCAACTCCCTTCAGTGTTGAAATTTCTGAGATGCCTGAAAATGAAGATAGGAATGTTCTAGTTGCAGTCAGGTAAAAGGAGTTGAAGACATATGTTAAAAGGAAGAAGCTCGTACAACTTGAAATCCAGGATGATCATGGCTCAAGTGTCGACCTACAACCAGGTACCAATCCTTCTCATCCTACTATTTCTTGACCCCCTAATCCAATCCCAATTCAGATTCTCATCAATCGCATTATTCAAAGGGAAACATTCATGTATATAATATCCTATAGGTAACTTTGTTTTTTATAATGTTGTCACCTTACTATCATGCTTTCCTATAATCTATGTCTACTGTTAAATTCCATCCTGTGTAACAAAGGCCATCACAATATCAGTAGAAGGCTGTGATGTGGAAGGACATGCAATGTACAACACCTGGGAGCACACTAAACCTCCTAAAGGAAAGAAGGCGGAGGGATGCAAGTGGGTATCTACAGTGAAATGCAAGGCAGATGACAAGCTTGAAAGATAAGAGGCGAGGTTCAATGCAAAAGGTTTAACCCAAATTCAGGGTATAGATTACAAAGAGACTTTTACACTAATAGCGAAGTTGAATATTTGTTAGAATTATTCTCTCTTTGGCTGTAAATAAATCTTGATCCTTGCATAAGCTGGATGTCATTAAATGGAGATCTTCATAAGCAAGTTGATAGCAGGTTTTCAGCTTCAGAGGAAGACAGCAAAGGTGTGCAAATTGAGAAAGGCGATATAAGGACTTCAACAATTGCTAAGAGCCTAGAGCCTAGTTTGAGAAATTCAGTGAAGCCTTGCTAAGAATTGGGCTAAAAAGGTGTCACGTTGATCATACACAATTTGAGAGGAAAAAAAGTGTTCGACTACACTCATATTGTATGTTGATAATATTATAGTAACAAGGGATAGCTTAGTAGATATTGAAGATGTTATATATTATCTCAGAAGAGTGTTCAACATAAAAGATCTAGGTCCACTAAAATATTTGATGGGTATTGAAGTGGCCATGTCAAAGAAGGGAATCACTATCTCTGAGAGGAAATATGTGTGGGATATTGTTAAAACAGTCTAGAATGTTGGGGGTCAAACTGATGAATACACCTATAGAAATCAATTATAGACTTCATGAATAGATGGGAGAGTTACTAAAGGATCAAAGTTTCAGAAAATGCTAGGCAGCCCCTAAGCGGCCGGCCTAACGCCCAGCGCCTAAGCAAGCACCAAGAACCTCAAGTGCCCTAAGGTGAAAAAATCTCAGAAATATAAACATATGCATAGTTGTTGGAATGGTACCGGAATCGGGATCGGGAGTGGGGGATCGTGAAATGCTAG
Organism: Amborella trichopoda; assembly: GCF_000471905.2. The sequence goes on along the minus strand of NW_006495813.1, from coordinate 357,945 downwards.
AAGATCCCTATGGTTGCTAACGTAGTCTATGTAATGCACATGAGATTGAGATCCCCAATTGTTAGGGATCGAGATACCAACCTTATGGGGATCTTGATCTCAACTTTTTGGAATCTTGATCCCAACTTTTTGGGGATGTTGCTACTGGCCTTAAAGTGTAAGATAATCTAGGATTATGTATGCTTTTTAATGAAGGGATCTCATTATTTATAGCAAGCAAGCAATACAACTTATTAAAAGTATAGTTGTGATGCTAACTAGCTACAAACAAAGAAAATCATCAGTTTGGTGCTTGTCTTGGTCTTTAAGGTTAGGATCGAAATCCCTAACAGCAGGAATCGAGATACTTAATAATAGGGATTGAGATTCCAAAATTTAAAAATCGAGATCCTTAAGCCGAGAGCCACAAAATTAAGATCCTAGAAAGGATGCCTACCAAAGTAGTAGATCCCCGCAATTATGCATATATGTATTGTCCCAACACACATATATTCAATTATTTGTGTTAATTTTGGATTTGTTTTACATTTATATGTATTCTAACTAACTCTTTCATGCAAATATATATGTATGAATGTTGAAACATATTCAAAACTTCAAATCATAAAAAATTTAGTGAAAAACATAAACAGGTCCATAGTGTATTAGTCTCTAACAGTGTTTCAAAAAGGCAGACCGCCCAATGCCTGGGCGGCCGCCTAGGCAGTTCTGAGGACCTGGGCGCATCGCAATATATATACGAAAAGTTATTTCAAAAGGTTGATTAGCAATCAAGTCATGGTGTTGAGTATAGTTTTAAATTACAGGGAAATTAGGATTGAATAGCGAATAAGATGTGAATCTCAGCATTTAATTAATGATAGGTCAACAAGGTTTGAATGGCTTGAATGAAGCATCTTTTCACCAGTGTTACCTTGACACTCCATAGTTTCTCTAGCACCACATGTGAACACGTGTCTAGACCATGACCGGCACGTTGTCTGTACATGTCGTATAAGTCATCAATCAGACACGACGTATCGACACTTTGACATTACATGTCGATGTTTTGGACATGCAGTGCATTTTTTGTTGTATATTAAAAAATGCATTTGTGTGACTTGAACCCATGACAATTTGCGATGGCATTAAAAGTAATAACCACCACGCAATCCATTTAAAGCATGCATACTTATGGAATATATTTTACTTATATGTTCATTAATTGTATCTACTAACTAAAGTCAAATGCCATAAATGCCTAATGGTGCATTTATTATCTAGAAGGCAATAATTAGAAAGTAACAATAAAGGACATGCACATCTTTATGCATGTCCTTTAGAGCATAAAAGTCTTATTATAAAGATTTTTTTTAATATATTACTATAATTATCATATGACCTTATGAATATAATTTATTGCCATATTTTACATGCATGCATATGGTCTCAAAAAAATACCATCTTTTTAGAAAAAATGCTTTAATTTGTTAATTAAAATACGATTTATAATCCAAAATATGAATTACTCTATAGTCTATATTATAGTTACCCGAATCGCCTATGAGGGTAGCGATTCGGTTTTGGAATCTTGATTCGGTGTTTCTCCGAGTGAAAGTCGCTTCTAAAAGAAAGGAATCACGTTCCCATTTTTTGTAGAACGCAATTCCACCTAATTTCGGAATCTAGATTCCTGGATTGCTTGAATCAAGATTCCATATAGAGGATTTTACGATTCTTAGCTACACAAGAATGCGATTCTGCTTATGAGAAACGTTGATTCCAAATTTTTGGAATTGCGAATCCATGTTGTTTGGAATCAAGTTTCTATATCGCAAACATCGTGATTCCTTGCTATACAACAATGTGATTCTACTTATGCTAAACATTGATTCAAAGTATTAAGAAATTGCGAATCCATATTGTCAGGAAGGAATGTGAGCATAGGGAGAGCAAAAACCTTCGATGTGTGCTCAATCATGAGTGAGTGCAACATGTATGAGAGCGTGAGAGAATTTTAAGTTGTTGCACACGACAATAAAATCAAAATTTAAGATATGACTAATATGTGAGCATAGGGAGAGCAAAAACCCCTCGATGTGTGCTCAATCATGAGTGAGCGCGACATGTATGAGAGCGTGAGAGAATTTGAAGTTGTTGCACACAGCAATAAAATCAAAATTTTAAATATAAGTAATATGTTAAATTTTTTATTTTCTTATTTACTAATTTCCGTCCTTCATTCCATGTTACCTTCTAAGAACTCTTACCAAGAATAAATAATACTAAAAAAATATGTTACTTCAAATTCAATAATGTTTGGCAAATGATGTGGGTACTAAACTACTAATGTAATAATTTTTAATATATGATTGGTACCATCATTTCTTCAAGTTGATTAAGAGGATAAAAATGTTTTTCTTTAAGTAAAATAAGAAGATAATAAGGATATGAGCGAAGTGCCCTATGTGGTCTTTTAGGTTAAATTAATCATTAAATATCAGAGAAATTGATGAAAAATTGAACAACTCAATTTTTAAAAGTTAAAAGACTCAAAACTACATTTAACAAAGAAGAATTACTATGTCATATACTTATTTTATAATTCAAGAAAAGGAGATAAAGGAAGCTTGCCCTTGTTCTCACTCCTTGTATGTCGTAGACTAGCTCCAGACCTTGTAGACATAATAGGGTTATCAGTAGATCGAGTCCATTGTATGGGATTGTCCACAAAGATATCATAAAGGTTGACATTAGTACTTGGAGTCTTGGGTTGAGAATATACATACCAAAATTCGATCTTGTAGTAATGGGTAAATTTATATATTTTTTGAATACTTCTCTCATATACCAGAGGGAATTGGTCGCAATTTGAGTAAGGGGAGAATCTTGATTCCAATATGGGGAGAATCACGATTCCAGAATGGTGAGAATGTTGATTCCAAGTTGATGGGAACAACGATTCTAGAATTTTAGGAATCACGATTCCTTATTTTTAGGAATCACGATTTCATATTTTTAAGAATCGCGATTCTAGCAACCACCGAAATAAGTGGGGTCACGTGTGATTCCATATAGGTCTGAAACATGATTCCAACAGGAAGGGACATCGATGCTTGCAAATAAGAAACATGATTCCTAATTTTTTGAATCGCGATTCCGAATAGTAAGAATTATTTTTCTCATTTCCGAATCGTACAGACAGCGATTCCGAGATTTCGAAACTTCTGATACACGCAATTCCGCTGTTCCGATTCTAGAAACGATTCGGAATCACAAATGTTTCCAACAACTATAGTCTATATACAATTTGAATTTGATTAAAAAGAACATTCTAGACCATTAAGCCCTAATTCAAGTCCACAAATAGGGGCCTAGGTACCCCTTCTCTTCACCTCTCTATTGTAATGTTACACTACTAAATTTGAGTGTAAACCTTGCCTTAGCCTGCACCCTGTGTCCATAAGAGCTCCCCGCCTCCAAGCTAGATTATAGCTATGGTGTATTGTAGAACCTTGGCTCACCTCTCTCATACTGGACCATTACTCTTTCCCCCAATTAGCATAGTTTCGCTATGCGACTTCATATAACTTTACGCCAGTCGCTCTTGACTGAAACTTGCCTCTTCCAGCCCAATTTCAGTCACTTTTAGTCACCATTGCGATACCCCTTTGAGCCCTCTCTTATGCTCTTGTTATAAACTAGTTTCTGTGGAGTCTTAAGCACCATCACTTGTAGTTTTAGCACACCCTTGTAGTAGCTTCTACAACTATTTCTCCTACACCATTTCAGCCCATTGGAGAGCAATTAGTGTGAATTGGGGAGTTCTTGTGGCTTCACAAGTTGGAGCAATGATCGACCTCCAATACTGGCATTGTCGAAGGAATTCTGGTATAGGGTGCAGGCAGTTCCATTGAGGTAACCTAGGGAAACCTTTCACAAATTTATGTTGTTCATCAGATAACTTACTAAGAAGCAATGTGACCAAATTATAAGCATCCCTACCAAATTCATGGGAGGGGTGTAGTCGGAAGAATATAGCCATATAGGTCCACTCAATGGTTTTCTGTTTTGTCACCCTCAGGAAAGCCCTATTAATATATACACCTGACTTCACAATCTACAGAAAAGTGGAGCAATTGAGTTTAAAAGGATACATAACTCATCCCTTAAACTTAATGAACACTCAAAGGTATAATGTTTCCAAGATATTTTAGAGATTAATTCTCAAACTTCATCTTATAAATCATTCAGCCACAATAATTTGTCCAACTTCCATGCATCTAAAAAAGAGAGGCAGTAACCCATAGGGTAAGAACTTCCCTTGCAGTTCTTATAATAAAATTATGACTTGAGAAATATGTAATAAACAAGAAAATCCAACTTACATTAGACATCTCAGAGGACACACAGACAAGCAGCTAGAAACTTGATGTAAGTACGAAATAATTTCAGATCAAATTAACAATTTCTAGTTCAAATCATAGTATACTACATGTGCATATTTCAGGAACAATACGCATTGCAGCAACTACCAACAAAATGGGTTCACATCAATAGCTTTTCTTTACAAATATCAGACATGCAAGTGATCAGAGAATGCAAGTTTACAGAAAATAATTTGTTACACATGTCAAAAGAATCCATACCTGTTTGAGCCAGCACTCCTGATGCTTGTGTTCATAAATATCAGGGGAGTAGCAACCAGCTTCAGATGGGCAATAAACCCATATATTGCATTTTTTCTCACCAGGTTTTGCTCTTTTAGCTTGATCTAAGCAAGCCTGACAACAGTCAGCGGCACTTTCTTTATGGTGTGTAAGACCCCACCTAACAGCAGCACCATCATAATCTGTATGCCTCTCAGCATGGCATTCTGGGGGTGGGGGCTTACCGGCTATGATTTCATCTTCTGCAGAGAACACATGAAAAATTCAAGCTTTCTAACACATGGATATGTTATGAGATAATTTCCGTGCAAACATAGCATATTATACAAGTAAAGCAACACTTTCCAAATTGGAAAAATAATTTACAAATGCATTGTGGCAATATCTGTTTATGATGGTAAGAAACTTGACAAATCCAAGTAATAAAAAAACCGTTTAAAGGAAAATAAAAAAAAAATGTGATACTAGAAAATACTACCTAGCTCCTCTTCGGCTTCCAGTTTAGAGACATCCTTGTTTAGAACTTCAAATGGCATCCAGAGACCAATATCCTCCAGTAAGGGGATCCACTGAGACTCCAGGACTCTTGTCATCATCTCTGAGAATGTTTCTGTTGACAAAGAGAAAAGCATGACAAGCAATATGGAGAAGTTATAGAAAACAGGGAAGGACTGGAGACAACATAATGGTATCCGCAAGGAATTTCATAAACTTTAAAAAAAATGTTGACTGAAACAAAACATAAGAAACAATACTATAAAGTTTGAGGGCTTGTATCCACTCAAAAAAAAAAAGCATACCAGTTTCTTCTGTTAAGTCTGTAAAATTTGAACTTTTTCTGTGAACTATCCGTTTCTTGACTTCTTCTAGCTTTTCCTTGCGCCACATTTCAAGTGCTTCTGCTCATCAGAAATAATGATCATACTTTCTATACAAACAAGTTCTACAAGTTTGAAATGTTCTGCATTCTTGTAGGTGAACATCAAAATATAAAAAGAACTCCAATTTGGAACCCAAAGCTCATCTGACAATTAACAAAAAATATAAAAAGAGGTAGACTTTTATCAATTAATACTGCAAAAAGCTATATTCAGATTTATTCTACCATTGCAATATAAAGGTATGCCATGCATCAATAAGATGAAATTCCAGATCATGTTCATGGATTCAATTCACTTTGTAGAATGTACAAGACCAAGTAGAAGTTCGAGTTTACTTCATAAGAAACTTATGTATATTAAGAAGAAACAGGTTTCTAGTTAACATGATCTCGATGCTATAAGATCCTTATTTTATCTTTTGAAAGGGGCCTCCTTTTCCCTTATGTTTAACCCACTTGCCTCCTTCCTTAACTGTAGTCATTTCCAAACCACTCACCACAAGCAAGCCCTCTCTACGCTTTCCCCCAACTTTCATGCACCAGCAAATTAATGTGCTCCATGTGTATGCAGTTTGCTTTATATGTCTTAAATTAATGGGCTGATGAATTATTGGACTTTGCCAGAAACAAAGTGTTTGGAGGAGCAATTTAAGTATTGAATATTTGTGTAATTATATGTAATTTTGTAACATTATGTTATTAATCATCATTGTTCAAAAAGATGGATTCGGGTTGCCTAGGCGGCCACCCAAAGACAAGGTCCCTCACCAAAATCAAACCCCCCCCCCCCCCCCCCAAACCCCAAACATCGTCCAAGTAGGAAAAAAATTCAATTAATCACCAAAAAAATCAATCTTTTAACTACAAACATGTAAATATATCGTAAAAGAAAAAAAAAAGTAAAAGAAAAAACGCATGATTCATAACATAATATGTTGTAGCAAAATAAAATCAAAACCCTCTTTCAAATATGATAATATTTTAAAAATATCAAAATCAAATTGATGTCGGTACAAACCTCGTCTATTGGGTCGCCAAAAGTTCTCAAAATCAACTACTAGAAGTTCCAAATCTACCCACGAACTATTGCCTTTGTTTTGGAAAGAAATCGAAAAAATAAAAAATTTATCGATCTGTCAATAAATCACAAAAGAGTGGTTTTTTAGAGTTTTTCTCTCCCTAAAGGCCACGGATTTTCTATTGGGGGGGTTTAGAATACCCCCTAAAACCCTTTTCGCCCTTTTTTAGAGGGAAAAATTACATTTTTTACCCTCATCGAGGGTTTTTTTTCTGCCCACCCGCAAGGTGTCACAGGGCGGCGCCTAGGCAGGCGCCCAGACAATAGCGCCTAGACGGCACCTTGACTGCCAAGGTGGGCACCCAGAAGCAGGGCGCATAATGCCCTCCCAGACTACGCCAAGGCGTTTTTAAAAAATTTCACCTAGGCGGTCGGGCGGCCTAATTTTCGAACATTGTTAGTCATATGTATGCATTATCTTTCTTTCCCCATGTTTTTCATCCCTTGTTGCAATGAGAATGGGAACGTCATAGCTGGTAAACACTCGATAAATATTAAACATAGGAACACCCAAAGAAGGGTGCATGTATGTTGCATGTACATGGGACTCATTTAAATCTCCTAGTAGGAAGGATCCAGTGTGCTTCTTTACACCTTCACAAGCAAAGAAAGCAGCTTTCTAGTTTGCCACATGAAGGATATGGTCAAAAACATTGGATCCTTTGCTAATATACTCTGCGATATCAGGGTGTTCGCCTTCACGAAGCACCAAAAGGAATGAGGGGTCACCAACTGCCCAGCTAATGACATTGAAAGAGTCCACTTCAACCAACAAAGGACCAGCTAAAAGAGAGGAAAATCCTGAGCCCCTTGGAAAGGCCATAACCTCTGCCTGGGAAGAATTGCAAAGACCAATTGAGCCAGAGAAATATTTTTGTTACTTGTCGATTGAGCCAAAGAATGAATGGTTAACCATTCCCTGGTAGTACCAAAATAAACTACAAAAGGACAAACCTGGAGTTCCCAAAAGGGCTAAAATTGTAGTAAAACTTATAGCAACCACTCGCTGGAGACCTATCACCTCTCACAATTTTGTGAATCAGTCTTTCCAAAATTTGGATGCCTCTGAACACCTCAAAGACTAGAGGCGAAGAAGTCAAGAAACCTTGGGTCTGATCACAAATAACTCTAATAAAAAATCCATCCTAGACCAGAATAGTAAAATGCCATGGAGAATTGCCAAAGCAGACATCCTCAAAGAATGCCACACTCATCTGGATCATAATAGGTTGGACCAAGACCAACAGCCAACAGCTGAAGATCCCCACTGCCATACATGCCATTAACCAATGAACCCTAAGTAAATACATTGAGGAAAGAGCATCTATTAGACCATGAGATTTCCCACCCCAAATCATAAGGATCCCTCCAAAAGGGGGACATCAAACAATGCATCCACTAAATCTTCAAAAAGATACCTGATCATTGATCCTGGATAATAACAAATTGACCTAACCTTGTAAATAATATAGAGGACTGGTTTATTCATATTTCCACATTGTTCCCTCTTATTGAGCTTGGGTTAGATATTCAACCTCTAGTGCTCATGACGGAAGAAAAAGGGCATCTAGAACATCTATATATCATCCAACTGTAACAGGCTTCACGAAAATCTGATTCTTCCTATAGAAACAAGGGAAAACATTTCGTCAGCCCAAGGGAAAGCAGCTACATTGGTCTGCCCTCACTTATTTTGGGGGCCTTGGGGGCATTTTTTTGGCACTAAATTTCACATATGCATCCTCTTGGACTTGATGAAGAAGCACAAAAAAATGAAAAGAAAAGGTGGAAAAAAATACTCCGAAAATAGTTCTTTGGACTCAATAAGTGCAGACAATACATTTAATAGGGCAACTAGATCTAACACTCTACTAACTCAAAAAACATTCTTTCTTTTCTTTCTAAAGTGTTCATCTAGTGATGTTGAGGCGAACTATAAAGTTTGGGTTTAAGGAAATGCCTCAAGGGCCTCAATCTAAGACCATTTTTCTTTCCTATAATGGATGGCTCGTATTCACTGCATCTTGTCTCTCCTTAAGAAAGTCATGTTCTAGATCTTTTTTCTGAAAACGTGCTAAACATTCATTTCTTACTTTTTCCAACAAAATCAATATGGACCTCCATTTATTTGGATAAGTTCATTACAGAGTTTCAGGGCATCACCTATTGGGGCTAAATCCTCAGAATAGTTCACTATTAATAGTTTAACCAGCACAGGTTAGTATTCATGCTTCATGTGAGTATGCTTTGTAGGTTCAAATCTGCTCACTTACAACATGTTATGTATTAACGTCATGCAATAATGTCTTCACCAAAATAGTATTACAAATATTATTGAATGTTATTAGGAATTATTTATTGATTATTTAGAAATTCAAAGAATGGGTCATACAACATTGTGATAAACACCAGGATAAAGAAATATGAAACCTACTTAGGTCCTACATGTTCCATAACATTAAAAGAATTTATGCTTAGATCAATCAAAATAAAGTAATAGCAGAATTTCCTGTGCGATATTTATTTGCAAATTATAATTTGAAAGCTTCTGAGCCATTTGAAATGTTCCTTGTTGTCTTCTACTAAACCAAATCTCAGGCAAGGAAACCATTCAAAAAAAGAAAATAATGAATAGAAAATGGTAAGGTCAAACTTATCTCACCATTGAATGAAACAACCTTTCACACTCAGTTGCTATGATGATAATCCATATCCTTGAAGAGCCAAGAATCCTAAATGAATTTACTAAAAAGTGAAGTAAATATGCAAAGCTGACTAGACATGAATGATTCCTTCAAACCAGCAACAAAATCAAATGAAAATACATGCTAAGGGGTATGAAAGGCTTATAGCCCTCAATATGGGTAGTTTTCAACCGCATTAATTTCTTTCCAAAGCTCTTTTATGCCAAAGAGAGTCTTTCTTTAGAGCCTCATATTTTTCCAAATACAGTTGTATCCTCTCATGATAATACATGCTAAGGGGTATGAAAGGCTTATAGCCCTCAATGTGAGTAGTTTTATACTTTGCAACTGCATTAATTTCTTCCCAAAGCTCTTTTATGCCAAAGAGAGTCTTTCTTTAGAGCCTCATATTTTTCCAAACACAGTTGTATCCTTTAAGAGGTAACAATTCTGAAATGAGTATAGCTATAAAATATAGGTATAGAAAATATATAGAATTGACAATATAGGAATGACTTTTCATAAAGCCAATAAACAAATCACATGGAAATAATATGCTAAGAGGGTAGGAGAAACATATATTTGTGCATCATCATCATCATCAAAGCCTTTTTCCAACTATTTGGGGCCAGCTCCACGAATCCTGGTCAACGATTCTGCTCTATCAAGGGCCATACCCTTACTGAGGCAATAAATCCCCATATCTTTTCTCACTACTTCAAACCATGTCCTCGTGGACTAATGCCTAGGTGGGATGGGGGGTCTGAGCGCACCGCCCAGGCCTGGGCGAACCAACTAGGTGGGTTGTCCCTGACAATGTTTAAAAAAACGATCCGCCAGGTGCCTAGGCGCCCAAAACAAAATTTTCACACGCCTCGACCTGGGCACCCAAACACGGGATGCCGTATCTGGGCGGGCGCCCAGCACCCAATTTTGGGCGGGCACCCAGCACAGTTTGTTTTTCTAATTGAAACTACTTTGAGGGTGGTATTGGTGGTATTAGAAGACTTTTGAGTTGATTCATAGCTCGATTGAGATAACCAACATCAAATATCAGAGATTGGGTAGAAAAGGTCAATCTGTAATCTTTATTTGAGTTTTATTTTTTCAATTTGTGATATCTTCTGCAGGGTCTACTAAGGGTGGAGATCCGGGATGAAAATATAGTGTTCACCCTGATAAGAATGACAGAAATAAAATTATGTACAATTTATGTGGACATGTTTCTAATACTGGCATAAATAGATTTAAGAAACATCATGCCAATATTAGAGGTGATGTTGCCCCATGTAAAAAAGTCTCAGATCTTGTAAAGAAAGAAATTGTGGAGTACATTGAAGCTGAAAAGAGTAAAAAAAGTTGCAAAAAAAAGGATATAGCAGAATTAAATTCAAGGGTTCATATTTTTATGATAATATTGAAACTGAAGAAGAGGATGATGAAGAGGGGGAAGACGAGGTAGCCATGGTTGGTACTCAGAGCTCTAAGACCAAGAGGGATTTTGGGTCTAAGAAGGCTCGTACGAGAGGGCCTATAGATAGTTTTTTTACACCTAGCCCTGAGACAATAATTAAGAAAGGCAAGGGAAAGGGGAAAAAACAGGTGACAATTGAAAATAAGTTTAAGAAGGAAGATAGAGCCAGGGTGATTCAGAATATTGCTCGGTGGTTTTACTATGTGGGCATTTCTTTTAACATTACTCACTTGAATAGCTTCCATACAACGTTGGAAGCAATTGGGCAATTTGGGCCAGGTTTGAAAGCTCCAACTCCTTATGAGATTGGAGGGCCACTACTGAAGAAAGAACTCGAGTACACTAATGAATATCTCAATGCTCATAAGGAGGGATGGGCTAAATTTGGGGCTTCTTTACTGATAGATATGTGGAGTGATAGGGGGAGGAGGAGTAACATGAACTTACTAGTAAATTGTCCCACGGGTACAGTTTTTTTACGCTCAATCAATGCTTCCAATGATGTTCATGATGCGCATTATATATTTTCTTTCATTGATAAGGGCATTGAGGAGGTTGGGGAGGAACTTGTAATCCAAGTGGACACAGATAATGCTGCTCCCAATCTAGCTGCAGATCATTTGCTTCGACAAAAGAGACCTCGTATATTTTGGACTCCTTACGCTGCATATTGCGTAGATCTTATGCTTGAGGCAATTGGTGAATTGCCTCCTATTAAAGGAATTATTTTTAAGGCTAAGGAAGTTACAATCTTCATATATAATCACATACTTACCCTTAGCATGATGCGCAAGTTTACAAAAAAGAGAGAGCTAGTGAGGCTTGGGGTCACTAGATTTACCACTGCCTACCTTAACAGTGTTTTAAAATGCGGGATGCGGCCCTGATGCGGTGGGGGGCCGATGCGGCCCAGATGCGGGTGCATCGCAACGATGCGGTCAATAAAAGTAAAAAAATTCTAAAAAATCTAAAAAAATAAGTTAATGCATAGAAAATAATGTGAAGGTGATATATGTGATAGTAGGTATTTTAGTTTAATGATTAACTTGAAAACTATTAGCTGTCTGAGATTCTGTATCCAGTTATCCACTATCCCCTGATAGAAACTAGAAACTTAAAACCAGCTTCATAAAGCATTCAACAATCAACAACCATCAGCACAAATTTGCACCATAAGCACAATTATAATTAAGCACAACCATAAGTACAACCATAAGCATAAAATAATGATATTACAAAATACAAATCAAAAGTCAAGTTCAAGAAGAGTTAATAGTTAATAAATAATAACTTAATACAATCATCTATTTTGAGAGTTAATTTTAAAATTTGAACTTCATTTTTTCAAATATCAATCAGACAAGTCATCTTGAGAGTCGTCATGTGCATCATCAATATCATCCTCGACAGCCTCCATGTATTCTTCTTCATCAATCTCCTCTGAGTCAGCTTCCTCCTCAACCTCTGAAGCTAATGTGCGAGGGCGATTAGACCCAACAGCTCCTCTACTCCTTTGTGCTCTAGTGTTAGGTCGATCTTCTTCATTAGCCCCAGTTGCTAGCTCGACATCAAGCCATGTAAGATCCACACCCTCAAACACACGCTCTTGTCTTGGATCCATGGTCCACTCACTTATGGAATCACCATCAGCTTCATATAATTGAATAGGGGTTGAGTTTCATGCGATTTTCATACCTCTCCCTAAGCCGCTCGTTATACCGCATATAAACCAAATCATTCAACTTTTTCTGCTCCAACCTATTTCTTTTTTTTGTATGGAGCAAATTTGAAATCAGATAAATTAGATTTTAGATTAGAAAATTGAAATTCAAGATTTCAGGATTAAGGAATAAGGAATAAAGGACTTACATGCTCAAATGCACTCCAATTACGCTCACAACCAGATGACCTACATGTGAGATTCAACACTCAAATAGCGAGACGTTCTAGATTTGGTGTCTCGCTTCCATGTAATGCCCACCATGCGGCTGTATAATATTTTATAATTTAGAATATAGTTAAAAATTAAGGGCATAAAATAAATAATGGAACTATACATAAAGTAAGAGACAAGTAAGATTATTTTTGGGCTTTTGGCCTTTACCTGGATATCTCTGTCTGGCACCAACCTCTCCAGCACATCTAAGAACCCACCATTTATTACACGATCTAACTCAATGGATGGGTGCTTGTAGTGAAGAGATGGGCTTCAAAAATAACTGGCTAAATGGAGGTGCCTATGAAGCTGGGTATCCCATCTCCTATCAATAATTTCAAGTATAGCCTTGCACATATTTTCATCATCCTTTAAAACATCTTTTATTTCAGTTCTAGCCCTAGTTATTGCCTCGTGTGTGTAGCCCATGGCGGGCTTTGCATCACCATCAACCAGTCGAAGCACTCTCACTAAAGGGTGAGCCACCTCCAATGCAATAATTATTTGACTCCAAAAAGATGTATTCAGAATAATTTTTTCAGCCTTTCTCCCATCCTTATGCTTTGACCATTTGCTTTGACTCCATTGCTCTAAAGCAAACATGGACCTCAAGGCACTTTTTTGCTTGGCTAGGCTTCGAAGAGTGAGAAATGACGTGGCAAGTCTAGTGATATCCGATCTCACTAATTCTCTCTTCTTTATAAAAGACCTCATCATGCATAGGACTATGGTGTGATTGTAAATAAATCCAACAACAAACATAGCTCTTGAAATCATCCCACTAAATAAAGATGTACCCATTTCTTTAAGCATAAGATTAACACAATGAGCTGCACAAAGAGTCCAAAACATATGCTTCCTTTTCAAAATCAAGAAATGCCCAGCTGCAGCATAGTTGGCTTCATTGTCAGTGATAATTTGTACCACATTTTGCTCCCCAACAAAATCGACAATCTCATCCATCAAGCCAGATAAGTATGTACCATCATGTGACTTGTCTGATGCATCAATAGACTTAACAAAAAAAGTACCCGTTGGGCAGTTAACCAAAAAATTAATGAATTCCCTTGATTTCCCATCGGACCAACCATCACACATAATAGCGGCCCCATATTTTTCCCACCCTTCTCTATGAGAAATCAAAATTTTATTCACATCAAATACAGCATCCTTCAACAAGGGCTCCATAACCTCATGTGGTGAAGGAGGAATAAGTCTTGGGCCATATTGCCCAATTGCCTAGACCATACATACAAAAATATCCAAAGTTATAGTATTAAAAGGAATGCTGGCCATGTACCGACTTCTTTTGTTCTTTCTTATATTTATTGTCAATTGTGGTTTGTTTTATTTTTTTCTTTCTCTTCTGAACCACAATTTCGAGGCTAGGGGTGAAAAAAGAATCCATTGGCCCCTTAGAGAGGTGTTTTTCTTTCAGCACTACCATCAATATTTATAACCCTCTCTCTTGAGGTTGGAGTATGAGTACCCCTTTGCCTCATGGCAACTTCAGACATATCATCATCACCATCATCATCATCATCACATCATCAAATAATTGCATATCATCAAGTAATTCCTTTCTTTTCTTTTCTTTTTTCTCTTTATCTTTTTTCAATCTATCCAAATATTCTCTAATCTCCTTTTTTATATCATCTGTAGCTTGTGGGAATGCTCTTACATTCCCAAAAATTCCAACTAAATGCTCTTTTTGTCGAAAAATACCACCCATATAGTATTTCCACAGAGCAAGCATATCACACAATTTCTATCTTTCAGATTTTTTAGTTTAGCATATTTTCAAGCCGGATCCTTGTTACTAGAAGATTGGGAAGAAGACATTGCCCCAAAAAATAAGTATAACAGTATTATTGTACAAGAAGGAATAACAAGTTACCGACTCTGTGAAGTAGTCCTCGATTTCTTCACGGCCTCTGAAATCCCCAATTTCTTATCACAAATTCACCTTAACATCCCCAAATCAATAATCAAAGGCATCAAATGAACATCCAAGTATCAAACAACCGCCAAATCGAAGGTTTGGATGAAAAAACAATTTCGCCAAATTTTTTTTTTCCGTTGATTTGATGCAAAAAAAGCCACAAAAGTGGCTGGAAATCTTTGTTTATGGGGTATGATAACCCCCCAAACAGTTTTCCTAAACTTTGGAACTACAAAAAGACCATTTTGCCCCTCCCCGAGGGGCAAAATCGAAATTTTTTTCCGCGGAAACAGATGTTGTGCGATGCGGTCTGATGCGATGCCATGCGGGATGCGCCCATGATGCGGCCTGATGCGACGCATAGGCACCAGTTTGCGATGCGGATGCGAGCACATCCCGCATGAAGCAGCCACATATGCGGCGATGCGGCCGCATTTTAAAACACTGTACTTTAGTCTACAGAGCATTATATGAGGAGGATCGCATTAAGGTCTATGTTGGCTTCAAATGAGTGGAGTAGGTGTAAGTGGTCTAGAGATACTAAGGGAAAGAAGACACAAGATATTATTCTTTCGAAATATTTTTGGTGTGGGGTGAACCATACGATATTAGTATTTCTTCCCTTGGTAAAGGTCTTGCTCTTAGTTGATGCTGATAAGCCCTCCATGGGCTTTATATATGATGCAATGGAAAGGGCTAAGAATGAGATTGTAGAGAATTTGAGAAATGATGCAGTGAAGTAAGCCCCAATTTAGGAGATTATAGATGACAAATGGGATAGGCAGCTCCATAGACCATTGCATGCAGCGAGGTACTACTTGAACCCCAAATTCTTTTATGCAGATGCAGATATTGAGTCAAAAGGGGTAATTATAGATGGTTTTAATGAGTGCCTTGAAAAATTAGTTCCTGATCCCAATATCCAAGATAAGTTATCAACTGAAGAGCTAGTTTCGTACAAGTGTTCTTTGATGTCATTTGGGAAAGATATGGCATTAAGGCAGATAAACAAAGACGAGCCATGTAATATTCTTTTGACTTATGTAATTTTGTTTTATAAAATATAAATTTATAATTTTCTTTCAAGTTTTGATAATGTTAAATACCTAAATTAATTATAAAAGTTGCCCACATATTGCAGCCCAATGGTGGAAACAACATGGAAGTAACGCTCCAAACCTCCAGAAGATGGCTATGCAGATCTTGAGTTTGACAACTACCTCTTCTAGTTGTGAGCGCAATTGGAGTTCGTTTGTGATGGTATTTTACTATTTTACAATCTTATATGCTTTTTTTGTCTATAAGTTCATTTTGTAATATAGATTCATAAAAGGTAAGAAGATCATAGACCTATAGTAGTTACTTATGCATTATTTTTCCTTATAGGTGCATACAAAGAGAAGAAATAGGCTTGCGCAAAGGAAGCTCAATGACTTGGTTTTTGTTAGAGAGAATCAAAGGCTCAAAGAGAAGAAAAACCAGCTAAAGAAGGACCCATCTCTTCGAAGGATATGGAGAATGCTTCAGATTGGCTAGTTAGTGACCCTGGTACTAAGGAGGTCTTCCCTGGGGAGGGTTTGACATGGGAAATGGTCGAAGAGGCTTCGGGGCAAGCTTCTAATCCTAGGAGGGCCACTCAAGCAACTTCTTCTGCTGGTACTTCACAGAGGGAGATAGATGAAGAAGAGGCAGATTCAGAAGAATCTCTGGAAGAAGAGGAATATGTTGAAGAGGGTGATGATTCTGATGATGACGGCCTCAATTCTGATGCAGAGAAAAGCAAATGAAGATGATGATTCTGATTCTTATTGATATCTTGATTGTCTTCTCTCTTCTTTTGAAGCAAATTTAATACTCTTTTGCACCAACTTGGTTTGGGCTTTAGACATTTAGAGTTTGAAGGATTTTTATTTAGTTATGTAGTTTGCAATTTTTTTGCCTTTTTGGACTATTTCGTTGTGTGGTTTAATGTTTTTTTATAGTTTTGGAAGTCAGTTTGTTGATGACTTGGAGAGTTGGAGACTTGGATGTTATTATGGTTTATTTTATGGATACGGAATATGGAGAATATGAGAGTTGGAGACCTTACAGTAGCCTATTAGACTTTTAAACATTTTGGATGGTTCGAACTTTTGAATAAGTTTATTCTAAACCTGCTTACCTGGGAGACTAAGACATGTGATATGTTTGTAAATAAAAATGTATGTTGCGAACTTGCGATATTTTCAATTTCAAATGGAATAAATTACAAATTTTGACACAAATATATGCATATATGTGCATTTGGATAGCAAATATATAAAAAAAACTAAGAATTTGCAACGCAGGGTACCCAAGGTTCTGGGCGCCCGCCTAGGCGCTGGGCGCCAAGCAAGCCGCCTAGCGTTTTATTGAAACCTTGGTCCCTGAGCGCCCGCCTAGTACCCGCTTAGGCGAGTGCCGAGGGTACCTAGGTAGGTGCCTAGGGGACTGCACTCAACTAGGTGAAAAAATACCCATCAAGTGGGGTATTTTTTGGTTTTTTTTTGTTTTTATTATAAAAAATGCTTAAACATGCATATTTTATACAAAATATGTACTTTAAACTGGATTACTGAACACCATTTGCCCCCTTTGGAACCTAGGCCGCCCAGGTTTTGAGTGGCCGCCTAGGCTCTAGGCTACATTGCCCCCCTGGCCACCTCGACGCCCGGCATTTTTTGAACAATGAATCTTCCACTAAAACCAACTTGCACCTCGTCAGAGGTGTTGTATTGAGCCTACATTGCACATGGTCAACCCACCTAAGCCTACTTTATCACATCGTATTGCCTATTGGAGCCACACAAAAGTTCTCCCAAATATATGAGGGTTGTTATAGTTCAAGACGACTATCTCTCTTTCTTTTCTATGCCACGCTGAAAAACACCCCAGATATAATGTTTTCTTTAAAGACTTTTTTTTATCTTTGTTTTATCTAAAGAAGCCTAATTGTGGCAGACACAGTGCTCAATGTTATCAAAAAAAAATTATCGTAGGTAGAATACCCTTTGAGATTTTAAAATATGAGATATTCAAGGGTAGTGGAGAGATAAATTGGGATAAAATAAAGTGGTGTGGGAAGAGTTACCTACCTTCTCTTCCTTTGTGCCTAGAGAAGCTAATAGTGAGGTAGAATCCCTCACCCTAGAGTGAATAATTTCCAAAAGCTTTAATATGTGGCGATTTTATACCAATTGTTACCAGTATTTGAATTTTTTGAAATGATTATGACATCAATAAATCTAGAAAAACACAACATGAACTTGCATGTTCTCACAACACCATGGGTCAGGTCATTTGCCAGTGGTGGGTAGGCCATTATAGAGGTTTCAAATGTCAAAGGAATTTTGAGTACCAAACTTCCAATTGGCCTAGAATTTTCATTTCTGCAAGAGAAGAAATGATATTGTCCCAGAAGATTAAAAAAAAAAAATTGTGCTAGTGAGTAGAAATCCCACAGATATATTTATACATTTTGTTAGAAATATGTATAAATCTAAGAAATCAATATATTTTTGTTTATGATTTGAGATGTGTATATAATCACCAAACAGTAGTAGACCATAGCTTATTGGAATTTCTCCATTATCACACTTCCCTAATATCTTAAGACATTTTGTTTATTCTTGTACTTCCCTTATCTCCCAAACGACATAGTTATCCTTCAATTTATATGCAATCCAATCACGACATAGTTATCCTTCAATTTATATGACAATCCAATCAGACCAAACTGTAAGCCCCTGAAAATATCAGAGCAAGAGGAATACTAGGAGAAAAAGTTGAATCATTATTAGAGAGCGATTTAAAGTTTTGCTAGATTGTATTTGCAAAGAAAGTTCCTGCATTGTACTAAATTTCGCATCTCATAAAATCTCACAAATCAATAAAACATTACAAACGCAGAGAATCTCTCACAAATGTTAGCCATTACCAGTAAGAAACATTCATAATCTTTAAAATCCCCATCTCATATAACAATTAAACCATTATAAACCCAAAGAATCACTCCTAATTGGTTTTTGAACAGTAAGAATCATTTGTACATTAAAAAAGCAAGTAAGAAGCTTCCACAATAATTGAAATCCCCATCTCATACATCAGTCATTAAACCACCAACAACCCAGAAAAAAGAATGCTATAACATAACACGCCCAGCCAACCAAGAAGCAAAATACCTCTTTGTTCAGTCGCATTTCCCTTAAGCTCTTTTAGCATATGCAAAATCTCTTCAGCTATCTTCTGCTTCATGGGTTGAGGCATATTCACCGCTTCTTCATTCGAAGTTTCCTTGTCAATTTCCATAACCTGCATTGAGAATTCCCAACAGTTCATGAGCAATCAAAAGTTGCAATTTGAAGTTTTTTTTTTCTTGCAGAAAAATCACCCACTTTAATTAACTCCCAGAAAAAAATAAGCAGAGGAGGTGAGAGAAACAGATCCACTACCAATCTAAGAAGCTCCCGTGGTTCAGCCATATGTCGAATTCTAATGGCCTCTTCCATAAAGTTTATCTGATCTTTGGTGTATGTAGTGGCTGAATTGCTCATACAACACAGATAAACAAACATTTCAATAACAGGAAAAGATAAAACAGTTTATTTTTCAAAAAAAAAAAAAAGGAAGAGAGATAGAAATAGAGAACAATGAGAGAGAGAGAGAGAGAAGTACTCCACCAGTTTGTGAATGGGGGACGCCATTACTGTGCGTGGAGACAATGTAGACAGAGGAGAAGAGAGATTGAAGGACATAAAGAGCGGCTCCTATGTTAATGGTGCAAACGATCATGGCCGTTCGCTTGTAGGAGCACATTGATCTCCCTCCATTTCCCCAATCAGCCAAACCCAAACCTCCCCTTGCCATGTCTCATTCATCTGAAGCTACCCCTTCGGGCTTCTCTTCCGGGAAGAAGCCATTGCACCAGGACTGACTCTCTCTCTCTAATATTCTCTCTCTCTAGGACTCTCCCTCTCCCTTGCGGCTAGGATTCTCTCTCTAGGACACTCTCTCTCTTGCGGCTCGTTTCGCCGGTAGTCTCTCGTTCTCTTTCTATTCCGTCTCTCTCTACTCGTTAGGAAGAAAAATTGCTTTTGTCTGTGATATTTGAAAGAGTACTTTAATTTAATTGGACGTGCGACGACGTATTAAACGAGTATGTCGTGTCGTGCGCATCATTGCACGATATGATTACGTTGGGTATCTCAACTCCTCATAAAATTTGTTTCGACGATGGCTACTCAAACTTGAGACCGTTGTTTAAAAAATTGGATGATACAGATCGGAACTAACCTTTTTAGACCGGGAATAGGTTAGGCGCATCTAAATCCTATAAAATATGGAGAATGGGGAGGTGTTTTTTGTAAATTAAATTTATAATCATACATCTCAAAGACAAATTCATGTTGATCAATCGGAAGATTTACAAACTCCAACAATACATTCTTTTCTTGTAGACCCCAACTATCTCTGCCAAAGCAGCTTCTGTAGACCTTGAGCTCTTTTACCTCTCCCACTCAACCCAAGCCTCAAACTACAACCTTTAGTAAGCTCTATCTAATCCACAATAACCTCTTGAGGCAGGGTTGGGGTTGCGCACCACTCTGCACTAGTCTAATGGTACCCATTTAGAAAATTGTTTCATGCTACAGAGACTGCATTTCTACATTTGAAGAGAAGGATGGAGGAGGACGACAATGGGTAGCACCCTGGTTTGATGGATCCTAATTCGTCTTCTCTCCTTTACACCATCTTTTCTATATGAGTCTCTCAAAGTTACCTCACTGCTTGTTATTGGTTCTTTCTCTCCTCCCTCTATTGATATCTAAGGTCTTAGCGATTGGGCTAAGAGAATCTGGAATACGCCCTATTCTCATGTGGTTTGTTCCCTCGGGAGCGACTGGATTGCCTTTTTCCATTCTTCTGCTGATGATGTTAGAAATGTTCTTCACATTCGTAGCATCAGAAATAAACTACTTTTGGTGGATTCTTGAAAACCTCAAGATCATTCAAACCTCACTCAATGCTCTTCTTGTTGGGTCCATTTCTAGGACTACCACTGCATACCTGGAACATGAGCGTGTTCCAATGCCTTGCTAATTTAGTAGGGGTCTTCATTGACATTGATAGGGAGAGCATGGTGGGTCCTGATCTCTCCTCAATCAGGGTCAATATTTCATAATTGTCGGGTCCTACTTACCTTTGTTTATCAACCTTTTTGTGGGATCAGACCTTTTCATTATAAAAATTACTTCAGAGGATATGAAGGCGGCTATCCCTATCCCCCTGATCCCACCTCCTTTGGCTCGCCTTAATCCTATTTCTTTTGACCACCAGAAAGCCCCTCCTAAGGCCCACCAAGAAGAATGTTAGGAGAATCTTTCTTGGGTTGATGTTCTTAAAAAATCCAAAGTGAAGCCTCCCTTTTGCCCTCCTACAGCTATTCTTGGCCACCTACCAAGGCTCGACCTCCATTGGTGAAACATGACAATCGTCCTCTTTTCTCCGTCTTCTCCCCCGATGGTCTTTGTGCTTCAATTTGGACCTCTTGTCCCATTTAAGCATTCGGATTCCTGGGATCTCCTTCTCCTCCTCTGCTCCCTTTCTTCTCTTGGACACCCCCTCTCGACCCAACTGTTCCTTCTCACCATGTTTCATCAGAAGCTCCTACCATTTCGCCTCTTAGTCAGACGTCCTAGAGCTCTGAGACCTACTCCTTTCCCTGCTCCTAGCTAGATAACCGTTTTCGTCAAGATTGATGACTCAGAAGATGAGGTTGATTTGCCTGATACTCCTTTGTCTGTTGATCCTTTGCCCGCAGTGGGGCCTAGCAACATGGTCTCAATTGATGATTAGGAAGATATGGTTGTTCCACTGGCCATTATGGCACCTGATGAACCACCATTTCTGGATCCAATGGACATCAATGCTATTGTTGAAGACAACCCTATGGAAGATGATGAAGAATATGTCTCTCTGGAAGATGCATGCAATGAGGTCTATGTTTCTAATGGTAGGAGGCCTCCTGGAATAGCACCGGTTTGTGCAATGGAGGATCAACCTCATTCATATGAACACCCTGTGGAGCACCAACCTTCAGACCCTATCTATCTTGGTCGTTCTGCTATCCAGGCCATTTTCAAGAAGGTGGGTGCCACCTTTGCTTCTTCTATAGAAGTAGTGATTGTTGCTATGGATGCATCGGTAAAGGTTGTTTGTCAGATGGCCAAAAACTGTTAAAGAAACTAATGAAGATATCCATTTTGATTTGGCCAAGATACCAGAGCGTATCTCTACTGGACCATCTAATCTGAAGGACTGTTCCTTGCTCTTTGATCCCGAGGTCAATAAGAGGACTGAGCCTAAGGTTAAACACTCTTCGGCTTAATTAGCTACTAACCATGGTCATTCTGTTCCACCGCCTGGTGGAATTGTCTTCAAGCAAAGTCGGGGGACCTTCTCTAAGAAGAAGTCTAAATCTTTCACCTCTAGTAATGGCAGTACCTCCTCCTCCAGTTCTCTTAGCTCCTTTGAAGATGGTGGATTCGAGGGACCTAGCGAGCCCTCCCATGAAGATTATAAGTTAGAATGTGCACTGCCTCTGTGACAAGTGTCACAAAAAAGTGGTAAATCTCTTAATCTCTAAATTTAAGCCTTTTACTTTTGTCATGCAAGAAACTAATTGTGTTTACTCCCTCTCTTATGGAAGTTAAGTCCCTGTGGGGTAATGGTTCTGTATGTTTTGAGGGTATGGATGCTATCGGTTTTTCTAGAGGGATGCTGGTCCTCCGGGACCCAGCAATTCTTATGTGCTTGAATGTTTTCAAATCTGATAGATTTTTGCTGTTAGGCCCGACCAGGGATTTTCGTTGGGTGATTATAAATGTGTATGGACTGAATATTGCATCTCTTAAAGTGGTTTTTTTGGATAATTTGAAGTCCTTTATCTCTTCCTCGGGGCTTCTTGTATGTATTGGGGGGGATTTCAATTTTATTCGTCATCTTGATGAAATTTTCTCTCACTCTCGGTTTAACTCTCAAATACAACTTTTTAATGATTTTAATGGAGAATGATTTTTTAGGCCTTCCTATTTCTGAGGCTCACTTCACTTGGTCCAATAATAGCTCATCTCAATTGGTTATGTCAAAGATTGACAGATTTCTTGTTACAGAGGCATGAGAAAGAGCCTTTCCATTGGTTAAGGTTAATGCTCTAACCAAGCTCTCCTCTAATCATTTACCTATTTGCCTTTGTACTAATGATATTTTATCTGAGCATAAACCTTTTTATTTTGATATTAATTGGTTGGAGGAGCCAGAGGTCAATGATATCATCCAGCAAACTTGGCAAAGTTGTTATGTTTTGAGTAGCTTTGGTTACTGTCTCCACAAAAAACTTATTTGCCTTAAACATAAATTATCTCTTGGAAAAAATATAATCAATACCAGCTCAAAAGGAATTATGAAACCACTTTGTTGGACCTTGAAAACACTATACAGGAAAATCAAAGTCTATCTGATGAGATGATCGTAAACATGAATGGCCTTCTTAATAAGCTACATGATAAACTCAGGATGGAAGAAATTTATTGGAAGCAGAGATCAGGAGTTAAATGGCTTAAGAAAGGTGACATGAACACTAAATTCTGTCATGCTATTGTGAATTGCGAAGAAGGCAAAATGACATCTCGGCCTTGAGCTTACCAGGGTTATGGAGGGAGACAATTTAGCTCGTGCTTTGGCAACTTTTAATCACTTTGAAAGGGATTTTTCAAGTGATATAATCTTGGGGTTATTTTAGGTGGAGTTCCCTTTAAATCCATGTCATCTTATTTGGCTTCAGATTTAGAGAGAGAAGTGTCTGTTGAAGAAGTTAAACAGGCTATTTTTGTTCTACCTGGGGACAAAGCTGCTAGCCCTAATGGCTTCCCCCTTATTTTCTTTCAGCATTTCTGGGATATTCTTCAAGTTGATGTTGTTTCCATGGTTAAGGAATTTATGACTACTAGGACAGTACTTAAAAGCATTAATCTACTACATGTCCTTAATTCCTAAAAAAGATGTTATTGCTGAGATTGGTCATATAAGACCTATTAGCCTTTTAAGTAGTCTTTATAAAATTATTGTCAAGATACTTGCAAAAAGACTTAAGCTGGTCCTTCCTTTTGTGATCTCTAATGAACAATCTGCTTTCATTAGAGACCGTATGATTACGGATAACATTTTCATTGCCCAAGAATGCATCCACTCTATGAAACTTTCAAACTTGCCAGATGTGTTTATTAAATTAGATATAGAGAAGGTTTTTGATATAGTTGAATGGCAGGTACTTCAAAGATTATGAGAAGTTTGGTATCAAACGGATCTCTTGGATTATGGGGTGCATCTTTTCGGCACATTTCTAAAGTCTTATTAATGGATCTCCTAAGGGTTTGTTTCGTGTTACTGGAGGCATCAGACAAGGAGACCTTCTTTCTGCTATCCTTTTTACTCTGGTAGCTGAGGATTTTAGTCTATGCTTAAAAATATTGTGAATGCAAGTCGTCTTACATGTTTTCAAGTATCATCAATTGGCCCTACCATCTCTCATCTGCAAATATGTTAATGATACACCGATCTTCTGTGATGCTAAGATTGAACAACTTCGATACTTGAGCACCTTTCTCCTTTGCTGCCAGCTTGCTTTGGGTCTCAAAGTCAATTTTCACAAAACTTTGATTATGGGTATCTCATGCTCTAACAGTCTATTGAACTCTCCTGCCTTTGTTTTGAACAGTAAAATTGACAAGTTCCCTTTAAAATACTTGAGGGTATCTATTTCTGATCGAAAACTCTTTAGAGTTGTTTGGGACCCTCTTATTCATTGATATCAGGTAAAGTTTGACCTATGGAAGATCAAAAGAGTGTATTTCGGTGAGCGCATCACTTTGGTTAAATCATCTTATGCAAATCTTCCAGTCTATTTGATGTCTATTTTGCAGATACCTAGTGATGTTATCAAGCTTATTGACAAGCATATGGAGAAATTTCATATAGGGTGATGTGTAAAGAAATTTGAGAGAGGAACTATTTGAAAAAATAATTATGCCCCGCACAGTGCTTGTAATGGTTCTTTAATTGTACATATAATGGTAATACAAGAGTGGAATGTATACTTTCCTATCTTGTTACGTGCATTATATACTTTCCTATTTTGTTACATTATCCTCTCAAAAGGAAAGAGTGATACACTTTTCTATATTGTTCAAGAGTTGTTGATATTACTCCCCCTCAAACTTCGCTGAGGGGGCATTTGAAGCTCGAGTTTGAAGCAAAGATCTAAAAAAACATCTCAAATGCTTGGTTAAGATATCAGCTACTTGATTTCGAGAGGAAACAAATCGTGTGATAAGTAATTCAAGAGTAACATTTTCACACACAAAAATGATAATCTAACTCAATGTGTTTTGTCCTAGCATGAAAAACAGGATTAACTATCATGTAGAGAGCATTAATATTGTCACAAAAAAGTGTTGGTGGCTGAGGAAGTGGCACCCTAATATCTTGAAGAATACAAGAAAGCCATGTAAATTCTGCAGCAATGGATGTCATAGATCGGTATTCTGATTAGGGTTTAAGGTTTAGGGTTTAGGGGTTTAAGGTTTAAGGTTTAAGGTTTAAGGTTTAGGGTTTTAGGGGTTTTGGGGTTTAGGGTTTGGGGTTTGGGGTTTAGGGTTTAGGGTTTAGGATTGAACAAGCCACAATTGATTGTTTCTTAGCACTCTAAGAATGTAGTTAGAACCAAGATAGGTGCAAAAACCAGTGGTTGAACAATGAGTATTTGGACACCCAGCCCAGTCTGCATTAGAGAAAGCATATAACTCCAGGGAACTATCATATAATATTCTTATGCCACAAGACCGTTTACCACTGAGATAATGAAGAATCTGCTTCACTGTCTGAAATTTTGCAACTGTAGGGACATGCATAAACTGACACAATGTATTAACACTATGGTAAAGGTCAGGCCATGTCATGGTAATGTATTGAAGTACACCAACAATGATCCGATAAAAAAGGGATGGATTAGGAAATTGAGCTGAAGGCACATGAATATTATTATTCATTGCTATTGGTGTTGCAATAGGTTTGGCATCTATTCAATCATATGTACCAAGAAAGAGACATTCTTCAAGCTCTTGCTGCAATGACTATAACAAATTCCTAAGACTTGGAATAGTTCCCAGACATTGGTGCCTCAACTCATATGATAAAAAAAGTTCATGAATATCAATGAGAGATAGCATTTGAGTTTCCTATAATAGATACTTGTTATGTGTCAACTTAATAAACACAAAATTTCTTATATTAAGAGTTGAAGAATAGGGATATTTGTTTAATGATGATGAAACATCCATTGGATTTTGAGGGTTTTATCATTATTATTATTATTGGAGATTGTATGAGAGTGGATTTAGAGGAGAGAATCCGTGTGAGTGAGAGAAAAGGGAATTGATTCCTACTTTCTAGAGAGAGAATGATGAGGTGCAAAAGACAATGAAAAGTGTCATGTTCTCCATGCAAAAGACAAAGGCATTACAAAGGCCACTAGGAGAAGTAATAACCAATGAACAATTGAAAAAGTGTAATGTTTTGGATGCAAAAGACAAAAGCATTACCAAGCAATAATCAGTGAATGCATGTAATGTTTGGATGCAAAAGAGAAAGGGATTTAACAAGACTAGTAGGAATATAGGATTGGGTAAAGTGCATACCAGCCTTTTTGAATTCGAAGCTTCAAACCTAGACAATAGATCTTTAGTTGCTTGCCATAGAACAAAAAAATATTAGTTCCTGAGAAAACTAATGCGAATATTTGACATGTGACAAGCCTATAGGCTCGACTCTGATACCATAAAGAAATTTGAGAGAGATGAACTATTTGAAAAAATAATTATGCCCCACACAATACTTGTAATGGTTCTTTCATTGTATATATAATGGTAATACAAGGGTGGAATGTATACTTTCCTATCTTGTTACATGTAATACATAATTTCCTATTTTATTACATTCTCCTCTCAAAAAGAAAGAGTGATACACTTTTTTTATCTTGTCTAAATTTTGTTTCTATTAATGTGGATGATAATCGAAGAAAATTCCATCTAGTGAATTGAGACCAGGTTTGCATACCCTCAAAATTTGATGCAATAATATTAGGGTTATTTTAATTTTTTATTATTCTTTAGTTTATCTCTTTAAGAATAGGAGAGGAGGTGCACCGGGATATTTGTGGGCATTGAGTTTGTGTGAGTAAATATTTATGGATTGGGTTAGTTAGTTTAGGAATATAAATAGGATAAGGTTAAGTCTAGAGGGAGTTTATCTTTGTCAACAATAATCAAAGTTGGGGAGAATTTTGAATAAAACATGAGATAGAAGCAAATATTTGGCACATGATTTTAAGAGAGAGAAAATATGGAAGAAGAGATAAAATAGGAAAAGTGTAGAGAGAGCTTTTTTTTGTTAATGATTATCTTATTTTTTAGTCTATTTAAAGGGAGGTTTCCCTTCATTGTAAAAAACGTGAAAGAGTTAATAGAATTTGGTCTCGTGAAGAGATTTTTGGGGTGGATTTCTTGCAGACCTTAAAAGATGGTATATTCTCTCAACCTTAGGGTGGATTCCCGTGCAGACCTTGAGGGAGGGCATATTCTCTCAACCTTTCCTTTTATTTTTATGGTGTTATTTTTTCTCTACATCAATTGGTATTAGAGCTGCATTAAATGGTATCAGAGAAAGTCAGAACCTGAAGAGAAGTTAGATCTACAAAGAGCTAGTAAGAGCCAGAGATATCCAGTTTGTTCGCTATGGATGATCGTTAGATAAAAGCTATAGAAAATTTGACTAAAGCCGTAGAGGATTTTCGAACTGAATTACGTGAGATGAACCAAGGGATACAACGGTTGGATCAGAGGTTGCAACAAATGGAAAACAGTCTTCATCGTGAAGAAAGTGCTCGCAACCACATTCATCTTGCACTAGTAATTCTACAACAAACCAAGAATGTTGATTTCAAGCATACTAAAGAAATTTACAAGCCAGATCCGCATTGTTCTATAGAGAAGCCAGATCCACCACATCCTATAGAACGACTATGAAATTTTGACATTAAAATAGATCTCCCAAAACTTTATGGTCAAGCGTGTTCATCGATTGAACTTGTTTTTTGGGAGCTGGACCCCTTCATAGTTAGGAATAATCAACCTAATCTCGTATTCAACAATTACTCTTGGAACGCAGTTGCAGATATCAGTCTTGAAGAAAAAGTATCAAGGCTCATGGTGGGACTTCATCACCAACTTTTGACCTCGAGGTCGAGCTTCTCCCAACCCGAGGAGAATGGTGCAAATAATATTAAGGTTATTTTAAATTTTTATTATTCTTTAGTTTATCTCTTCAGGAATAGAAGAGGAAGTGCGCATGGATATTTGTGGGCATAGAGTTTGTGTGAGTTGATATTTATGGATTGGGTTAGTTAGTTTAGGAATATAAATAGGATAAGGTTAAGTTTAGAGAGAGTTTATCCTTATCAACAATAATCAAAGTTGAGGAGAATTTTAAGTAAAACATGGGATAGAAGCAAATATTTGACACGTGATTTTAAGAGAGAGAAAATAGGGAGGAACAGATAAAATAGGAAAAGTGTAGAGAGAGGTTTTTTTGTTAATATTTATTTTATTTTTTAGTCTATTTAAATAGGGTTTCTCTTTATTGTAAGAAAAGTGAAAGAGTTAATAGAATTTGGTCTCATGAAGAGATTTTTGGGGTAGATTCTCTCGTAGACATTGAGAGAGGGTATATTCTCTCAACCTTGGGATGGATTCCCTTGCAGACCTTGAGGGAGGGTATATTCTCTCAACCTTTTCCTTTTATTTTTATGGTGTTATTTTTTCTCTGCCAATTGGTAGGATATCTATTGTTGCAGAAATGTTGTTTTCAGTAATATCATATGGCTTATTGGCAATGGAGATAATACTTATTTCTGATTCAATAAATGGCTAGATGATGCATTTCTTTCTTGTACTTATCCAGTACTATTTGCTGAAGTAGCTAATCCTGAGGCTAAAATTTGGAACTTGATTTCCTCTTCATCCTCTAACCGTGTAGTCTGAAATAGTGTTTGCAAAATCGATCTGGAACGGCTAACCGGACATTGGTCAGAAAGCAGTTTAATTGGCCTAATCAATAAATCGGCCGATTCAACCGTTCTAACCGAGCAAGTCCCAGGCAGCCAAAAAAATGTTAAAAAAATAAAAAAAGATGCAAAAAAAAAAATCTACTAAAATATGAAAGGTATATAAAGAATTATTAAAACAAAACACATTCAAATGAAGTTGAAAATTCATGAAAAAATAGATTTTAATGAATTGATTTATGCCTAGAGATATTTTTAAATTTTTTTTAAAAAGATGGAAAAATATAAAAGTGACTATTAATTTCTAAAACAATTTTTAATATTTATCATAATGTAAAGAATATTAAAAAATACATTACAAACCAAATTCCTTATTTTTGAAAATTTATATACATTTGTTTGATTTTTTTTTTAAATACCGGTCGGTCACCAAAACCATCCTAAACCAGAACTGGCCTGTTCTGATCTAACCTGGCAATTAGGGGTTAGATCGACTGGGTTTTCCAACAGTGGTCTGGAACATCAATTGCCTTTATAATAGGTTGCCAGACATGGTTACCTTGTAGCTTCATAGCCTCCTTCAGTTAGTTACTGATTATATTTCTCCTACTTTGAGGATGGCATTATTTGGGAATTAGAATTTGATAGCCGTTTCTCTGGTAAATCTACCTACATACTTCTTTTTATGGATAGGGTTTGCAACACAAATCTCTCTCTTGCTTCTATCTGAAAGGGGCCTATCCCTACCACAATGCAAGCCTTTTTATGGATTGCTTGTCAAAGCAAATGTCTAATCATAGACAATCTACAAAAGAGGGATAAATTATTCCTAATATTTGTTTGATGTGTGAAACTGATGAAGAATCTAGTACACATCTCTTCCTCCGTTGCCCTTTTGCTTCCGATTTATAGTTTTGGGATTTTTCGGTTATGGATCTCTCCCTTATGCTCCCCTGAAACGTGGTTGCCCTCATTAATCATCTTGTTGTATCTGGTCTTCCCAAGAAGGGTGTTTTGCTATGGAAATTTTTTTGAAGTTTTATCCTATGGCACCTTTGGCTAGAGCATAACAGAAGAGCCTTTGATGGAATCTCTTAGAGAGCTGAGCGGGTCAAGAACTCCATTTTAGAGACTCTGTGGAACTGGTTCTCATCTACTCTTGAAGGGTGCGGAGTTCTTCGAACTGACATTTATGTCAATATAAAACATCTAGCAAACTCCTTTACCATTTCTAAACGTCCTAACATGCCTTGGATTGCTCCACCAAAAGCATGCCTCAAACTTAAGTTTGATGGCATTTCTTTTGGAAATCCAGGTCCTTAGTTGTTGGAGGTCTACTACGTGATAGTTTAGGTGGGATTTTGTTCTCTTATTATGGTCCATGTGGTTATATGACCACTAATCAAGCTAAATTGACTGCTCTCCATCAAGGTTTGCTAATTGTTATTGACAAGGGTTTTACAGGAGATATTATTGTAGAAGAGGATTCATTTAATGTTATCAAATGGTGCAGGAGAGAAAAAAGGGTTCATTGGTCCCTTTTCTCTCTTTGGATCAAAATTTTGGACCTTTGTGCGCTACCGAATATGAGGATTTCTTTTGGCCACACTCTTCGTGAAGAAAATGTTATCTAGCAAATGGCTTGGCCAAATCTGGAGTTTCACTCCCATCTCTTCTTATTTCTAATGTTTTGACTCTATTGTGATTTCATGCTTTTGAAGCATCTTATTAATAAAAGCCCATAATATTTGTCAAAAAAAGAGTTGCGACCTTATTTAAGTTTTTTTCTTTAGAAAGTGGCGTGTTTGATAGCATCTCCAAATTCTAAATTTTTGTTTAAACTTTTCATACAAGTAAAAAATTATTAGGGTATTTTGATATTTTGGTCATTTTGTTTATTTGTATTTACATTTATATTTATATGGTTGTATTATAATAACATGTATGGACACTCAAAATCAATTTGATATATAAAAAATAAAATTAAAATACTAGATGTGCTCTTGCCGCTCTTGAAAACTTGACCTACAAGGTTAGTAAAGGCCCTACTATGGCTTGTGTGCTTATTTTGGAAGAAATGATACTAAGGAGTGGTGGTGAGTAAATGGGACTTGGGCTGACTGCTTGTTTGCTTATTGTGGAAGAGATGATACTTAGGAGTGGTGGCGAGCAATCGGGGCTTGGGCTGACGGAGTATGGAGGGCTGGACCTGAGTGTAGGGTTACTAAGACAAGCTAAACAATAGTTAGTTTGAGAGATTTAGCAATATCAACTCCTAGTGGTTGATGGTATGTAAAGGGGTGATTGGGGTCCTATGGACCTGACCCAAGCACGAGCTTTTACGAATATATTAGGTCTGTGAAGGTCGTTTTTCGAGAATTAAAAAAAAACAGTGAAAAATAGCATGGGAGTAATGTAACTAAGAAAAACAAAATCGAAACTAATAAAACTTTTAAAATATTATCAATAATTTTTATATAATAATTTTTATATAAATGATATCATTTCTAAATGTTTTAAAATTAGCCGGACTAAAATAAAGTATACAAAATGTAAGTTTAATAACAATAGGAGTAGAAACAAAGAAGTAGTTGAGATTTACGGCTAATAAATATAAAAAAGAGCACACTTACGATATTTAGGGTTGATAACTTAGGAAAATAGAGAGATCGAGGAAGATATCGCACATATAATTAAAACTGGGTAGGCAAAATGGAGATATGCGACTGTAGTTTTATATGACCACTCCATAATCCATACCAATGAAGTGTAAGAAAAGTTCACACAAAACCGACTTTGCTTTTATGAGGCAGTCAAGAAACAACATATATTTAGGATGAGTATAGGTGAAATGAGGATGTTGAGATGGATCAAGGGCAAAATAATAAGGGGTCATTTGGGTACTTGAAAATCTATTACAAGGAAATATGAGATTTACCATGTTTGGGTGCACTTCAACAGTAAGAAAATAAAAATTACACAAGATTTCCACAAAATACATGAAATTGCGCAATGACCGAAATATGTAAGTACTATAACTATGAGTGTCTCTTACCTGTAAAAAAAATCCTCTATCTCCTGCCATTCTCCCTCTCTATTGTTTACATCCAATCTCTTGCCATTCTCCCTTTCTCACATCCATTTCTACTTTATCTCTCAACTCTACACTACTTTCTCTCTCTCAACCTCTCTCATGTACACATTCATTTCTACTTTCTCTCTCACAACTCTACTCTCCTTTCTCTCTCTCAACTTTACTCTACTTTCTCTCTCTCAACTCCAACTCTCCTATGCACATCCATTTTTATTTTCTCTCTCTCAAGTCTACTCTCCTTTCTCTCTCTCAACTCTACTCGACTTTCTCTCTCTCAACTCCACCTCTCTCCTACGCACATCCAATTCTACTTTCTCTCTTTCAACTCTAATATATTTTATCTTTCAACTCCAGTAGTGCACATTCTCCCTCTCTCCTGTGAACATCCATTCTCCTGCTATTCTCCCTCTCTCTTGGGACATTCATTTATACTTTCTCTCTCAACACCCCTTAAAAGGGTTTGCACATACTGCGCACATCCATTTCTACACTACCGTGCATATCCATTTCTACGTCCCTTTATCTCCAATTTGGGTTGTAGCCCTACTCAGAATCCACCAACTCTCTTATAAAAACAAAAATAATAAAAATAATAATTGATAATCAATGATAAATTACAAAATACAATCATAATAAAAAAATTCACACAACATAATCCTCATAAGAGATTAGTAAAAGCTCAATTGAAATAAGATACCTCTTTAGTTTCCTCCAATGCCTCAAAATTTTCTACTGTAATTATCTTTAATTTCCTCTAATGCCTCAAAATTTTCTATTGCAATTACCAAACCTTCTAGTTTACTAATCAAATTTCTTCCCATTTTTAATGTGTACCATACAGA
>NW_006495813.1:297083-325152 GCF_000471905.2 Amborella trichopoda | reverse complement strand
AGACTTCTATAATAAATAAATAAAAATAAGGCTTATTATAATAAAAGCATGTCATTCCAATCATATTATTCCAATAACTTATCATTTGAAACCATCATATTAGAAGACATGTGATTCCATGTAAGTGCCAAATGCATGCAAAATAGGAAATGGTGTCATGATGACTTTAGAATAGTAAAAGTTATTACTAGAAAATCTTTTTGGAATGGTGATGATGTTATTATTAAAAAATCTTTTTAGAATGTTGTGGTGATGACTTTAATTCCACATTTCAATAGAAATTTGTGACAAAAAAGAAATAAATGATAGTTTATAGGCAAGTACTGGTAAAATGTTGGTAATGCATTTCTACTTTTTCTTTCAGACATAGCCAAACAGTGGCAATGTATTTCCCAAGTTGCATCTAAATACTACCAAAACAATAATAATTCATTTGCAAGTAATGTATTACACAACAATGTATTATGCCGGTAATATATTTTACAGACAATATATTTCTAGGTATCCAAACGACCCATAAGTGATTGAATTCAAATGAATGCATTCAGGAGAAGTCATGTGTGTCTAATAGGCAATAAGATGAGAAAAGTAAGCTTGGTTGGCTGACCATGTGCATCACAGACCCAATACAAACACATGTTGGAAGGTGTTCAAGAGGAAAGCCCAAAAAGGGCAATGTGTAGACCTAAAACGACATAGTTTGAAGTATTGAAAAAAGATATGAGAACTTATAATCTCACTAAGGGTGTGACCCTTGATAGAGCAGGACGGTAGAACATGTTTTTTGTAGCTGAGCCCAAATTATTAGAAAAAGACTCTAATGATGATGATATGATGATGCAGTTTCTATAAGACCTAGGCTTTATAGAAACAAAGCAACATGTTGCCTAGAATCCTAATCCAGAAAGCACCTTGAGCATCAAATCTCAATTAGGCTCAAAAAGCAATTTCAAACACTATCTATAAATTTTGAAGCTTAAAAAAGGGTACAGATCCTACGGATCCTCAATATTTATTTTTAGGGTCAAATATACAGTCTAGATAATACGTTATAATATACATCATCTTTAAGGCTTGAAATCCCATTTGGTTTTTCAATTACAACAGTAAAGCACGAGATGATTGTTTTGAAGCTTTGTTATGAAAAAATATGGTTTTTGGTGAGTTTTGAGACGAAGCATTACTTATTTTGATATAGGTCCTTTGTTTTTTAAAAGGGTGTTGTTGTTATAGAGCCTTTGTTTTTTAAAATAGTGCGGTTTGTATAGAACCAAGTCTCTAAACAATCAAAGTAAAGAGCACCTTCAACTAGTGTCGACAAATGTAGTTTTAACACTAGAAATCTTTGTGATAGCCTTAAAATATATTTTCAACTCTGATTATAAAATTTCAAGCTTAACAAATAGTGTAGATCGAGCAGCTCTATGACAACTTGAAAATTTGGAAGATTGACGGTCCAAAAATACATTACAAGATGCAATATTTCCGAAAACTTGAAATCTATTTTTTCTCATGTCCATATATCTTGATGTCAAGATGATCAATTTGAAGATATTTGGGCATCAAAACAACCTCTTTTAGTGAAATTTTTGAGGTAAGCTCTAATTTGATTGTTTAGGGCCAGTTTGGATGTCAAATTAATAAACCTTCACATTGAAAAAATTGTAAGTTTTTTCATCATTTATTAGGAAATATTATCATCTTTTTTTATTATTCTGATGGACTGTTTGGATGGTGTTAATATACTAAAAGCAATTTTGCATTCTTGTATCCCTTGCATCACTACAAAATTTGCTTCCATACGATATGCAGAGCCTGCAACCCGAGCTTCTCACTTATAAATTGAGCCTGAAAAAGGAGCATATTGACCCCTAGTTTCAACCATGGGCCAAGTGCTCCCACCCGAAATGCTCAATAGGGCCTTGAAGGATGTACTCTTGCAAATATTGGAGGCCGCTTTAATGGAAGTGCGGTTTTGGGGCTATACGTTGACCTCCAATTGCTTGAGGGTTTTGCAGAGTGACAAGGCTCTGAGGAGCTGAAGCAACGGTTGGCGGAGGCCAGGCAGATGGTGAATCTTTTGCTAAGTAACCATCTTAAGAATATATTGAATCCAGTGATTAGAGAGAAGAGTTATGGGGCTTTGGATTACAGAAAAGTGGTGGTGATTTTAGAGAAAATAAGGAATTTAGGGGAGGAGAGATTGTTTGGGATATTTGGGGTGAGGGGGGGGGGGGGGGGAAGCAGAAGCCTAAGAAGAAATCTCTGGATGCGCTGATTAGGACGTTGATAGACGTCGCCTAGGGCTTGCAATCAGTTTTTAAAGAGAGCGAAAATGAAATTGCTCTGCTTATTCAGGAAGAGAAGGGGTTTCCCATTGGTATGAGCGAAAGGACTCATTTTGTATAGAGAGAAAGGACCTTGGGCTTACAAAGATATTGCATAGGGCATGCCATGGATGTGGCTTGAACTTCTTTGTTTTTTCAAAGAGAGAATGAAAATGCTCTCCTTATTGAGAAAGAGAATGGGTTTTCTCATGGGTGTAGTATGAGAGAAAAGGCTCGCATTTTGCACCGGTGAGAGAGGGCCGCACTTTCATACGAAAAGATTCAAGTCAGACTTGAATTATTTTGGATGGTAACTTTGCCTTGATATGACAGTAATTTTTTCTTGCAATCTAAAAATAAGTTAAATCTAGCGGTTGTCCAAATGGGTTAAAGACAGTTCCACAACATTTTTGTATTGCAATCCAAAAATATTTTAATTTTGGGTACATCCAAACTGACACTTAGACTTGAGGATATAAATCTTTTCCTTTTTAAAACTTGGAGAAAGGGGCTTGCGTCGTGGTATGGTAGCACTCCACACCCTTGTTACCATGTTGTGGTTTTCATTCCCACCACTAACACCATCTCTCTAATAACTTCAAAAAGTTAACTCCTAATCCACTTGAAAAAACGGGTAGGAGCTCGTCTTCCCCACTGAATGACCAAAAAAAAAAAAAAATTGGGGTCACTACGTTGTGGTTTCCATTCTCACCGCTAGCACCACCCTACTAATAACTTCAAAAAGCTAAGTGTCGGTTTAGATGTACCCAAAATTGGAATATTTTTGGATTGCAATCCAAAAATCTTGTGAAACTGTCTTTGACCTATTTGGACAACCGCTAGATTTTAAGATTGAAAAACAAAAATTACTGCCATATCAAGACAAAGTTACCATCCAAAATAATTCAAGTTAGACTTGAATCTTTTCGGATGAAAGTGCAGCCTTCTCTCACCCGTGCAAAACACGAGCTTTTTCTCTCATACCACACCCACGGGATAACCCCTTTTTCTCCTCAAGGAGGAGAGCATTTTCATTCTCTGTCTAAAAAATTAGAGAAGCTCAAGCCCCATCCATGGTAAGGCCTGGGTGGTATCTTTGTAAGCCCAAGGTCCTTTCTCTCTCTACAAAACAAAACTTTTCTCTCATACCCCACCTATGGGAAACCCCTTATATTCCTGAATGAGCGGAGCATTTTCATTTTCGCTCTCTAAGAAAACCAGACAAGCACAAGCACCATCCATAGAGAGCCCTAAGCAGCGTCTTTAAGCATCCTAATCAGCGCATCCAAATACTCCTTCTTAGGCTTCTACTTCACCCCCCTCACCCCAAATCTCCCAAACAATCTTTTCACCCCAGAATCCCTCATCTTTTTTGAAATCGCCACCACTTTCCTGTAATCCAAAGCCCATAACTCTTCTCTCTAATAGCTGGATTCAAGAAATTCTCCTCAGAGCCTTGTCGCTCTGCGAAACCATATTTCCATTAAAGCGGTACACTGTGTCATTGGCAAATAACGCCATGATCCCCTTCGATATTTGCAAGAGTGCACCCTTCAAAGCCCTATTGAGCATTTGGGGTGGGATCACTTGGCTCATGGTCGAAACTGGGGGGGGGATTGTCCCATTTTAGAGCTCAAATTTATAACTGGGGGATCAATATGGCCCGTTTTAGAGCTCAAGTTTATAAGCGAGAAGCTCGGGTTGCAAGCTTTGATCTCACTCGGGTTGCAAGCTTTGATCTCGCTCGGGTTGCAGGCTTTGCATATTATATGGAAGCAAATTTTATTTTGATGCGAGCGACGCATAAAAAGCTTTTCGATCGACAAGAAAATTTTGGAGGGATGCATAAAAACCTTTTGGATTGGCAAGACAATTTTGGAAGGGTAAAATGTAAATTTGCTTTAAGCATGTTAAACACCATCCACAATCCAGCAAGAATAATAATAAAATATGATATTTCTTAATAAAAGATGAAAAAGCTTACAATTTTTTCTGATGAGAAGGTTTTTTATTTGACATCCAAACTAGCCCTAACTCCTAATTCCGTGAGGATTTATTAATTTGACATCCAAACCAGCCGTAACCTAGTCTATTTGAAAAACAAAACGGATGAAAAAAAGAAAAAAGACAAAAAAAGAAAAAAAAAAGGGGAATCACGGCGATCCAGTTCGAAACACTTGGAAGACCGATTCGACGCATCATTAGCGTTTGTGAACACAGGGTGAAACCGTGAAAACGTAGTTTTATACAAATACACCCCCTCCATCTCTCTTCCTCCTATTCTGCTCTCTGTCTCTCTCTATTTCATGGGGCGAGGAGTTATCGACCCCCGCTCTCTGACTCCTGAAGCTTTAATGGCCGAAATCGATGCGGCCATTGCTGCATCCGAGTACCAGCGCGCCACTGCCTATCTGAAAATGGCGGCTCCAAAATCGAATTCAAAATCAAAGCAAAGTGCTCAACTCCATGATGTTAAGGCAGCAGATGAGGCTTACAAGTCAGCCTGTTCAGCCATAGCTTCTGGTCAGCTTGAGCCTGCTCTCGCTTCTCTTCGAATTGCTCTTGCCAAATGTCCTCCCGATAAGACCTCTGCTTTAGCGAAGATCCACTCCCTCATGTCTATCACATCCCTGCAACTTCATGATAGAAACAAGGAGGTAATTGATGCATAAAGATGGGGTTGCGAGCTCACGTTTGGGTGCGTGAGAATTGTTATCGCTTTGGGATTTTAGGGTTGTTTTCATTTTGGGGAAATTTGTGGAACCAGAATGGACATGGGTGGATTTAATTGTCGTTTTATGACTTGTAAAAGGGTTTTGTATAAATCAAAGTAGAGAGAGAGATGGGATTTTACCGTGTTAGATTAGTGGTGGAGGACAAATTGGGGTGTTGAGTTTTAGAAGTATTGCATTTCTTGATGTCAAAAAGCATTTAATAAGATGAGGCTTTTTGTACATGAGAAAAATTTGGATTTGAGTGATTGTCTTCTATGGTAGTTACTTTGAGGGCCGGCTTACTCTGTTGCAACGATTTAAATGTGACTTACTTTGAGCTTTTTTTAACGCATCAAGACATTGATTTATATGATTTGCTGTGGTATTGAAGTACGAAGTACCATTCTGATTTTTTAAATTTAGTTTGCCTGAATTTGTATGCGATATACCTGGAAATTTGTATGCGATATACCTGGAAATCTGGATACTTGACACCTTGATCTTTCAGTGTTTGAATTCGTTTGGAGATAAACCAAATTTTAGGATAATTGTGTAATTTTATTGCCGCAATTTCATACGCCTTCATTGTGAATCGGTGAAGTCCTGAAATACTTAATGCACCTGTCCATTGCTTTTAATGTTGATTTTTTGCATTATATTTAATTCACAATTCATCCGCCAAAGAGGGAGGGGCAAAGTGCTTTCGGAACTGGTGCCCCTTACAAAAATTAGCAAGCCGGTAGTGAGAACCCAGCTCTAACAAGACATGGCTGTCACAGCCCTTTGAAGATCCAGGTGTTTACCTGATAAGTAAATAGACACCTCATGGCAGTGAAGGGGCTTTCCCCTCACAAACTGGTGGGTCATGTGCGGAGTTAGGGAAGAGACTGTGGACCACCTTTTTCTCCACTCTCCATTGTCCAGGCACAGTCCATCTTTATACTTTATGTTCCAGGTAACGATGCAACAACTCTTTCGAGCCTACTTCTTCATCCCTTTCCCTGGCCTGGCCTTGTTCCTTTGGCGAGCCCCTGTCCTGGCCTCCTTATAGATAATATGGCTGGAATGCAATAGAACATTCAAAAGCCAAGACTCACATTTAGGAGCTATCAAACACAAGACCAGGGCCGTTATCAGTTTTTGGGAAAATAACTGGAAGGAGTTCCAGTCCTTCTTAGCCTCGGCTGTGCAAGTGGAAATCAATGTCGCAGCCCACTCTAATGGCGATTGCTGTACTGCACTCTTGGGTGGCTCCAGAGCAAGGCGCCATCTAACTTAATTTTGATGTTTGCTCTTTAGGAAACCATGGGTCAGCCGGGGTCGTGGGCATTTTCAGATACCTCATCCACCCTGCTGCCATCCTAATTGGCCTTGTTGGGTTAGAGATTTCAACTTTGGCAGAGGCGAAGGCGCTCCCTGAAGGCCTTAAACTATTTGACCAATATTGGGGCCTAGTGCTTATTTTGATTCTAAGAAAGTTATGAGCTGGGCGAGTAGTGCCTCAGGGTGTCCTTCGAGGCTAGGACAGGTATTTGATCATATCACTGAAATTTGTAGAGTTTTCTGATTATTTTTTAACTTTTAATCACTTGATTGTGTCCAGAATCACTTGCTAAGGAGGGGCCAGCAGTGTAAATCGTGAAATTAATCATTCCCATTCTTTGGGGGGTGTTTCCCATTTTTGCTTTTTTTCTTGTACAAAATCTACACACTGTTTGACGAACAATTTTGGTCAATCTTTTGTTTCAAGCAAATTCTTCAAAAACTATGCTAGGCCTATTTGTTTCACCCCAATTTTTAAATATACACTCTTTTCATTCTAATAAATAATGACAAAAAAATAGAGGACGCGGTTAGCATGCGGGGCCAAACCCCGAACATGTAGAAATGCGGGCTCCTTAATAAATATATTTTTGAGATGGATTTTTTAACTTAATTTTTAAGGATATGTAATCTCTAACATGGAAATCATGAACATGAAAAAATAAATAAATTTTAAAAACTATAAATAATAATTATATTAAGAAAACATTTGGACCGTTAGTTTCAATTGTTTTTAGATGAACCACATATTTGCATCCATCTTTAAGATGGATGCTTTATACTTTTGGACGGCATATGTAGAAATGCGGTCCAGCCTGCATGAAACAATTTTTCAAAACTAAAATTTAAAAACATAATCGAAAAAATGTTTTTATAGTTCAATTAGTATAGGCCGTCCATTTGAGTGAGTTGTATAGATCTAGGCCTTTAAGAGATTTTTTTCCTTTTCAAAATTTTTAGATGGCTTTATTATCATTGGATTAACAATATTGAAAAAGAAAATTTGATTTGGAATTTGTAAAGACCTAGATCTTGAAACTCAACAATTGGATGGTCTAGATTCATTGATGGAAGAGACTTATTTTGACCATAGGATACAAATTAAATTTTGTTTTTTTGTGATTGACTATTGGGATTAAGTGAGTGTGTAAAAAATTTGTGGTCGATACAAATGTCACAAATATGGTTTTTCAGAAGTGTGGTTTCATTATATTACAAGATATATATATATATATATATATATATATATAGGGTTTGTTTAGAGTTAACAACCCCTCAAAATACAAAAGTTAAGTTAGAAGGGGTTGTGATGAATGTATTTATTAAAACAATGATTACTTTTTTATAAAAAAATTATTTAAATAGGTAACTTTACCATCAAACAAGGGTAAATTTGAAACTTTCACAAAAGTACAATGGCATTTTGGAAGTTAATGTTCTGAAACTTTATTGGTAGAGTACTATTGTCTTTTAGTTAAAATTTCAACTTTACCCATTATAGAGATAAACAAAGTACCATTTGTCTTGTAGTAATATTTACAAAATTACCCCACAAAAGTAACTTTTTTTTAAAAAAATAAACTACAAAATTAATAAATCCACCCTTCACAACTCTTTCTATCTTGAACTTTTGTAATTTGAAGGGTTGTAAAATTGAGATTATCCCATATATCACAACAGGGTTTGGTGACATGTTTAATGATAGACTGTACTACCTCAGTGATATCTAGGCATAAGACAGTCTTAGGTCATAGTTTGATTATTGGAAAAGATCTGGCTTTGCATTCTTCATGGGCCTTTAACCATTGGGATCTCAAGAAGATCGTTGTTTATTTGATGAATCATAAATACATTTTGAAGATCCCAACCTTGCTGGTTCATTATTTATCGCAACCTCGCTTTTGTGGATGATAAGGGAATGATTGATGTACCAATTTGATGAAAATTACATTCATTTGATGCTTGCAATATTGTACTAACTGTATTTGCTCCGTTCAAGTTTTGGTTCATCAGTGAGGATTAAAACTTTGTGCCATTGATTTGAAGCTTGGGTGCGGTTATGCACAGCATGGATTCTTTTACATGTGAAAAAGGCATTTTCTTTTTATTTAGGCAAAACCTTTGGTGTACTTGTAAAAACTGGCCTACTCTTTACTGTTATCAAAATGCAATTTTGGCATCTAGTTGTCCAGTCACTGTTGGGAAACCAGACTAAGCTGTGGTGTTCAACCATTGGGACCAGGAAATAGGCTCAAAACATGTCTGCTTCAATAAAAAAATAAGGTTTTCTGAAAAACTGAATGAAACACATTTAATTGGCCTTTTTGAATTGGAAATTTATCCTGCACCTTTAAAACTTGTTATTTTTTTTATTTTAGTCACCTGATCTAATTGGTTAGACCAATAAGCAAACTGAACAGGCAGCTTCTCTGATTCAGCCTCCAATCTGGTGAACATACCTTCCAATTGCAAGTCGAGCATTCAACTGATGCAGTACTACAAGAAAAAGTCTTTTATTTGAGTTTATGCCTTTTGTGGAATCCTTTCTCCTGTAATTGTACAACATGCCTTTCAACTGTGCATCAATCACTTCTTTATTTTGTTTATGCATTCACTTTCGTTCTGCTATCCCGGAAGCTCGACAACCTCATGCCATGTATTTTTCTTGTTGTGGTAACTTCTTCAAAATGTTTCTCTAGCAATATGAGAATCTGGAAAATGCCCATCTTGGGTAGTCCAAACATCCATTTTTTAAGTCTTTCATGCATTTCCTTGACGATTCGTAGTTATAGTTGACCCTCCGTTATGCTCCTCTTGGATTCTCTTCATGTGCTCATGATGTCGGTGATCTCTACCTTGTTTAAAAGGTGATCCTCAAGGATCCTGTTCTTAGTTATTAAATGATCAAAATTAGCTTCTGCATAAGGTGCATGCTTTCATTTCTCTGCAGAAGAACTGGTGTGACAGGACTCGTCCGTTGGGCCGAGGCAAGGTTCAAGTCCAGTACAAGGCCAAAAGGCCCTACAAAAGGCCCTAAACAAATTTTTTAAAAAAGAAATTGAAATATAAAAAAACGTGTATTCAAACCTAAACAACTTTAAAAAATTTAAACAAGTTTAAAAAAAAGTAGAGAAAATCATGGATTTAAAAAAACCTGATTTACAGTTGGGAGTGTTAAAAATATAAAAAAAAGAAAAATATAAAAATAGCGATTATGGCATAAACCACTTACCAATCTTTGCCAAAAACTTTATGTAAGAAAAAAATTGTATGACATCGTATCATTATTTTTTACTTTTTTTTTTGGATTTTTTTTTAAATGCCCTGAGTTTTGTACACACATGACACAACTCCAGGAGTACTTGGTTTCGCCCAATGTTTGCAAAATTGAATCGGAACGGTTAACCAGATATGGGGTTGGGAGCGGTTTAAACCGGAACCGGACTATTCGGGGCAGGTAACCGGATTAACTGGTCAAGTAGATTTTTTTTATTTAAAATGGGTCAAAAACCCCCAAAAAAATAAAAATAAAAATAGAAAAACTTAGATTAAATGTACTATATCTTATTACATACCTTTATCTTACAATAAAAATTGAAACAACTTTTTATAAATTAACATTTGAATACTATGGTCTTGTGCATGATCCCAAGCAGGTCACAAAAATCTTTTTGTTTTCTAGATTAGGATATTCATTGAAGATATTTTTCTCATGTAATATCATCTTTCAAGAATTAACATATTCATCCCAAACCTTACAACTTTCTAGTTTCTTTTTTACAAAAATCGCTCACATTAGGAATGAATGTTTATGCACTTTTTGCAAATAACAAAACTAGCTTGATGCTATTAAATCAAATAAAAACACCGACTAAAAACAAAATATTAAGAAGGAACTGAGCATTATTGATCCTAAGTAAATTTCAAAATCCAAGACATTTATTTTAAAGCAAGATCAATTTTTTTTTATAATAAAAAATTTGAAATTGTGAATGCCTTTGCCAACATAATTATAATTCCATTTCCATTACACAATTACAATCTCAATTCCATTATTACAA
This sequence comes from Amborella trichopoda, assembly GCF_000471905.2. The sequence goes on along the minus strand of NW_006495813.1, from coordinate 314,727 downwards.
CAATTGCAATTATAATCCCATTTCAATTGTTACAAATATAACTATATCATACACTTCAAAAAAAAATCGAACAAAAAAAAAAGAAGCAAAAGTAAGACCTACATTATAATGCACTTATTATTTACAGCAGACAACAAATCCTATCTTACAGAGAGTTGATCATCTTACAGAGAAAACATTAGCTTAGACCCTTAAAGTCGTAACTCAAGTATACAGAAATAAAATAATAACCATTATCTTATTGATATCTTAAAATGACTAAAATAGTAAAGAGCACATAAAAACACATAGAAGCACGCCAGAAACTGAAACATAAAAAATGAGCATTACAAAAATAATAACCATCATCCTATGATACCCTAAAAGGAGCATTGTTGTTATTCAGCCAATGCAGTTCTGATGCCTTAGCTATTGTGGATTACTTCTATTCAGATTGTTGTATCATGCTGGTGTTCTTTTGTTCAAGCATAAAAAATTGCTCTCTATTTCTTCTTAGTTATAGATTTGAGAGCTATCATTGTAACCATTGTACCCTAACTTTATAGTTTGCTATTGTGTGTGGAGGAATATTGTTTCATCACCATATAGCGCATAAATAAACATAGAAGCATGCCAGAAACTGAAGGAAGGTGATGAAACCTTATTCCTCCGCACTTTATTCCTCTGCACACAACAAACTATAAAGTCAGGTTACAATGGTTACAATGATGACAGCTCTTTAATCGATAATCAAGAAGAATCAAAGAGCAATTATTGATGTTTGAACAAAAAAAGCACATCTTTACCAACTTCACAAAACAACATCACCTAGAGGAGAGTTAGAGGGTAGCCCGTGTGCACATTAGGAGACACTAATGAAACTGCAAGCAATCATCAAGAAACATATTAGAGAGTTGATGTAGTAAAAGAAGAATTGATAGACTAAACGAAGGCCCTAACAGAAGGCAACAAGGCCTATCTTACAGAGAGTTGATCATCTTACAAAGCCTATCTTTGAAGCCATGACTCAAGTATACACAAAATAAAATAATAACTATCAACTTATTATCCCCTAAATTGACTAAAATAGTAAAGAGCCTATAAATACACCGACGCATGCCAAAAATCGAAGCATAAAAAAGGAGCATTACAAATCTGAGTAAGACCAATCAAAACTAGTTAAATTGCAAGCAATCATCATGAAACACACCAGAGAAGTTGATCTTACAGAGATTACATTAGCTAGACCTTTGAAGCCGTGACTCAAGTAAACTGAAATAAAATAACAGCCATCATCCTATGATACCCTAAAATGACTAAAATAGTAAAGAGCGCATAAATACACATAGAAGCACGCCAAAATCTGAAGCATAAAAAAGAAGCATTACAAAACTAATAACCATCATCTTATGTTAACCTAAACTGAATAAATAGTAAAAATCGTATAAATACAAATAGAAGCTGCCAAAAATGGAAGCACAAAAAAGGAGCATTACAAAAATAATAACCATCATCCTATGATACCCTAAAATGAAAAACATAGAGAATTGTTGTTGTTTAATGTGGATTACTTCTATGCAGTTCTGATGCTTAAGCTATTGTGGATTACTTCTATTCAGAATGTTGTATCATGTTGGTGTTCTTTTGTTCAAGCATAAAAAATTGCTCTATGTTTCTTTTACGTTATCGATTGGAGAGCAATCATTGTAACCATTGTAATTTGACTTTATAGTTTGCTATTTATGTGAGGAGGAATAACGTTACATCACCATACTTAATAAGGTTTCATCAGCATACTGCGTATAAATACACAAAAACATTCCAGAAGCAATTCAGGTTACAATGGTTACAATGATAGCTCTCCAATCGATAACCAAGAAGAATCAGAGTGCAATTTTCGATATTTGAAAAAAAAACACCTCTTTACGAACTTCACAAAACATCACCAAGAGGAGAGTCAGAGGGCAACCGAGTGCAATAGCATTAGGAGTCAACGAAACTCATCAAAACTAATAAAACTGCAAGCAATCATCAAGAAACATAGTAGAGAATAATTGGTGGGAGAAAAATGGAGAATTGATAGACTAAAAATATGCCCTAACAGAAGGCAACAAGGCCTATCTTACAAAGAGTTAATCATCTTACAGATATTACATTAGCTTAGACCTTTAAAGCCGCGACTCAAGTATACCGAATTAAAATAATAACCATTATCTTATGATACCCTAAACTGACTAAAATTGTAAAGTGTGCATAAATACATATAGAAAAGCAAGCCAGAAACTAAAGCATAAAAAAGGAATAAAATAAAAACTGCAAGTAGTCGTTAAGAAACATATCAGAAAATAATTGGCGAGAGAAAACAGGAGAATTGACAGACTCAATAAAATAAACCTTTGAAGCCATGATTTAAGTATACTAAAATAAAATAATAACCGTCATCTTATGATACCCTAAAAGGACTAAAATAGTAAAGAGAGCAGAAATACTCATAGAAGCATATGCCAAAAACTAAAGTATAAAAAAAGAGCAATACAAAAATAATGACCAATCATCCTATGATACCCTTAAATGACAAAAATAGCATTATTCTGATCCCTAAGCTATTGTGGATTACTTCTATTCAGATTGTTGTATCATGTTAGTCTTCTTTTGCTCAAGCATAAAAAATTGCTCCGTTTCTTCTCTGTTATTGATTAGAGTTTGCTATTGTGTGCGGAGGAATAAAGTTTCATCACCATACTGCTCATAAATACACATAAGCATGCCAGAAACAAAAGTATGGTGATGAAACCTTATTAGGTATGCTTGAACAAAAAGAACACCTCTCGAATCGATACCACAAAACAACATCACCAAGAAGAGAAACAGAGGGTAGCATGAGTGCAATAGCTTTAGGAGTCAACGAAATCCATCAAAACTAGTTAAACTGCAAGCAATCATCAAGAAACATACTAGAGAATAATTGGAAGGAGCAAACTGAAGAATAGATAGATTAATAGAAGGTCTTAACAAAAGGCAATAAGGCTTATATTACAGAGAGTTTGATCATCTTACAGAGATTACATTAGCTTAGACTTTTGAAGTCGCGACTTAAGTATACTGAATAAAAAAATAATCATCATCTTATGATACCCTAAAATGACAAGAATAGTAAAGAGTGCATTAATACACAGAAGCATTCCAAAAACTGAAGCATAAAAAATGAGCATTACAAATCTGAGCAAGACCAATCAAAACTAGTTTAAACTGCAAGCAATCATCAAGAAACTTACTAGAGAATAATTGGAGGGAGAAAACTGGAGCATTGATAGACTCACTTAACTCATAAAAGAACAAGGCCTATCTTACAGAGAGTTGACCATCTTATAGAGATTAGATTAGCTTAGACATTTGAAGTCGTGACTCAAGTATACTGAAATAAAATAATAACCATCTATTGATACCCTAAATTAACTAAAATAGTAAATAGTACATACATGTACATAGAAGCATGTCAGAAACTGAAAATAAAAAATGAGCATTACAAAACTGAGTAAAACCAATCAAAATTAATTAAATTGCAAGCAATCATCAAGAAATGTACCAGAGAATAATTGGAGGAAGAAAACTGGAGAATTGATAAACTCAATTAAATCATAAAAGAAAGCTCTAACAGAAAGCAACAAGGCATATCCTACAAAGAGTTGATCATCTTACAAAGATAACATTTGCTTAGTTGTTTTAAGCCGTGACTCAAGTATACTGTAATAAAATAATAATCATCCTATTGATACCCTAAATTGACTAAAATAGTATAGAGTGCATAAATACACATAAAATAATTACAAAAATAATAACCATCATCCGAAGATATCAAAAAATGACTAAAATAGAATTGCATTATTGTTGTTTAGCCTATGTAGTTCTGATGCCTAAGCTATTGAAGATCATTTCTATTCATATTGTTGTATCATGTTGGTGTTCTTTAGTTCAACTATCGCAAACTATAGAATCAAGTTACAATGGTTACAATGAAAGCTCTCTAATCCATAACCAAGAAGAATCGAAGATCAATTTTCGAAGCTTGAACAAAGAGAACACCTGTCAGAGGCCAGCCCGAGTGCTATTAGCATTAGGATTCAACAAAATCCATCAAAACTAGTTAAACTGCAAGCAATCTATCAAGAAACATACCAGAGAATTGATAGACTAAAAGAAGGCCCTAACAGAAGGCAACAAGGCCTATCTTAGAGAGAGTTGATTACAGAGATTACATTAGCTTAGCCGGGACTCAAGGATACTGAAATAAAATAATAACCATCATCTTTTGATACCCTAAAATGACAAAAATAGTAAGAGCGCATAATAGACATAGAAGCATGGCAGGAACTGAATATTGATGGCGTGGTCTTTTCTTGAGACTCACAATTTACAAACTAAATATTGATGGTGCTTCCTTAAGAAATCCAGGCTTAGCAGGTGGGTGGTGGAGTTATTAAGAACAGTGCAGGTGGTTTTATTGCTGCTTTTGCAAAGCACTTTGGTCTTGCTTCCAATAACCATGCAGAATTTTTTGCTTTTGAGGAAGTAGTTCAATAGGTTATTCAAAGTAATTGTTTTCCAATTCAGATTGAAGTGACGGCTTTGCTTGTGAATGTCATTCAGAATCGATGCAATGCTCCATGGAGGCTAAAGATTATCTTCTCATCAATGGTTGCACAAATCTTCTTGCTTGTTTGTTGAAAATTCTTGCTTGTTGACATGCAAAATTCTTGCTTATTGACAATTGTTGCACCAAACTGTCTTCTCATCAATGGTCCATCACACATGTCTTTCGTGAGGCTAACATGGTTGTCGATGCCCTTGCTAAGAGGGCAGATGCTGGCCCTGGTGCCACTATGTGGCACTATAGATCACCAGATTTTCTTTTTTCTCTTTTATTACATGATCTGACAGAAGTTCCCTTTCGTAGGGTTGTACCTTAATTGTTTTCCTCTGGTTTTTTATTAATGAAAAATGGGTAAAGGGCCTTCTACCCCACTAACTTACCCCCAAAAAAAAAAAGCATGGCAAAAACTGAACCATAAAAAAGGAGCATTACAAATCAAAGTAAGACCAATTGAAACTAGTTAAACTACAAGCAGTCATCAAGAAACATACCAGAGAATAATTGGAGGGAGAAAATTGGAGAATTGATAGACTCAATTAAATAATAAAAGAAGTCCCTAACAGAAGGCAACAACGCCAATCTTACAGAGAGAGTTGATCATCTTACAGAGATGACATCAGCTTAGATTTTTAAAGCCATGACTCAAGTATACTAAAATAAAATAATAACCATCATCCTATTGATACCCTAAAATGACTAAAATAATAAAGAACGCATAAATACTCTGCAGTTTTGATGCCTAGGTTTCTGGCCTAAATAATAACCATCGTCCGATTGATACCCTATGCAGTTCTGATGTAGATTACTTCTATTCAAATTGTTGTATCATGTTGGTGTTCTTTTGTTCAAGCATCAAAAATTGCTCTCTGTTTCTTTTCGGTTATTGATTAGAGCGCTATCATTGTAACCATTGTAACTTGACATTATAATAACAACCATCATCTTGCGATAGCTCTCTAATCAATTACCAACAAGAATCAGAGAGCAATTTTTTATGCTTAAACAAAAAGAACACCTCTTTACCAACTTCAAAAAACAACATCACCTAGAGGAGTCAGAGGGCAGCCCGAGTGCAATAGTCAGCCACTACACCCCCTGTTGTTTTAAGTCCAATGCTGTGAGCAGGCGGAGTTTCATGAGAAAGACGAGCACCCTTCTTAGGTACGTTGAGTAAGGGTCGTGTAGGGATCAAATTGATCACTGGCCCAAAAAACTACTATAGGTATACATAAAGGTAGACCTCAAGGAGGCTTCTCTTGAAGTGTAGTCAAGTGCTGGCTGTTTGAATTGAGGGTGCTACTTGACCACGTGCTATGGAAGCTATTCATAGGGCGAAGTAACCCTCGTGCAGGCAATCCGGAATGTCAAAGCTCCTAGAGGGGATCCTGGTATCGTTAGTTTACGATCACTATGCTATTGTAAGTAGGTGTGAGTGGAGGTACTTTACTTAGCTTAGTGTTAGACTCAAGTCTTAAAAAGATGGTGATCTTGGTCTAGATATAAAGGCCTAAAAAGATTCTGCCCTTCTATTTAGCTCTTTGGGGAGGGCCAATGGGAAGGTGATTCTTGACCTGACGCTACCCTTCGCTATGGTTGGCTTGGTCAGTTACTTTGGGATTAGGATGGACCTGTACACTTTTTTTTTTCAGGATCTGGATGAAATGATACGAGAGGTTGCCATAGACTGTAGGTTTGTTTCGCGCCTTTTTTTCAGCTGAGTCAATAATCGGCTTATGACCATTTCACTCTTAGAATCACAAGAAAGCTGTAACGATGGTGGGAGAGCCCATCGAGTGGTACATGTGTGGTTAAATGGCCATAGTACGTAGTTCACTTAACCTTTTCTTTCTTTTTAGTGTTCACTTTACAACGACAAAGGAGAGAAGGACAATTCTATCTCGTACGCAAAAGTGAATGAACTCCCAACCGTCGAGGGAAGTCACTTCGGGGAGGTAGAATGTCCAGCTTTTCTAGTCCTTTCAACGACGACATCAATTCAACTCCAATAATCTAAACACTAAATGAACCATGAAAGTACGTGAGAAAAGGCATACTCTCAGAGTATCACCATGATCTAATCTTGATAGGGATCGATTACCCATCCCACCACGACCTGCCGCTTTGGGATCATCCGCTACTTCAACTTCTCCGAGGGTTTATCAGTCCCATCTTCCCCCCATTACGACAAGTGGGATACAAATAAAGAAACTAGCTGTCGATGCGATCGTGGGCTATGAGAAAGAGATGAACGAAGTAGAGCAGACGAGAGAAGTTTCCAGCAACCTCGATCCAGCAGTGACACTATATCTGCACCCCTTCATGCCCGCCTGGAACGTTCCTCCCAGATTCGGATTGAGGTGCACCTGTGTAGGTTTCGAAAGGCTAGCTAGGGCCACAGGTTCAAGCCATCTAAGTGAGAGGTCATCCCTTGCGAGTATCCATCCCTAACATACATGACTTGCCATTCGATTCTCCCCTCCCCATTACAATGCAGTTGACGACTATGAAAATGTAAAAAAGGTGGACTAGCCGTCTCATTCACCCTCCCTGAATGCGATGGGTAAGGAGGGGTAGGCAACCGATCCTATGCCTGTATGAGGGGATGAAATGATGTTAAGTGATATGCTCCCCGCTTCTCCGGTGGATTGGGGGACAAGTAAACCATGACTAGTCCCTCCGCTAGCTGAAATAGAATCGCTGGTTTCATCTCCCAATGCTTCTATAGCCTGCCTTATTGGAAATCTGTTGATGGAATGAATGGGTAACCGATCGAACCTAACCACTCCTAAAATAGGATTGGATCTCCCTCTCGGCTATCGAGTTAGCGAAAGAAAGGGGAGAAAACTTCCTCTCGTCGCTTTAGTAGTAAGGCGAGTAGCTAGAGCTTCCTCACCATCCATTGAAGGATGCGATCCCAACTATGCCAATGGAAAGAGATGCCGGATAGTGATCAAACCCTGTAGTTCTAGTCGACCCAGCACCCACTCCACCTTCAATGGATCGATCACCCACGGAGAAGCTTGAAAGTCAATTGGACTGATGTGATAGATAGTCAATCTCCACCCAAAACTATACTTCTGTCATCAGCTTATCCCTCTCCCGGGGTAGGTTTGTCTCTTACGCCAGCCTATCTTCCCGCATTAATGTAATGATTGGCAATCTAAGAAGTCCAACTAGTCTTGATTGGTCATCCCTATCCCAATGACGAGAATTTCCCATAGCCCTTTATGCGGACTTCCCAAGGGGGAATGGTTGAGGAGGAAGATGATGATGGAAGACTGCCAGCCATGAAAGTGAGGAATGATTGAATGGACTTTCTCCCCTGAGACCCCTTACCCATTCAGCCTTATACCGTGCCAGAAGGGAATGGGTTTGATCGCCAACCCTATCCAATATAAGTCTAGGTGCTTGATATTAAGTCGTTCGACCTGCCTCGATCGAAAGTCATTCTACTCTTCCCCCTCCATCCGTTCAAGTGACTCCTATTCTCGTCCCTCGCTTTCATGGCCGGAACACCCGCTTCCCTCTCCCAACAAGAGTCAAACCCTCGTGTCGAAAGTTTTTCGGCTAAGTCCTTTCAACGCATTTGCATGCAAGCCCCGCATTTTCAGACTAAAGAATCCTCTTTCCTGAATCTTCGATGTTCGATCTCCTTGGGCCTTTCCCAGAAATTTCCAACACTAACGAAAGATTAAAGAGATGGTGGGCTTCGGATAATGCTCAACCTTGAGTCACTGGACTGATCCCTATACATGGTCGATTTGATTGGCCTGCCCCAGCTGACTCCTCCATCCACTGAATTCAAAGCCTTGAAACCTGGAAAAGTGTTAATGTTGGGATAGGCAAGGACGACAAAATCATAGAACTCGTGGCATTGGAATTTAAGGAAGTGTCAATCGAAGCAGTGGAGATTTTAGGCTTGGCAACCAAGTTCAAAAGGCGAGAGCCCCCTAGAAAAGCCTTGAAGAAAGGAGACAGTCCTGATCAAATGGGGCAGGGCAAAAGCGCGTGTGAATGGTGGGCGAGAAGCCGAAGTGCGGGCGAAACGACTATAAGCACGATCTGGAATGGAGGGAGGGGCTCCTGGTATCGAAAACTCCCCCTTGATGTGTAACGGAAGTCCAAGTACACCATGTCCTCTTCCATTGGACATTTCAATCGTGAAGGATTCAATCTAGTCACAGGTTCCCCCCCTACAAGCTACCTTGTTACGCCCCCCCCTCGCCTCACTCTTGTGACATGCTATGTTTCCCCCGGGTTAGTCCCATGCGTCAGTTTGTGGATCGCGGTCTCATGCAATAATCCCTACAGGTGCCCCATAGGAGGCCGGCCGCCCTACCTAAACCAATCATCATATCTGTCCCTAAGCTCCATTGCTAGAAAGACTCGGCTTCAAAACCATACGTGGAGCTTCCGCCTCATACAGCTCCTCCCAAGAGGCGGTAGGCCCAGCCCAAGCTTGTACGGTTAAGGTTGTTGTACATGACCTCTCCTCTCCACATCGTCAAAGCGCCTACCTTGTCCTAGGACATTGGCTACTGTGTACGAAGCGACCACCACAATTGGGCTAGGCCTGCACTTGTTCCATCCAACCCAGCTCGATGTCGTACAATTCTTGTTCAATCCATAAATAGGTCCCGGCTGTTCACCCACTTACTAGAGCTCACTCTACTGAACCGAGTTTCCAACGTATCACGACTAGGAAAGACATTCCAAAGGTAACCGAGCTTTGCTTTGTCAACGTGTTGTAGATTGACAAAGGCGGAGGTTGCTTTGGAAACGTGCTAATGTTTCCAAAGGGAACATAGCTACCTATGTTATGTGTTTTTCCAAAGCCCAGTTGCCCCTTTGCATCGTAGTACGACAGTAGCTGTATTTTTCTATTAAGAGTTGTCCAACAAAATGTCGTTCGCTACTTCATTAGTATTCAGTAGCATTCACTACAGGTGGGCGCTACTAAGTTTCCAGAGGCCAACACTACACTATAAAGTGAAGTTATCAGTGGGCTACTTGAGTGACAAACTCAACCTTCGGTTCCCCACCCCCGCTGATAACTGAAAGATTCAGAAGTCTTGTAATAAGGCAAGAAGACTTTGGTCGGTCAAAAGGAAGGAGTCACCCAGTTGTTCGCCGCTCTTCCTAAACCGGTTTCTTTGTGCCAGGCCTTTATAATACAGATGTTCGCCTAGGGGAAGGGGCCTTTTAAAGATTCAAACAAAGGCCCGCTTACTCACCTAGCCTGCTTATGTTGTGGGCGGCCGCTCAACTCTTTAAGCGCTCCTCCTTGCTAAGCCTACTGATAGTTGATAGCTATCTTTGAATTATAACAGGTTGTTCGCCTACTTGCTTTGTTAATCAGTCAAGTAATGAACGCTTTCAACAATGGCAAGGAGTTTTCTACGAGCTGAGTGAGAGCATCACTTAACTAACGGTGCAAGCAGAAAGAGCGAGCGCGAAAAGAATATGTGAGCTTAGAGTAGAAAGAGCGAGCCACAAAAGCAATCTCAGACAGGAACCTCACTCTTTGTTGGCTTGTCAGGATCGTCATAAGAGTCAGTAGATATAGGAATCAGAATTTGAAACAACCCAACCAAGCGAAAAACCAATCTTTCAAGAAAGCCATAGTGTAATTAAGATAAAACAACTAGTCAAACATGCCTTGGGTTAAAAGAAGTGATAGCGATCCGATCGAGTGGGAACGACAGAACTACCCGGGGATGGAGAACCTTTGGTAACCTACCAATATAGGGGGGAGGCAAAAATTCTTTCTCAATTCAAATACTTCTTATTCCCCAAAAACCCGTTGGAGTGAATGAATTCATAATTTCAAATCAATAAGGGGCTGGAAGCCACTCGACTTGAAGGAGAGGGAATTGAATTTTTTGCTCTCCGCTCTCGGTTTGTTTCGACGGTTCTGTCTTTCTGTGAATGGAAAGCCTTTGCATTGTCGAATCGCCTAATCTAAAGAAAGAAAGAAAAAAGCGTTACGCGGTTGAAGGCCTTTTGAAGATTAAAAAAAATGCTCGCTTACTCTCCTAGCCTGCTTATGTTGTGGGCGGGGTGGCCGCTCAACTCTTCGAGCGCTCCCCCTTGCTAAGCCTACTGAGAGTTGATAGCTATCTTTTAATTATAACAGGTTGTTCGCCTACTTGCTTTGTTAATCAGTCAAGTAATGAACGCTTTCAACAAAGGCAAGGAGTTTTCTACAAGCCGAGTAAGTGCATCACTTAACTAACAGTGCGAGCAGAAAGAGCGAGCCCGAAAAGAATATGCGAGCTTTTAGAGCGGAAAGAGCAAGCCACAAAAGCAATCGCAGGCAAGAACCTCTATTGGCTTATCAGAATCGTCATAAGAGTCAGTAGAAGTAGGAATCAGAATTTGAAACAACCCAACCAAGCTGAAAACCAATCTACACCAGAACAAGAAATCTTTCAAGAAAGCAATAGTGTAATTAAGACAGAACAACTAGCCAAACATGCCTTGGGTTGAAAGAAGTGATAGCGATCCAATCGAGTGGGAATGACAGAACTACCCGGGGATGGAGAACCTCCGATAACTTACCAATATAGTGGGGAGGCAAAAATTCTTTCTCAATTCAAATACTTATTATTCCCCAAAAACCCGTTGGAGTGAATGAATTTATAAATTCAAATCAATAAGGGGGCGGAAGCCACTCGACTTGAAGGAGAGGGAATTGAATTTTTTGCTCTCCGCTCTCGGTTTGTTTCGACGGTTTTGTCTTCCAAAGAATAAAAAGCCTTTGCTTTGTCGAATCGCCCGATCTCGAGAAAGAAAGAAAAAAGTGTGACGCGGTTGAGCGGGATTTGAATCCCGTATCACTCCGTGTCCTACGAATGTTACATTGTGCGTGCTCTGCATTTTTTTTGCCGTCTTTGGGTCGTATGACCTTGCAGATGTTATATTGACTCAGGGGAGCATCTTATCGAGTGTATAGTTGTCGTACCATTCCTACCTCAAAAAGGTGGAAGCATCACTTTCTTTTTATGCATTCTCCGTCCGACATAGCATTAGAAGTCAACGAAATCCATCAAAACTAGTGAAACTGCAAGCAATCATCAAGACCAGAGAATAATTGGAGGAGAAAACTGGAAAAATGATAGACTAAAAGAAAGTCCTAACAGAAGGCAACAAGGCCTATCTTATGAAGAGTTGATCATCTTACAAGACCTATCTATGAAGCCATGACTCAAGTATACTCCAAATAAAATAATAACCATCATCTTATGATACCCTAAAGAAAGAAAAAAGCGTGACATGGGTGAGCGGGATTTGAGTCTTGTGTCACTCCGTATCCTGCGAACGTTACATTGCGCTTGCTTTGCATTTTTTTTGCCGTCTTTGGGTCCTATGACCTTGCAGGCGTCATATCGACTCAAGGGAGCATCTTATCGAGTGTATAGTCGTCGTACCATTTCTACCTCAAGTGTCACTTTCTTTTTATGCATTTTCCGTCCGCCATGGCATTAGAAGTTAACGAAATCCATCAAAACTAGTGAAACTGCAAGCAATCATCAAGACCAGAGAATAATTGGAGGGAGAAAACTAGAGAAATGATAGACTAAAAGAAGGTCATAACAGAATGCAACAAGGCCTATCTTACAGAGAGTTGATCATCTTACAAGACTTATCTATGAAGTCATGACTCAAGTATACTCCAAATAAAATAATAACTATCATCTTTTGATAGCCTAAAATGACTAAAATTGTAAAGAGCGCATAAATACACAGACGCATGTCAGAAACTGAAGCATAAAAAAGGAGCATTACAAATCTAAGTAAGAGCAATCAAAACTAGTTAAACTGCAAGCAATCATCAAGAAACATACTAAAGAATAATCGGAGAGAGAATACTGGAGAATTGATAGACTCAATTAAATCATAAAAGAAGGCCCCAACAAAAAGTAAGAAGGCCTATCTTACAGAGAGTTTATCATCTTACAAAGATCATCTTACAAAGATTACATTAGCTTAGACGCACGAAGACTCACTGCCAACGCAAGCTCCGGAATCAGCCGACTAAGAAAACTGACACGTCTTAATATGATATGAAACTCATTTTTCCGCTTATCGGGCTCAGCCCCTTTCTTTCTTGTGCTCGCTCTCTCCTGTCATGCATCATGGTTGGGTGGAACACGAAGACATACATCCCTTTCTTTTGGCCAAGATTTAGATCTCACTAGTTGACCCTACCTGGATTCCGAAGATGAGTAAAGTCAGTCTTTCGGAACTTGGTTTTATACGCCTCTTCTTGCTATGAAGGAAGGCATTTTGAACATCTAACTGAAAAAGTTCCCATCCGCTGCTATGGACAGAATGCCAAACCGTTGATGACCTCCCCATTAAAGAATCCTATGTTGGTGATTCCCTCGTTCTAATGCCCACTGATAGGGAAGTGACTAAACCTGATCTACCCGCCTCAAGAAGGAAGGAACTAGCTATTGATGAATCGGAACGAACAACCGGTGGCATATTTGTTCCTTTATCCCTCACTTTTTAGCCGCTCTAGCTGTCATCTCTACGAATTGAACACTCGATTAAAATAATAACCATCATCCTATTGATACTCTAAAATGACTAAAATAGTCAAGAGCGCATAAATACACATCATAGAAGCATGGCAGAAAAGAAAATTGCTCTCTTTTTCTTCTTAGTTATCGATTAGAGATCTATCATTGTAACTATTGTAACCTGACTTTATAATAACAACCATCATATTATGATACCCTAAAATGACTAAAATAGTAAAAGAGCGCATAAATACACATGGAAGCATGCTAGGAACTGAAGCATAAAAAAGTAACATTACAATCTGAGTAAGATCAATCAAAACTAGTTAAACTGCAAGCAATCATCAAGAAACATACCAAAAAATAATTAGAGGGAAAAAACTAGAGAATTGATAGAGTCAGTTAAATCATAAAAGAAGGCCCTAACAGAAGGCAACAAGGCCTATCTTACAGAAAGTCGATCATCTTACAGAGATGACATTAGCACCTTTGAAGCCGTGACTCAAGTATACTGAATTAAAATAATAACCATCATCCTATTGATATCCTAAAATGACTAAAATAGTAAAGAGCAAGGCATAAAAAATATCCATAAAAAATGAGAAGAGCTTGAAGATCAAACCCCCAAGAAACCAAATTAACTCACAATCAGGAAGGTTAGATCCTCCCCAAACAATTAGAAATCAAAAAAGCCCCCTCATTAGCAACATCTTCAGAAATCTAGAGAGTATCCTAGTGGTCTAAGATAAAAAAGAAGAAGAGAAAACCAATAAAATATTAATACATGAAGACTATAAGAGAAGCTAGGAATGGTCACCAAGGAACAAATAAAACCAAAATACATAAAAGAGAAAACCAAGAAACAAAGAACATCACAAACGATGATAGAAACATAGTGTATCTATCTCTTTCATACATTCATACAGACTTGACTAATCGTGGATCCAAGCTTTGAAAGACCTCACAACACAAGTTAAACTCTGGGATGAGACTGATAGAACAGAATGATATAGAAACATATTGTATCCATCTCTTCTTTCAAACATTCATACAGACTTGACTGATCGTGGATCCAAGCATCGAAAAGACCTCACAGAAGACGGAAAAAACCAAAGAACAAAATAAATGTAACAATAATATTAAAATAATGATAAAAACTCTACTGACCGATTCCATGGATCTCTTTCATGCATGTCTTCTCCCTGTTGTCTGTTTTTCCATAATCCGAGGATTGAAAGACCTCATAATAGGGCAATTAAAAAAAACTACAAAAAAGCAAGTTAATAAAATATAAATAAAAATCAATAATGATAAAAAATTGCAAGAAACGCACACTACCTACTGACTGATTTTATTGATCCAAGTCGCACGCTTGCTGAGCCATAAAAGAATAATTGAGAAATAAATAAAAGCTATGCCCCCAAACAGTCACAACATTCCGCGTTAAAAACCAATAAACATAGCAATACATAAACAGGGACAAAATTACAAAAAGGAGATGTGTAAAATTTTATACCTCTTTCTTTCTCCAATCAGTCTGACATGCATAGAATGGGTAGAGACCTTTCGCTTTGAAATGGATTATATCAGTTCTCCTTCTCCCTCGTTTACTCTCTCTCTCATCTGATTTGGATATTGCTGAATGGGCCAAATGAGGTCTTAGCTTCAAACTTGCTGTTGAGTTCAGGAGCTCCAAAAACTTGCCAAAATCTCAATGTCTCATCAGCTTCAGCTGAGACCACTGTGCACCCATCTGGCTCCGCATAGAAACAACAAACTTAACATAAAACTTTTCTCAAGGAAAAAAAAAAAAACAGAAACAAATGAAAAGCAATTAATTCTCAAAACCAGAAATTGAAAAGTCACAAGATGAAAAATTATATGCCTCGGCCATGAATAGAACTCTAGAAGTATGCCCAGCCAACTTCACCATAGATGGATACTTCCACAGTGTCAATTGGTTCTGAGTAAACGCATCAGAGCTCAACAACTCTATCTCATTCTTACTCCAAAGTAATGAACACACTTGAGACCCCGTATCCACTAAATTTATGCAAGCTCCATGTGTATATTCCAAAATTTGATACTTCTATCAGCCCCACCTCCACCTGAAGCCAATAAATTTCTCTGAAATGGGCACTGCCGCCAAATAGTCCTCTAATCTATGCAGCAGTGAGTTGCTGGAATTAGAAAAGCTTTGATCCCAAATTTGATACACCTATCAGCCCCACCTCCACCTGAAGCCAATAAATTCCTCTGAAATGGGCACTGCCGCCAAATGGTCCTCTAATCTATGCAGCGGTGCGTTGCTGGAATTAGATACGCTTTGATCCCAAACATGGAGGATATTGTCATTTCCACCAGTTGCTAGTTGTTTGCCTGAATTAGACCATTTGAGACCACAAACTTCTTGTTGGTGGCATCTGACATCGTTGTTGATAATGGCCACCAGTTGTGAGAATATGATAATTCCACGCAAGAGAGGGAACTCGCCCACGGTGACTACCTCTTAGAGTTCGTAGCTGTAGAAAAACCACATGAGAGGTTTTTGTTAGTTAACAGTTCAATTTGATGTTTGAGATGGTTTCTTCACATAGACCATCCTGTGGGTTGCTCGATAGCTAAAACAATAATGAAAAGAGATGCAGAAAACCCAAAAACACACACACACAGAAAGAACCAATGCATGCTTGCACAGATATTTTAGCATAAACATGAACCTGTGTAGTCGAAGTTAAATCCCAGAGATGGACATTAGAATTGTTCAATCCAACAGCTGTATGCTGCCCACCAGGTGCCCATTGTCATCAATGGTTGTTAGCTCAGAAGTAGATCCATTTTGAACCATCCCATAGATAAATTGTGTTCCCAAGGGCAATGGCCAACACATTGCCACTACTCTAATCCAACATATTTAAATAGTAATCATCCAACAACTCTGGGGAGGGAGACTGCAAAGGTATCCAACAGATTCAAATAGTAATCATCCAACAACTCTGGGGAGAGAGACTGCAAAGGTAATGTCTCTAGGGAGAGACTCAAACCTAAGGAATATGTCTTCGAGGCTTGCCTGATCGCACTTGATGCTTATCTGAGAGAACTTCCTCATAAACTCTCTCAAGGGTTGGGGGCTTGCTCTTAAAAGCGATGATTCTCGTTTTATTTTGGAATACAATCACGGAGAGACGCTTCCTATAAGCCTCTTTTGATGGTGAACCAGAGGTGGTATTCTCTTTCTTTGAATCCATGAGCATATATCGAGCAACGTCTAGGTCCATTGCTCTTCTATCTGGGATGAATCTATCACCATGTTTTATAGAAAATGAAATTAAGTAACATATGGATCAAAGAACAAGACAATATGGAATTGGCCTTCATTCACAAAAAAGATGCCACAAACAGAAACAAGAAAAGGTCTATATAACTCAAGGAAGGGACTTATGTCCACAGCAAGTCTTGACTTAACAAGAAGAAGAAAACATGTTGAAATTATAAAATATTACTCAGAAATTAAAGAAAGAAACCACAAACAGAAGCAAGAAATCTTGACTCAAGGAAGGGACGTATGTCAAGGGAAAATAAATCTTGACTCAACACAAAGGGGCCCTTTACAACTAATAACCTAATATGGCAAATAAAACAATCAAGTGGCAAAATCCTCAAATAGAAGATTAGAGTCTCCATCATCTCCTGTGCATTGCTAAGGGAAGACTCAATTGGATAAAAATGAACAACATGGGATAAGTCTAAGGTACCAAATGTTGTTATCAAAGAAAAATAAATAAATGAGGAGAAAACAAGAAATATGAAGAGAATTCTGAACTCCATTAAGATCATATACCTAAATTTACAATTTCCTCAATAATTACAAATAACTACAGAAATCATAAAAGAAGTGTAGGAAGGTTAATTTGTGATGTATCAGAGAGCAGAGAAAATGGAGAAATCAATCATGGATAAATATCACCCAAGAAATAATGAAACAGGCAAAAAATCAAGATCAAACCCTTTAACAACTCAGGCCCTAAAATTCAAAAGAGGCTACGAAGCACAAATTTCTTACGTATTGTTGCCTTGAAGAAGGTCTTCTTGGAACCATCTGCTCACGAAGAGGGTGACGCCTCTCTTGCTTCATTGAAGCAGAGGAAGAGAGAGAAACTGCATCTATAAATTAAAGAAAAAGGGTAAAGAAAAAATAGAAAATACCTACAAAACAGAAAAAGAACAAAAAAATATCTACGCAAAAATAACAGAGAATTGCAACAAATTCACAAAACACTTGAGCACTTGGTGATTGAGGCTCTTTTCATAGAGTGAATGGATATATATATATATATATATATATATATATATATAGAGAGAGAGAGAGAGAGAGAGAGAGAGAGAGAGAGACACGTAGTTTAAGGTTTACGTTAAGTACGTACGTTACTTACTATTAGTTTAGTTTTAGTTGTCGTACGTACTACGTACGAACGTAACGTAACGT
>NW_006495813.1:250245-260539 GCF_000471905.2 Amborella trichopoda | reverse complement strand
CCTCCCACTCTCTACTACACCTCTCTCTCTCTCTCCCATAACCTCTCTTTCTCTCTCTCTCCTCCCTAGGGCCATACCCCCCTCTCTCCTCTTAGGCTTTCTCTCTCTAACCTTCTCTCTCTTCTCTAGACTTAAGAAGAAACTAGGGTAAGAAATCAGAAGGAAGCCTAGAGTTATTTTTGGGGGGTTAAGGTTTTGTAGAGATTTAAAGGTGGTTACCTAGTTTGGTTGAAATTAGCTTTTTCGGTTCGAGATTGAAGCTAGATCACTGATCTCGCGCCATTGGATGTGGTGACTCGGTGTGCAGTGTAAAAAGCCCTATTGAAGTAATCTCTGACATCTTTTCTTTTATTTGTTGGTTCTTTTATTTTGTATTTTCAAGTACAGTATTAGGTTGTATGAATGGCATCAAGTAGTTGAGATTTATTTTATTGATATGTTATTTTATTTTTGGAATTTCTATTGTTTGTAATAAGACCATCTGTGAATGATCATGTTGTCAAAATTATAAGGGGTGATTATTATATATATATATATATATATATATATATATTTTTTTTTTTTTCCCAGCAAAAGATCACATAGGTCGTTCTTTCATTGTTATCAGAGCTAGTTTTACTTGATTGCCATTAGGAGTCTTTTCTTTTTTTTTTCTTGAGAATAGAAATATAATGGCTACTAGTACTTCATCTTTGAGATCCTGAAAACCGAAAGGTTTGATGGAACCACCTTTGCTTCTCTATGATGAAAAATTGTATGAAGTACACTTTGATGACCGATCTCATCGTCTAACTAATGACTCATCTCAAATAATCAAATATGAGTACGCTAATTGGAAGAGAAGGAACTTGAGATACAAGCACATTCTTTAATGTGGCATGACTGACTCGTATCCTTCTGAGTACGAGTCAATCCATACTGCAATTGAGATTTTTGATAAACTCGAAAGAGAGTATGCTGAACCCTCTCTAATGAAACAAACTATGGCTATGAGAATGTACCATGATTTAAAAATGGCAGAAGGTACCAAGTTTGCAGATAATGTATACATGTTTTGTGCGTTAGCTAGAGATTTGAAAGATATAGGCATGAAGCCCAATGAATCTATGCAAGTGATTCATTTAATGAATTCTCTTCCTAATTCATGGGAGACTTTCATATCTTCTATCTTTGCTAGAAGAAAGGCACCAAAATTGGAGGAACTCATCACGACCATCAAATCTGAAGAAGAAATGAGGAGTTCAAGGCAAATCCCAAGGGATGTTGTGCATATGGTAAAAACTCAACCATTTTTTAAATTTAAGAAAATAAAGGAAAGAAATACTTTTGAGAAGAAAATATATTTCAAAAGAAGATAGTTTGGAAATAAGGGAGCAAAGAGATAGACTCGAACTTGTTTTATTTGCAAGAAGGTGGGCCACATAGCCAATAGTTGTCGGTTCAACAAATATAGTGGATCTAACAAGGAATTTGCACGTGTGGCTTTCGAGTCCATGCTAGCAGACCCTAAGGGAGCTTTTTGGTGTCTTGACTCAGGGGCTATGACCCATGTCACCAATACCAAGGATTGTTACCGTTTTTCACTCCCATGGGGCCAAGACAACATCATATTTATATGGGAGGAAATCAGAAGACTGATGTACTTGGAGGAGATTTTGAGCTGAAATTGAAGAATGAGAGCACCTTGATCTTAAAATAAGCATTTTATGCTCATGATATAAGGAAGTACTTGGTTTCGGTTCCTAAGATATCCATAGCTAGATTCATAACAACTTTCATTGGGGAGAAAGTGGTGGTCAAGAAGGGGAAAGATGTGATCATGACTGGACGACTTGTAGATGGGCTATTTACTATTGAAATAAAAGAGAACGTTGCTTATGTCTCGTCTCCTAATGAATTAGATGCTACCCTATGGCATATGAGGTTAGGACACATTAATATCAAACGAATAAAAAGATTAAAAAGGGATCGAATTTTTAAAATTATACGGGAGATTTATCGAAAGTGTGCGAGTGTTGTGTGCAAGGAAAACTAATAAGGAAAAATACCACCAGGGTAAAAAGAGCTACTAGCATATTGAAAATCATTCATAGTGACATATGTGAACCTATGAATGTGACCACCAAAAGTGAAAAAAGATATTTTATCTCTTTTATATATGACCACTCGTGCTATGGCCATGTGTACCTTATTAACGCAAAATCAAAAGCTCTAGAAAAATTTAAAGAATATAAGGCCTAAGTAGAGAATCAAACGAACCTAAAAATTAGAGCCCTTAGACCCGATAGAGGGGGGGAATATTTATCTGACATTTTCAAAGAATTGTGCATTGAAAATGGGATCATCCATCAATACACCATGCCTTATACTCTTGAACAAAATGGTGTAACTGAGAGAAGAAATATGACCTTAGTGGAAATGGTAAGGAATATGATGGGGTATGCAAATCTTTCATCGGAGTTTTAGGGAGAAGCCGTATTAACAGCATGTCACATCCTTAACCCGACTCCCACAAAAGCTATCTCACTTACTCATCACAAAATCTTCACAGGTCGTACTCCCTCCTTGAACATCAGAAAGTTTGGGGTTGCTCAGCGCATGTCCTTATCCCACATCAAAATAGAACCAAATTACAACTAAAAACTGTCAAATCCATTTTCATTGGTTACCCAGATCATGGTAAGGGGTATCTATTCTACAACCTTGAAACTGGTACGGTTATTGAAAGCCGCGATGCTCACTTCTTTGAGGAAGAGTTCCTTGAAGCAAGGGTAAGTAGAAAACAAGCCAACTGTTATGAGAATGCCAAAAACAAGGATGTAGTTCAAGACCTTGAACCTGAAACTTCTAAACCAACTCAACCTGTTTCTAAACTCCCTAAAGAAAGTGAACATTTACCTGAATCAAGATGAAATAACCGAGTCAGTAGACCACCTATTTACCTAGAACATTTTGTCTACCTTGGAGAACATTTTGATAATGTTGGTGAAGATCCAAATTCAGAACCTTGAACTCACCGTGAAGCCTTGACCTGTCCTGAAAGGGAATACTGGGTAGAAGCCATGAAAGATGAGTATGCTTCCATTAACTAAAACCATGTATGAGAATTAGTACCCCTACCTGAAAAACGTAAGCCCATTGGCTGTAAGTAGATTTTTAAGAAAAAGTTGAACTCTGAAGGGAAAATAGAAAAATACAAAGCTATGTTGATTGCAAAGGGTTTCACTCAGAAAGAAGGGATAGATTATGAGGAAACTTTTTTCCCTGTTACCAAATTTCTATCCATTTGAATCCTTATAGCTATAGCAGCTCATTTTGACTTTGAGGTTCATCAAATGGATATCAAAACAACCTTTCTAAATGGGAATTTATAAAAAGAAATTTACATGACCCAACTTGAGGGATTTGAGGAGAAAGGGAAAGAGAACCTAGTATGCAAACTTAATAAATCCCTTTATGGCCTGAAACAAGCATCGCGACAGTGGTACATAAAATTCTAAGAGACCCTTGCTTTTGCAAGATTCTCTATAAATAATGAGGATTATTGTATCATCAAAAGGTCAGTGGGAGTAATATGGTCATTATATCGTTATATGTGGATGATATGCCAATTGTTAGTAGCTCAATTTCCCTAGTAGTAGAGACAAAAAATTTCCTTCCACAATACTTCGATATGAAGGATCTTGGAGAAGCTTCATATGTGTTGGGCATCAAGATAATAAGAAACAGCAGAGAGAAGACTATGTAACTTTCTCAGGCAACGTACTATAAGAGGATATTGAAAAAGTTTGATTTGAGTATGTGTAAGCAAATGTCAACCCCAATTGACAAAAAGACGAAGCTTAGTAATAAATTGTATCATACCGAAGACATGGATATAAGACACATGGAGAGAGTGACATACAGGAGCGCAGTTGGGTCCCTTATGTATGTCATGACAGGAACAAGGCCAGACTTGTCCTTCGTCATGAGTCTGGTAAGCCGTTTCCAAAGTAATGCAGGAGAGGAGCTGTCACGCCTTAAGAATTTACAATACTGATATTCTTGAGATGTGACAGTCAAAACATATATACATCTCATTGATAGGACAAATTTGCAGTGGAGAATTCTTACAAAGTAACAAAAGAAAGTTTAAGCACAACTACAGTATCTTCCAAAGTTGATCTTGACGAGCACTCAAAATGAAACCGCAGTTATTCTGAAAAAATGTTTACCATAATTTGATGAGTTTGGCTACTCAGTAAGTGATCATCATAATCCTAAAAATAATCATGATTGAAAGATATCAATATTTTCAAAAAAGAGATCTATTAACAGAAATGCATTAATAGTTTCAATTTAAAAAAATGCATAATTAAGTATAATTCGAATAATTGAAATGCGTATAACATTTTAACGGCAATGCATAATTCAAAGGATTTCACAAATTACCTTATTGACGTCCCAAGTAGGTCACCTATATACCCCATTAGCGTCTTGAGGGATCCACTTAATCCCTATCGAGGTCCTAGATAGGTCCACTTAATCCCTACAGGTCGACTTATACCTCACCGACATACCATATGAGTCCACTTAATCCCTACCGGTGTCCTAAATAGGTCCACTTATACCTCACTGACGAACCGGATGAGTCCACTTGCATACTTAAAGTATTTCTAAATCTCTTTAAACATTCGAAAGCATCAATATCATGTACTCAACATATCACTGAAATTATTAATATGAATTTCACTAAAACCATTAATAACAATCACTTTCAATAACATTTCAAAAATAACCAGTCAAATATTTTGGGCTCAAATGAAGAAAGGTAGCAGTTCGTAAAGTTTGCCAATCTAATATGGATAGAAAAACTCTTATAGAAATTCATGAATACAGAATTATCACAATTTATGGGTTGTCAATTCGTAAATGGACATTTCACAGACAATGCTATAATCAAATGCAAAAATATCAGTTTTCAAATAATAAGGCAGTCATTTGCACATGAAATTTATAATGTCTAAATATTCAAAAACAGTAGAAAGAAATCTCACAATTTTACTAAAAGCAGAAATATCACATTTATTTTTAATAATTTTGTAGTATCTAAAATTTTCTAACAATGGACAAGAAAAATGAATAAAATTATTTCTAAGAATTTACAGCAATTAAAATATTTTCCAATAGATAAAATGCCACCATTTTTGCTAAAAAGATTATTCTTCGAAATAATGAGGTCGCTTGCGCACAAAATTTATCGCGCCTAAAATTCATGATAATAAGTAGAAGTAATTATTTCATTTTATTTTTAAAAAGAATGGATTATTTTCGATACAATGAGGCCACTTACCTAAAATATTTGAGAGGGAGCTTCGATAAAAATTCGGCTAGAGAAAGAAAGAGCTCACTGCGTTTCGACTAGAGAGAGAGAGAGATCTCAAAATTTTCTAAGGTGGGAGTCCTCACCTCTCCTATTTAAATTCTTAAAACACCTTATTATATTATTTTATTAAGTTACAACTCATACACGAGGTGTAACAAATATATTACTCTTGAAAAACCCCACATCAACTAAAGGACGTGGTAAAGGTAAGGAAAAGCTTAAACCAAAAGCTTTTGAAAATAGTGATGGTCCCTAAGGACCATCTCTTATTAAAAGTTTCTTTTCTCTCTTTTTTTTTTTTTAATTTTAGGATTATTATATTTTTCGCCCTTTGAAGAAATTTAGTCCTCTAAATTTGTGTACCTGATTACTGAAAAAGATAGGGATATTTTTCTCTGATATCGTCTTCTCGTTCGCAAGTCGACTCCTCTCTTGAATGATACTGCCATAATATACGGACCAAAGGAATCTCCTTGTTGTGCAACACTTGTACCCTTTTATCCAGTATCAAAATTGGCTGCTCAATTAAGGATAGGTCCTTCCTGATCGGTAAAGGTTCATATTTCAAGATATGGGATGGGTCGGGCTGATATTTTCGTAGTGATGATACATGGAAGACATTATGGACGTTTTCCAATTCGAGTGGTAAGGCAAGTCTATAAGCGACACCTCCGATTCTTTTCAAGATTTTAAATGGTCCGATGTAACGTGGGCTCAGCTTTTCTTTCTTGTCGAATCTCATAATGCCTTTTATTGATGAGATTTTTAGGAAAACTCGATCACCTTTCTCAAATTCAAGATCTCTCATTCGATTATCGACATAACTCTTTTGCTGACTCTGAGCTGTCCTGAGCCTTTCTCGAATTAATGCTATCTTATCTGCGGTTACCTGGACAATTTCTGGCCCCAAATGCTGTCTTTCACCAACCTCGTCCCAACAGATGGGTGACCTGCATTTTCTTCCATACAGGGCTTCATATGGTGCCATCTGGATACTAGCTTGGAAACTATTATTATAAGCAAATTCAATCAGGGGTAAATATCTTGTAAAGTCAATGACACAGGCCCTCAGTATATCTTTCAAAGTTTGGATGGTCCTCTCCGATTGTCCATCAGTTTGGGGATGAAAGGCAGTGCTAAAGGTGAGTCTCGTCCCCATAGCTGACTATAGCTTGGCGCAAAATTTAGAAGTAAACCGAGTATCCTTGTCCGATACAATACTGACCGAAACTCCATTCAATTGCACTATTTCCTTAATGTACAACTGGGCCAGTCGATCCAAAGTGTATGTCGTGCGAATCAGCAGAAAATGGGCAGCTTTGGTCAGCCGGTCCATAATGACCCAAATGTTATTATGTCCTGAATTTGTTCTAGGCAAGTCAGAGACAAAATCCATAGAGATGTGCTCCAACTTCCACTTTGACACGGGTAAAGGCTGCAACAACCCAGCGGGCCTTTGATGCTCAGCTTTTACTTGCTGGATTGTTAGGTACTTAAACACAAATAGTGCTACCTCTTTTTTCATATTATTGCACCAAAAGGTTTTCTTCAGGTCCTGATACATTTTAATACTTCCGGGATGTATCGTATAACGAGAGTGATGTGTTTCTTCCAATATAGCTTTCTTCACACTTTCATCATTCGGGACACAAATCCGACCTTTGAATCTTAGCAAATCCTCACCACATATAGAGAATTCGTATCTTTTTCCAGCTTCACCTCTTCTACAATTGTTATAAGCTGAGGGTCTTTCTTTTGTATCGATCGAATCTGTTGGAATAATTGAGGTTCTGCCTTAATGTTGGCAATCATACATACCATGCCATTAATGGATGGAGCCGGATGCCAATCCACTATTTCTTCTAACAATCTCATTTCTTGGATCATTACATGAGCTAAGACTCCCGTAGATTTTCTACTTAGAGCGTAGGCCACAACGTTAGCTTTTCCTGAATAATAATGGATTTTACAATCATAATCTTTTAATAAATCCATCCATCTTATCTGCCGCATATTTAAATCCTTCTGAGAGAAGAGATATTTCAAGCCTTTATGATCTGTGTATATTTCGAATTGCTCACCATATAGATAATGCCTCTACATTTTCAAAGCGAATACTATTGCAGCCAGTTCCAAGTCATGAATTGGATATTTTTTTTCATATTCTTTCAACTGTCTGGATGCATATACTACTACTTTCCCATATAGCATTAATACACAACCCAAGCCTTTATGTGAAACATCACTATAAATCACAAATCCCCCACTCCCCTCAAGAATAGTTAAAATAGGTGCTGAAGTTAATCAAATTTTTAGTTCTTGAAAACTCTCATCACATTCAGTTGTCCATTCAAATTTGACATTTTTCTGTGTCAATCGAGTCAATGGGGTTGTGATTCGAGTAAATCCTTCTACAAATTTTCTGCAATATCCTGCCAATCCCAAAAAGCTTCGAACTTCAGTCACATTACTTAGTTGTTTCCAATTAACAACAGCTTTAACCTTTGAAGGATCAGCTGATAGACCTTCCTTTGATATGACGTGTCCTAAAAATGTCACTTGTTCAAGCCGAAATTTACATTTACTAAGTTTGACATACAATTTATTTTCTATTAATATTTGCAATACCATTCTTACATGCTGCTCATGTTCCTTCTGATTCTTGGAATAAATTAAAATATCATCGATGAATACCACAATAAATTTATCCAAAAAAGGCTTAAAGACTCGATTCATCAAATCCATAAATGTAGTCGGTGCATTGATTATTCCAAAAAGCCTGACTAAAAATTCATAAGGGCCATACCTTGTTCTGAAAGCTGTCTTAGGAACATCTTCACTTTTAATCTTAAGCTGATGGTATCCAGATCTAAGATCAATTTTTTAAAACACTTGTGATCCTTGTAATTGATCTAATAAATCATCAATTCTAGGTAATGGATACTTATTTTTTACTGTTACTTGGTTCAACTGTCTATAATCGATACACAATCTCATGGTCCCATATTTCTTTTTAACAAACAATACCGGAGCACCCCAAGCACATTGAGCCTGATAAAACCTTTATCTAATAATTCTTCCAATTGTTGTTTAAGTTCCTTAAGTTCTGCAGGTGCCGTTCTGTAAGGTGCCATAGAAATTGGGGCTACCCCTGGCAAAAATTCAATAGAGAATTCAATTTCCCTGTCAGGCAGTTATCCTGGCAATTCTTCAGGGAAAACGTCAGGAAATTCTCGGATAACCGGAGTTGTATCCAAATTTATTTCTTCCCTCCTATCTTCTTTGATATAGGCAAGAAAGCCTTGACATCCTTTTCGAAGGAGGCGATTAGCTCGAATACAGGAGATTAAATATGATGGGGAGTCTTCTTTGATACCATTGAAGTAAAATACTGGTTGATTCGGAATGCTAAAGGTAACAATTTTTTTGTAACAATCAATACTTGCATGGTATACAGAAAGCCAATCCATGCTTAAGATTACATCAAAATCTTAAATTTCTAGGAATATTAAATCAACCAACAATTCCTTTCTTCTATCTTTATTACACAGGATTTGTACATTATATTGGTGTCACTTGAATTTCCCATCCGTGTGGCTACCTCTAGAATGTATTCTAATTGTTCTGGTTCTACCTTAAGTGGCATGTAAAGTGTGGTGACACAAATGAATGAGTAGATCCAGGATCAATCAAAACACGAGCTACTTTATGGAAGATAATAATAATACCTTGGATCATTGATTTTGAGGCCTGAGCGTCTTGCTGGGTGATGGAAAATACTATTCCTTTCATATGAGGCTTTTGAGCTATCTCTCCCTGCTTTGGATGCTGATGCATCTGTAAGCTAGGACATTATCTAATCTGGTACCCCAATTTTTCACATTTAAAACAGGTTCTGGTATTCCAATAACAACGGCTCGATCCATGGTTTTTCTCACATTTTTTACATAATTCTATTGGGCTTTGAAGTGGTAAGAGCCTTGGCTTCTTGTTTGCCCTTTCAAACTGATGTCGATTAGATGGTGTGGGTCTAACCTGACTTTTCTGATTTTTCGTCTTTTGGTAATCTTGAAAATCTTTTTCGACAATTTGGGCTCGATCTACTATTTCAGCATAAGTTCTCAATTTTAAGACTGATATTCTGCTTCTAATAGCTGGTCTGAGACCCATTTCAAATTTCTTCACCTTTCTTGCCTCATTGTAAATCATATGTGGTGCAAACCTGGCTAATTCAGTAAACTGGGCCTCATATTGTGCTACTGTTTGGTTTCCTTGAATTAATTCCAGAAATTCCATTTTTTTTTTGTCTCGAATAAAATCTGGGAAATACTTTTCATTAAATGCCTCTAGAAATACTTCCCAAGTATTTTCTTTGACCAATACTCCTTATGTCATTCGCCACCAATGTTGTGCTTCACCTTCTATTATAAAAACTGCCAAGGCCACCTTCCTATCATCAGAACATTCCATTACCTCGAATATTTTCTCCAATTGCATAATCCATCCCTCGACTTCCAGTGGGTTTACAACACCCTTAAAAGAAATTGGGTTCAATTTCTTAAATTATTCGATATAATTCTCACCATTTCCCGTAACTGACTGCCTGGGTGGATTGTTGTTTTCCATCTGATGTTGCATTAGAGCAACCATATTTTTCAAGGCTTTGTGAATTCCTTCCATATTAGCTTCAGCTATTCTGAATCTTGACTTCGTCGCTGGTTGTACACGCAATAAATATGATTTTAAGTACATTCTTTTTAAATTTCCTAAGAATCTTAAATATATTGCTCTGATACCATAATTGTCACGCCCCAAGAATTTACAATACTGATATTCCTGAGATGTGACAGTCAAAGCATATATACATCTCATTGATAGGACAAATTTACAGTGGCGAATTCTTATAAAGTAACAAAAGAAAGTTTAAGC
>NW_006495813.1:214277-250225 GCF_000471905.2 Amborella trichopoda | reverse complement strand
AGTAAAAAATGTTTACCATAATTTGATGAGTTTGGCTACTCAGTAAGTGATCATCATAATCCTAAAAATAATCATGATTGAAAGATATCAATATTTTCAAAAAGGAGATCTATTAACAGAAATGCATTAATAGTTTCACTTTAAAAAAAAAATGTATAATTAAGTATAATTCGAATAATTGAAATGCGTATAACATTTTAACGGCAATGCATAATTCAAAGGATTTCACAAATTACCATACTGGCGTCCCAAGTAAGTCACCTATATACCCCATCAGCGTCCTGATGGGTCCACTTAATCCCTATCGGCGTCCCAGATAGGTTCACTTAATCCCTGCAGGTCCACTTATACCTCACCGGCGTACCGGATGAGTCCACTTAAATCCTACTGAAGTCCTAGATGGGCCCACTTATACCTCACCGGCGAACCGGATGAGTCTACTTGCACACTTAAAGTATTTCTAAATCTCTTTAAACATTCGAAAACAGCAATATCATGTACTCAACATATCACTGAAATTATTAATATGAATTTTACTAAAACCATTTATAACAATCACGTTCAATAACATTTCAAAAATAACCAGTCAAATATTTTGGGCTCAAATGAAGAAAGGTAGCAGTTCGTAAAGACATTCTAGCATAATTGCCAATCTAATATGGATAGAAAAACTCTTATAGAAATTCATGAATATAGAATTATCACAATTTATGGGATGTCAATTCGCAAATGAACATTTCACAGACAATGCTATAATCAAATGCAAAAATATTAGTTTTCAAATAATAAGGCAGTCATTTGCACATGAAATTTACAATGTCTAAATATTCAAAAACAGTAGAAACAAATCTCACAATTTTACTAAAAGCAGAAATATCACATTTATTTTTAATAATTTTACAGTATCTAAAATTTTCTAACAATGGACAAGAAAAATAAATAAATTTATTTCTAAGAGTTTACAACATTTAAAATATTTTACAATAGATAAAATGCCACCATTTTTACTAAAAAGATTATTCTTCGAAATAATCAGGTCGCTTGCACATAAAATTTATCGCGCCTAAAATTCATGATAATAAGCAGAAGTAATTATTTTATTTTATTTTTAAAAGGAATGGATTATTTTTCGAGACAATGAGGCCACTTACCCAAAATATTTGAGAGGGAGCTTTCGATAAAAATTCGGCTAGAGAGAGAAAGAGCTCACTGCATTTTGACTAGAGAGAAAGAGATCTCAAAATTTTCTAGGGTGAGAGCCCTCACCTCTCCTTTTTAAATTCTTAAAACACCTTATTATATTATTTTATTAAGTTACATCTCATACATGAGGTGTAACAAATATATTACTCCAGAAATATTAAACCCCACGTCAACTAAAGGACGTGGTAAAGGTAAGGAAAAGCTTAAACCAAAAGCTTTTGAAAATAGTGATAGTCCCTAAGGACCATCATGCTCATGTGGACCATCTCTTATTAAAAGTTTCTTTTCTCTCTTTTTTTTTTTTTTGAAACTTTAGGTTTATTACAGGAGCATTGGAAAGCTGTAAAAAGAATTCTTAAATATTTAAAGGGGACCATGAACTATGCGCTCACATATAAAGGGGGAACTGAAATAGCAATAGAGGGATATTCAGATGCAAGCTATCTCGCGGATCAAGATGATGCGAAGTCTACATCTAGGTATGTGTTTATGCTTGGAGGGGGTGCAGTTTATTGGAAGTCAAAGAAACAAGATATTGTAGCCTTGTCCACCATAGAATCCAAGTATATGGTATGCTGTCTAGCAGCCAAGGAGGCCGTGTGGATTAAGAAGTTTCTTAATCAACTTAATTTTCATCTTGTACGGTGTGAGGCAGTGCGAATTTTCTGCAACAGCACTATGGCTATTTTGTCTCTAAGGAGCATCGGTTTCACAAGAACTCCAAGCATATTAAACCTTATTTTTATCACCTGAGAAATGAGGTAAGATTGAAAGAGATCGAGATCAACTATATATCTACATATTTGATGATTGCAGACCCTCTGACTAAGGGAGTTGTCCCTAATATTTTTGTAAGACATGTGAGAGAGATGGGGATGAGAGAAAATGAGGAAGAGAGAATGTAAGGCCTTCAAAGGCCAAGTGGGAGATGTTGGGTTTATGTGACCTTTGAAGGCCTTATGAGTGTGTATTGAAATGCTTTCATTATAATTAAACATAAACTCAATGGAAGTGTGGCCCCTTGAGGAACATACTAAGCAAACGATGTTTGCTTATACTAGACTGTGCTTATCGATCTAGGCTAGATGGTTGGAAAACCCAAGGTACCTAGGTACAAAGAATTAACCTTTGGGTTAGCCCTTGATGAGGTCGGAGCTTATGCCTAGAAGAGAAAGCCGAGGGACTGTGTGATCCTTGTGAGTGATGGTAGGCTTACTGAGACAGAGGCCAAAACCTCATCTATGTTCCATTATACGGCATGCATATTGATAGATCGTTCGGAAAAGCCAGATATCTACCTTTGAGTGAAGCGTGCGCATGTGCAAGAGATACCTCTATGCGCCATAGAGTTGTGGCCGCATCAGATAGTGGTGACCTTGAATCGTCTCTAGGGGAGGACCTGTAATCCACAAACTGGGATTGCAACCCCTTGGTTTATCGGTCAGACTTTGGTGACCCGCTAATGAGCCCCTACTTGGACTGTGAGTCATGAAAAACACTGGGTCGGTTTGATAAAGCAAGTGTGGTCTGTAGTCCACAGTTGAAGGTGGAGTACCTTGTGATCATTGATAGAATTCCTGAACCATATGGATCCACTTCCCATCATATTAATTTAATTGTGTTTATTTTATTATTAAATTATTTTAGATTTATTATTTGAAATTTTTTTTATAAGTCATTTGTTATTTTATTTCTTATTTTTGGACGTATAAAAACGAAGTTATTGATTTACAAAGTTATAATATTTTAAAATTCATTTTGTTTAATTTTAAAATAGTTATTAAAAAAAAAAAACATAGGGGCCCATAGTGCACATGGGCCCACCATGTGGGTATTAGGTGGGGCCCCACATACCATACATGGGTGGCACGCGCCACCCTTGGATACCTTCTCTTGTTGCTTGGTCTTCAAGTTTATTAAATATAGTAACTATATTTTGTAGCATATGGTCAAATATTGATTAGGAAATATTAACTATATCTTATCTTGATTATTGAAGGAATATCTTGACTTGATATTATTGAAGTGTTCTTAC
Organism: Amborella trichopoda; assembly: GCF_000471905.2. The sequence goes on along the minus strand of NW_006495813.1, from coordinate 246,987 downwards.
GAAAAATATGAGGTGGAATATGCAATTTAGGGTATGCACTATATCTTTAATGGATTTAATTTATTTAAATATATTGATGGGAAAATAGTTTAAGGAAAGGGGGATAATGGTTCATGCACCTTCCATAATGTTGATGACCCATATATAGAATGGATGACTCTGATCTCTCACCCCACAAGTCACCTTGATCAATGGTTCATATTCAATCTCAAGAAAGAAGAAAACTATGGGAAACCCTAAATCTAAATTTCACTATATATAGGGGTGCTCTCCCCCCATCTCTACACACCTCTCTCTCTCTCCTCCCTAGGAGCCACGTCCCTCTCTCTCCTCTCAAGCTTTCTCTCTCTACCCTTATTTCTCCTCTCTAGATCTAAGAAGAAACTAGGGTAAAAAATCAGAGGAAAGCCTAAAGTTATTTTTTGGGGGTTAAGGTTTTGTAGAGATTTAAGGGTGGTTACCTAGTTTTGCCGAAATTAGCTTTTCCGGTTCTAGATTGAAGGTTGACCGCTGATCCCACGTCATTGGATGTTGTGACTCGGTGTGGGGTATAAAAAGCCTTGTTGAGGTAATCTCCGGCATATTTTCTTTTATTTTGTATTCTCAAACACAATATTAGGTTGTATGAATGGCATCAAGTAGTTGAGATTTACTTTATTGATATGTTATTTAGTTTTGAAATTTCTATTGTTTGTAATAAGATCATCTGTGAGTGATCATGTTACCAAAATTATAAGGGGTGATTATTATTAAAAAAAAAAAATGGTATTTCCCTGACAAAAGATCACATAGGTCTTTCTTTCACTACTTGATTTAAACATTTAAGCACCGAGTGCCCTCTTGAATAAAATTGCTACTTGGCTTCTGCCTACTGACTTCATGGTTAAGTTGTGGGCATCTTGGCCAGGGTCTGCTGGTTGCTGCCTCGGTTAGAATTCCATCATACCCTTCCATCAGGAAATATATTGGAATTTTGGATGCATGTCCAAGTAAGTAATAGCAATGTTTAAATACTCAGTCTGAGTTTCAAGTACTCAACATTTCAAAATAGGTACACTATTTTTTTATTTTTTATACAACAAGGTATGCTTCGTTTCTCTTTCTCTCTGTTTATGAGTGTGTTTCATCAATTTATTGATTTATGGGTTTTATTATGCGTGAGTTTCATCAATTTATTGGTTTATGGGTTTTATTATACGTGAGTTTCATCAATTTATTGATTTATGGGTTTTAGTTGTTATTTGATTAATCGATTTATTGATTTATGGGGTTTAGTTTGTTATTTGATTTAAGGAAGTTATGGCCTTTTACTTATTTCATATTGTTCATGTTATTCTTCTAGTTTTTTGTAGTGAAATCTTGGATAAAAGAATATTAGGATTTTGTTCATGGATAAATTGAGAAACCCATTTAATTTTTTTTTATGGTTATTGTATGCTCTCTCTATGCTTGTATATGTGTTGGTTTTGAGGTGCTCACTCTCATTTTGTTTTTTGTGCTAATTCATATGGGGTGTTCTCTCTCTTTTTCTCTCTATTATGGTTCTCTCTCTCCCTTTCTCTCTCATCTTTATTATGGGTTGTCTCTCTCTTTCCTCTTTCTCTCTATATATGTGTATATGTGTTTGGTTTTTTTGGGCGTTGGATGTCGGTGAGATGGCTGTTTTGGTCTCTCTCTAATTTGATTTGGGATGCAGGTTTTTATTATTGGGGTATCTAAAATAAGCTTTTAATTTGTAGTATTTCAACCCTTTGTATTTGCTGATCTTTAAAGATAGAGATCGTGCATAAGACTATAGAACACACCAGAATCCATCGTTGACCATAAGAGGTACATGAGATCGATCTAAAGTCCAGCTGCATTTAATGGTTTAGAAGACCAACGTAGTTATATGGTGATTGTAGGAGGGAATAGATACCCTCTATTAATATGATGTGGGGAGAGACAGTACTCACAAGATAGACAGAGAGAATGAGAGATTTTAGGAGACTCAATAGAAGTGGTTGTTTTGATGCTCAAATATCTTCAAATTGATCATCTTGACATTGCATGGACATGGGAAGAAATAGATTTCAAGTTTTGGAAATAGTATATTTTGTACGGTATTTTTGGACCGTCAATTTTCAAGACTTTCAAGTTTTCATGGATATCTCAATCTATACTATTTATGAAGCTTTAAACTTTACAAATAAAGATGAAAATATATTTTAAAGTTATCTAAAAGATTTTCAGTATTCAAACCATATTTCTCGGCACTATTTGAAGGTTGTTTAGAGTCTAGGCTCTATACAAACCGCACCTTATATGTATGGTGCAGTTAGCATATGGATGCATCCGTAGTTGTAGAGGTAAGGTGTTCAAATTTTATGATGGTATATAATTTTGATGTAAAATATTTTAGGATTATCTCAATATCTATTTTTATATCTAATTATAAAATTTTAAATTTAAAAAATGGTTAAAATCAAGTACATCTATAGAGATATGAAAATCTTGAAAATGGACAGTGTAGATAATATGTTGTGAGATGCACTATTTCTGAAACTCAAAATTTTTTTATTTTTCATAATCATACATCTCTAAGTCGAGATGATTAATCAAATGGTTTTTCAACATTAAAATAACCTTTTCCATTGGATTTTTGAGGTGCATCCGTAGCTCTAAATTATAAGGTTGCAACCTTGTATAAACTTTTTCCTATATGTATATATTATCTACGTTAAGCCAGAGCTAAGGGGTGGACACGTGTTGTGAAAATATGAAGTGATCCTAAGTTTATATAAGTTGTACGAGACATTCTTACTGTTAAAGGAAAAGATTATGCCACAGTTAAGGGGCTCAGAAATAAGAAAGGACCCTAATTTTATAAAGATTGAAAGACACATTCCAAACTTTCGAGAAGAGGGATATAATAAGCACTTATTGTAGGAAAGAGAGTATAAGTATACACGAAAGAAAAATCTCAATATTGTTTCCATATCTCCACATTATTTCTATATCTTAATTAGAGAGAGAATGAGAGAATATGAATGTACACAAAAGTTTCTACTTTCACAAAAATGATGAGCAGTTAAAACTTTTTTATTATCTAAAAGGTGAATTGTGATTAATCAAATTTTTTATTAATAAATTTCTTTGCTCAATGAACTTTCTTATTATCTAAAAGGTGATTTGCGATTAATCAAATTTTTTATTAATAAATTTTTTTGATCAATGAATATTTAGTTAATTTACGACAAGCAATTGCACATATGCAACGTAATTCAACTAATTTATATTAGATAAAATTCCTGCAGCCTGCAAAAGGAGGCGAGAGGAGGCAGGGCACAAATCACATTGCGAATGATGTGCAACGAGAGAATCAAATCACGTCCAATAGTTTAGATTAATTTTGATTATTCTAAGATATTAGAATGAGCCAAAAACCTGTGAAGCCACACAAATAGCCTATAAAAGGAACCTTTATTTGGGCCTCGAAGTTAAGTTCATTGCAACTCAAGAGCAGTCCATCGGAGTTCAAGAGATCATAAACCCTAGAGAGATTAGAACTCCCAATATATAGCAAAACCATATCTTTAGGTGAAATCAAACCCTGCGATGCGACTTCATCCTTCATGGCCATGAAAACTTGAGGTAGCTAGAACCTGCCTGCCTAGGGCATCAAAATCCTAGAGAGCAAAGCTAATTCACCATAGATCAATTTCATACCAACAACAATTTCATCACATTCTTCCAAGAAGAAGGCATAGGTTTAAAGCAACATGTGGTCTGATACTGGTATCCAAATCTGCATTTCGAGCCTCTCTTGCTGATTGGCTTGGCTCTGATAACAAACCTTTCATTTTCTAATTTATTTCCTTTAAATTATCTCAAAAATATTTGTTTCGGCTCCTAAGATTAGCATGTGTTCCCGACAATCCAAAGAGGACTTGGTGTCACAAGATAAATTCAGTTCTGGATTGTGTCCCCACTAATCTCCATCAAAATTATTAATTTATTAAATTTAAACTATAAACTAAAAGAAAATTCGCATAGAAATTTTCTTGGGATTTCCGTAAACATTGTTACGTTGATTGGCTCTCTACCTTTCTTTGAAGGTTTTTTTACCCATTTTTGTCCGGATCGGACATTTATATGATCGATATGGGACGGTTTACACCGTAGAGCCAAAATGGTCTGGTATGACAAAAAATGGGTAAATTCGAGCTTTATAGCCATTGTTATACATTGACATCATGCCTTTGATATCGCTTTCTTAGAATTTCAAATGGTTCGTATTAGAAAATTCTTAGAATTTCAAAATGGTTCGTATTAGAAAATTCTTAGAATTTCAAAATGGTTCGTATTAGAAAACCCTTTATATTAGTTTGGGAAAACTAATAGGATATTGCTTATATTTTTTATAATTTAAAAAGGGATTTTTTATAAAGAAACCATTTATCTTTTACATATAGAGGTTATAATCATTCTTATTCATTATATGTCAAATTGGATGATTTGGGGTGAGTCACGAAGTCCAAGAAATGTTTTTTTTTTTAACTTTGTGTCTATTAAATAACACGCTTACAACCATCTGTTTTGGAATTTAAGGAAGTATTTTATATTTTACATTCATGTGCTACTTTTTAATAATGCGTTTAGCATTTCCATTCTATGCTTTTTTTCTATGCGTGTATTTAAGGTCAAATTTTGTGCTTCCATACTTCTAACCAATGGTTTAAAAAGTGGATCTGTGATCCGGATCAGGCACCTCAAAAATCGATCCGAATAGGCGAATCGGCGATCCGGATCGGTGAATCGGCTATCCGGATCGAGAATCGGCTGAATCGGTCAGATTAAAGCTTCAAAAAAATCCAAAAAAATTATTAAAATTCATTATAACTATTGTTTTTTAGGAATTTAATACTAAATGAGGGTACTCCATTAAGAATTTTCATTTCTTTGCGTGAATATGCGAATATTGATATGTTCTTTCCCTGCATGAACTACTATTTACCATTTAATTTACATCACACAAAAGGATAAACATAGAATTATCATGAAATAAGTACATCAACATACATGGACTACAATAGAACATACAATTAGTAACTTAAAAATGCATTAACAACAAATTAAAAAAATACAGTTTTGCATTAAAAATATAATAACATGCATTTTTTTTGCATAAATAATATATCAACATACAATTTTTTCAACAGAAACTTTAACAATAAAAATTAAAAATATCGTTTAATACCTCATGATAATCAAAACTTGGTCACTATTTTCACATCTTTTCGGAAAATCACGATTTTTCAAAAACAAATTGATCATGTATTTAAAAAAAAAAACAAATAAAAATAATTCTTCACAGAGCCACCTAACATCAGTCATTCCAACTAAAAAATGCATTAACAACAAATTAAAAAAATACATTTTGCATTAAAAATATAATAACATGCATTTTTTTGCATAAATAATCTATCAATATATAATTTTTTCAACAAAAACTTTAACAATAAAAATGAAAAATATGGTTTAATACCTCATGATAATCAAAACCTGATCACGATTTTCACATCTTTTAGGAAAATCATCATTTTTCAAAAAAAGCGAACATGGATAAAAAAAAAAAAAGGTTTAATACCTCATGATAATCAAAACCTTGTCACGAGTTTCACATCTTTTCGGAAAATCATAAATTTTCAAAAAATTCGATCATGGATTACCAAAAAAAAAAAATCTGTTCTTCACAGAGCCACCTTACATCAGCTATTTCAACTCAAAAATCCACCTCCAAATGAATAAATTACATCCAATTGAGTACATGTTTTGATAAATAACACTATAAGGGATCAAAACCCTAAATTATGAACACATTATCATCAATAAATCAAATCAAATCGATTAAATTGAGCAAAAAAAAAAAACGTTGTTCTTCACAGACAATAGTCATTGAATCTAAAAATAAAGCTCAAATTGAATAAATCAGATCAAATTGAATACATCTGATTATAAACAAGACTATAACTATTCAAACCCTAGAAATCTAACACATTATTTGTAATATATCGTGGACAATAGATCTTTAGACGAACACAGACATCACTGTGTTCGTCTAAAAACTCAGGTTGTAATTGAGTAAATTAAATAAAATTGAATATGGTAAATGATAAAAGACATGATAAAGATTTAAAACCCTAGAAATTTAACTGATTATCTTCAAAATATGGGCTGAAATTGATCAAATGGCGAAAAAAAAAAAAACGCAGAGTTCTTACCTGGTTTCGTGAACCCGTGGCTTCAACCTCCAAATTAATCTGTTTTTCTCAAAGATAATCACAAATTCGTAACAGAAATTTCTAATGAACACAGTTACGATCAATATGCCTCAAACTTTTCACATATTCATGCCTTATTTGGCATGAAACAAAAAGAAAAGCGGAAACCCGCAACTTTCATGATCCAAAAAATTGAAATTTTTCTACCATTTAATGCATGAAAAGACTGAAAAAATTTGCATAAAGCTTGAATATTCGATCACATGACAAAAACAAAAAGACAAATAATAAAAAAAAGATAAATGTTGAAGACACCCGTGAAGAACACTGTGTAGCCCGTGTTCTTTATGAGACTCGTCGATTCGGTACAGTGAATCGGCGATTCACTATACATAATCGCCCAGCTCTCTCTGGAATCGAGCAATTCGTTGTAAAATACTAGAACCGCACGGACTGTGCCGATTTTCGAGTCGAACCGGGCGAGTCCGGTTCAACTCGATGTTTTTTAAAACACTGCTTCTAACCATTACACATTTGTAGTAAATATAAAAAATGATTTAAAAAAGGAAAAAGTTTAAATAACATTGCAACCTTAAAATGTAGAATTAATGATGCACCTAAAAAATCAATCGGAAAAGATTGTTTTAATGTTGAAAAACCCTGTAAGCGATCATCTCAACATCAAGATGTATGAATATATATATATATATATATAAGATTTTGAGTCCCAAAAATAGTGCATATTGCCACACATTATCATTTTCAATATTTTCATATGTTTATAGATCTACTTTATTTTAACTATTTTTGGAGTTTTAAATTTTATAATTAGATATAAAAATAGATTTTCAGATAATCCTACGAATGTTTTACACCAAAATTGTATGTTATAATAGAATTTGGAGGTGTGCCTTAATTAGATTGTTTAAGGTTGCAACCTTATAGAAACCATACCCATTAAAAAATGACCAAAATATTTATACAAAATTTAAGTGTGTTTTATTATTATTATTATTATTGTTTTATTTTATTTTTTAGTTTTTTAGGTTCATATGGTGAGAAGTATGAATACGCAAAATTTAAGCTTAATATGATATGTAGAAAAATGTAAAAATTAACTTATGATACATGCTATAAAAATGGGACATGAGCTTAAAATATGAAATATTGAGAATAACTTTTAAAGTCTATAAAAAAGAGGGGATATTTTCATAAATTTCTCCCCCGGTTTCCTAGAAAACATATATCGGTCATCATTTTTTTAACACATTAATTAAAAGATATTACAAAGGTTTATATCCTTTCTAAAGTCCATCATATTAGAGATATCGTTAGTTAATTGCTTATATTTTACAAATAATTATTAATTCTTTTTCGTTGTAAACTTTAACATATGAAAAACATTTACATAAGATTTCAACTTTATACTGTAAAAGTTATTTCAACATTAGGAAACCCCAATTGATCATCTCAACCGCGAAATACATGATATTACAAAAAAAAAAAAAAGATTTTAAGTCTTAAAAATAATATATCTTGTAATACGTTATCTGGTCCGTTTATTTTTAAGATTTTAAAATATTTATAAATCTGCTCGATCTGCATCATATTTAAAAAGGCAAATTTTATAACATGAGGTGAAAAAGGATTCCAAACTGGTTTCAGCAAAACTGCATCATTGGAGATGTACATTTGTTTGTTTGGTTAAGGTTGATTCATCGATTTTTGTCTGCTCTTTTAAGGTTGAAGCCTTATACAAACCACACGGTTTTTCCCTGGGAAGGGATAGGGGTGTAAGGGAGCTATCAGGCAAAAAAACAAAAGTAGAGATAGGGAGGTGGAGGCCTAATCTGCTGTTCGTTTTATCTTCGGTGGTTGGCAAAACAAAGTCTTGGATGATGTAATGGCCGTTGTGGGCAGGACGATCTCTTCCCTTCTGGTCCATCATTCTCAAGGTTTAGTGGGGAAGACACGCTTTTACCTATTTTTTCAATAGATGGGGGAGTTATATTTGAAATGAATTTTTTTGAGTAATTAAGTGGAAAAACAACCGGTGAAAAGTTTTTTTAATAGATTGGAGAATTACATTATGAAAGTAATTTTTTTTGGGTAATTCCCATTTTACAAGTTAAATTACCCAAAAAAATCCAAAATTTAAGTTCTACTGGGTAATTCCCATTTTACAAGTTAACTTGTATTGGGGAGTTACATTTTGAAGGTAAAATTTAACTTATAATGGTGATGCTACCACCACAACCCAGTTACTTGTAATTTACTTTATTATAAAAGTCCCCTACATAGTTCAAAATTTAAATTCATACCCAATTTCTTTTTTCTTTTTTCCTTTTTATCTTATGAAACTGCCATTTTTTTGAAATTATTTAAATTGTTGGATCTTAAAATTTTTAAAACATCATTTGTTTGTTATCCAAAAACAGCGCCAATAGCCCTTTTGAATTTTTAAAATCTGAAGATTTTTTAATATTTGGATTCTAAAAATCTGAAAATACAGGTGGGATGTTATTTCCATAGGCATTTTTGTATTTTCAAAATTCTAAAATACAGTATTTTCAAAGGTCTAAATTTATTTTAGAATTTTGAAAATCCAAAAATTCTCATGGCCCTATTTGGCTTAAGGCCAAAAGCATTTTCAGATTTTTAAGATTTGAAAATTTTTGACTTTTGGATTTTGATATCCAAAATGCCCATTGAAATAATCACTAAATTTCAAGAATGATCAATTTCGAGCTTGAAGATCTGAATTATGGCCCGTTTGGTGATTCTAAAAAAATTGCGAACAAAATGGGCAGGAATGTGATAATGAAAATTATTTAGGTAAAAGTTAAATAATGTACATTAAAAGAGATATACGCATGATTTTCTCCTGTATTTTGTAATGCGACGTATATAACTTGAATAAATCTCCTATTATTTAAAATAATTTCGCAATGAGTTTTCATGGATCGCCATATAGTGGAATTTTTCTTTGATCATCAGGTTTAAGGTAGCTTGAAAGTGTATTTTGACAGCTTTTGGTCTACGAAACAAAATTTTGGAATATTTCTTTAAAAATATTTCTTTTTAACTACTCAATGTATTTTATTTTTTTTAATGCTCTACGCAATGCATCCCTTAATTTCGCGAGCTCATCATATTTAACCACAGTCAAAATTTGAACTTCTCTTTGACCATAGTCAACAACTTGAAAAAGTCACATGGGTATTCCAGAAATAATTCCAAAAAAAAAGAAAATATTAAAAAAAAAGTATTCATGGCCCAAAACACTATCCAATCTTTGTCAAAATGATAGAAAGCATAATAATATATATATATAATTCTTATTTTTTGAATTTTGTTACAATTTTTTTAAGATCCCCTAGTTGGACACCCAATTCGAGGATACTCAGGCTCAAACAAGGGTGGCAAATCTGAGTTTGCTCGTCGGAGTGATCGAACATTGAACTAAATTGAAGAAGCTTATGGTAAAGTCTAGATTAGACACAAGAAGTTCAAACATTCGAAACTCCATAAAGTTCCAAAAGGGATGAAAAGTAGACTTTAAAACGAAATCAACTATTTGCTTTAACAAGGGATTATGTTCTTGCTATTTTCAAGATATTAAACTCCCATAACATGAAAAATGCATGATATAATCAGGTTGTCAGGAATATGCCTGTGATATAACTAAGCCCAACGAAACATTGTTAAACCTTCTCTTAAATGTATGCCCAAGAAAAGTACTCCACACAAAGTCTCCATAGAAATTTGCCTTCGCCAACGACTTAGTTAGGGTTTGGTTTCAATTCGGAACCAAGGGGAAAAATTTGATAAAAAACCTTTTTTTTTTTATTTCTATCAACAAAAAACTGATAAAAAACCTTCGAAAAAAATATGTTCAGAATTGTTAGGAGAGTCCCATCCTATGTGATGGGGCTTCCTTGGTATTACCCCATTTGAGGGAGGCTTAGACAGGTGGGGCTTCCTTAGTATTACCCCATTCAGTTTGGAGCCAAAAATATTTAGGGCCTAGGTAACAAAATGTAGCCTGAGGGCCAGGCCAGTGCCATGCAACTATAGCTTGAGGGTAAAGCTGGGTTGGGCTTGGGCTATGACCAACTGGTTTGGCCTGGCCTGATTATCTTTTTCCTTATTATTTTTCTTGCTTTTTATTTTTATTTTTTGGCTTGGCCTTGTCCAGCTTGGACCGGCCCTGATAGGGCTAGGAACGGGCTTGGGCCAAGGCCGTTTTGGCTCAGTTAAATCCAAGCTGACCCCATAGGAACTATGGTTGGGCTAGGGCTGGTGTAGGCCCAACCTAAGCATGGCTTGTTGCCAGCCCTATTATTGGTATCCTTTTCTAGAGAAAGAGAGAAGAGAGAAGCCTCTTAGGTGAGAACCAAAAAGAGCTTGGTATGGTTTTCTAGAGAGAGAGAAGAGAGGAGAGAAGCCTCTTAGGTGAGAACCAAAATGAAAGAAAGTCAGAGAGAAGAGGAGATCCTCTTAGAGAGAGAAAGAAAGTTCCTTTGAGGTAGACTGGAGCCTAATATAGAAAGAATCCACATTAGGGAAGTAGCCTCTTGGAGAGAAGAGCACGAGGGAAGGAAAACCTGGAGAAAGAATGCATCTAGAAGAAGAATAAGAGACCTTGCATCTTGGAAAAAATTTGTATTCTATTATTTTTAGTGGATTGATCATCTCTTTCTCTCATGAATGTAGTAAACCAAATCGATCTTATGTTTCGTACTATATTTATTTATTTACTTGATTGCATGTTTTTCCACTCATACATATAAACACAAAGCTTTATAGGTTATGTTGTCCACGTCCATATCTTTGTGGGCTTGAATGGGTGACCCAACAAAAACATTGTAGGAGGGATTAACAAATTTTTAGTCTCAAATGGATAATTATAGAGAGCTGCAACCCTATTGGTTGTTTAAACAGTGGAGTGTAGGCCTTAACACGTGGTAAACACCGTGAGATATGGCAAAGTATAGGGCGGTAAGAAATATACTTGATCCTCATCAAATGTATTAACCTCGGTCAAAAGTCAGGTCCCCATACACAAGGAAAGGGCCTAATCAGGTGTATGATGTGTGACAAGAAAGAAAAAAGAAAGACTTTGGCCCTAACCCTTGCGTCAGCTCGGCTCACTGCTGGTGTCTCAGGAATTTCGCCTTAAAAATTACCAAAACAATATGAAAAGGAAAAGGTTTATATAAGGTGTCAATTTTATATTATAGAAGTAAAGTTTACCTCAAAAATCCACCAAAAAATGCTGTTTTAACTTTGGAAAAGCCTCTTGGTGATCATCTCAAGCTCATGTATTCATACGAAAAGAAAAAGATTTCAAGACCTAAAAGTAAGGTATCTTTAAACACATTATTTAGACCTAAAACTAGTTGTGTTTATAAATCTTTTCTATCTACATATTTTTTAGAGCTTTAACTTTCATAATTGTTGGTAACCAGAGTGATGTTGGCATAGGGGGAGTTGTTAGGGATTGGAATGGTGCAGTGGTTTTCTTGTATGTTGACCTGTTGGGTTTGGCAACTGCCAATTATGCTGAATTTGTAGTGCGTTTTCAAGGTCAAAAGATTTTCAAAGACAACGATTTGGGGGTATATTGTGCAATAGAAGGAGACTCCATGAATGTGATTAAATGGTGTAAAAAGGATCAAAGAGTACCTTTGGAACATAGATCTATTTGGTATCAAACTCTAGATTTAGCAGATTCTTTAAGGATTTCGTTCAACCAAGTTTATAGTGTGGTAAATTCTTTGGCTGATTCTCTTCCTAAAAGGGGCATTACTTACCTTTGCTTTTGTCATTTTGTAATCTCTTCTCCATCAATAAAGTTTTTAACATTTTTTTTTAAAAAAAACTTTTATACTTAAGAGTAAAAATAGATTTTTAGGTTATTGCAAGGATTTCTGGTACCAAGCACTGCATCTTTTAGCAACTTATCTTGATTGTTTAAGATACTGCTTTGTATAAACTGCACACTATACAAAGCACCCTAGTTGTTTTATAACATACATAAAAATACTAACATATGTTAAATTTGAAAGCCAGAGTCTTTTTTTTTTTGGGGGGGTTGTCATAATGAACATTCATTAAAATAAAGAAAAGTATATAATGAGACCATTTATCTTCTGTGCAAGGTGGACACAATTAATCTTAACCATTGGATGTGAAATTGGGTGGTTGTAATAGTTGCCCTAGCCAACCTCAAAGTTCAATTTTTTTTTTTTTTTGAACTTTGTGACACATCCAAGCTATCTGATTTCACATCGAATGTTTATAAGTAATTGTGACCTCCTTCTACTCATAGTAAATAGTCTCATTATATATAATCCCTTAAAATATTAGTATTTCTACTAACATGTATCATTTCTTGCTTTAAATTTGAAAGATAGAGTTTTTTTAGGTGCTATAGTCAAGATGAGGTTTACTTGATTTATAAGCAAGGCCTTTGGTCATTTTTCATTTTTCCATGGACCTTTCATAGGAGGCAATTACATGAATTTTAACAAATGGTATATCTATGACATTCACTCTATACCAATTTGCCGTCTCTTTCTATCATGGTTGTTGGAGATAGGGAGGGCAGTGTTTTCTTTATTGTTTTTCTGGGGGGTAGGTCGGCAATGGATTTGAAGTTGGGAAAAGGTGTTGCAATCAGTGAATGTCTTGGTGGCCTATGTATGAATGTCTTGACGTTTTTCCTTTTTGCTCTTTATGACTCATGTAATGATTTTCATTTTCTCAATGAAAAATTTAATTAACTATAAAGAAAATTATATGACTATTTGGGATGATAGTCTGGTTAAGTCGCAACCAAGGCATAAGTTTTCCTTTTTTTTCTTTGGTTCTTTAAATGGAAGTTTAGTTTCTCCTCCTATTTGTTGTACAGCAACAACTCCGTATTCGATTTGTTAACTAATTTTGAAGAGAGAGTAAGAAAAATCAAGTGCAAATTTTAATTGTTTTGGAGGACAATGTTACTCAAAATTTTCTAGTGCAAACTTCAAAACCAATTGCTTCTAGGGAAGTTTACAACCGTAAATCCAAACCTCCAAAATAAAGTTCCAAAATAAAAGAAGACTTACTATGATCTTCAATCCTGCCCTACTCTAAAAAAAGTAGGGCTTATGCCACAAATTGTGGCTCGAGGACAGGGCTAGGGCAAGGGCTAGTACCAGACTGGTACGTCCCTCTTTTAGTTTTGATTGATTAAACTATAGGCAACGCCTACACAAAGTTAGAACGTTAGTGGTATGCACTAGAATCTAAGGGTTTTTAAAATTAGCCCAGCCAAGACAAAATATATAGAAGGTAAGTTTAGTCATAATAGGAGTAGAAAAGCGGAAATAATTAAGATTGATGGTTAATAAATACCTAAAAGAGATTGTTTTCAACATTTAGGGTTGATAATCTAGGAGAATGGAGAGATTGAGGAAGATATTGCACATGGAATTAGAGCTGAGTGGACAAATTTGAGATGTACATCAAGAAATTTATGTGATCGTCGTATATGAGTGAGATTGAAGGTGGAGTTCTCTAAGGCCTTTAAGACCAAGCATGCTTCTATAGAACATAATGTTGGGCGGTCAAGGAACAACATATTTTTAGGATGAGCGTAGTTGAGATGAAGATATCGAGATGGTTGTGGCAAGACAAGAAATGATAAAATTCAGAATAAATATATACAATATATCTTAGGTAGGACTTCAATAAGAGATAAGATGAGGAAAAGTATGTTAGGAATGGGTGGGTGAAAATAGGGCAAAAAGATAGTACAAATTCTGAAAATTGAAGCTTCAAACCTTCTTATTTTCGAGCACACAAGAGCGTTATCTTAAGACAATATTTGCCCCCAACCCTCGCTTTCGGTACTCTTTTTGATGTACATAAGAAGGGCAATCCATCCTCGAGATATAGGAAAACTGAGACGTCTCTTTTGGGGTTTCGAAGCTCTGTGCACCCGAGTTTGAAACATACACACTAGACATCAGAGTCTTATGAAGTCTTAGCGAGAGAAAGAGGAAAAACAAGTAGAGAGCAAGATGAATCCACTTTTATCTCCCAGGTTTTTCAGGGAAAATGTGTTAGTCCCAATAAATGAAAATCAATAAATAAATAAATAAACTCGATAAACAACTTACTCGGATATGTCCTTAAATCATACGAGGGACTTAAAGTTCCGCACCAAATCCTATAGACCAAGTCATCCGGTGACAGGCTACCTTGAAAGTTCTTTTGGTGAATCTCCTTCACCTTCCATCTTTATTTTTCTATTAGCTTTTTCTTTTTTCTTTAGAGGGGTTAACATCATTTTATAAAGAACACATTATTTTGTAACTCTCATATTCATGGTCTATAGGAGTTGAGACCCAAGTGTAACTCCTGCCTTAATTCCCTTAAGTGTAGCTAATTAGGATTGACAAATTGTCACCAAACTGTTAATCATATGTAATGAGCTAAACATGTCATTAGTCCACTAATGACTCATATAATAGGATGTCATCTAAGCATTCCCACAATTTACAAGGAAACCAAATACACTACTGGGTTTTTCCTCCAGTGGTACTGAGCTTTTTCCTCCAGAGATACATCCTCTTAAAGCTAAAAAATGGATCTATTTATATGACATTGTCTCATGTTAACCACATGTGATTTCACATATACTTCAATATGGCTTTTGTATCATTATTGAAAAAATGAATTTCTGAAAGAAAAAGGTCCCGACAGGCTACATTTCCAACAAAATGTATGTTGAGAGCTCAAAAGTGTGTTGGAATTGATAGGCTCAAAAGTATGCTGGAATTCACTCTCTCGTATGGGAAAAGGACCCAATTATAGTGCAAACTGTGTCATTAAACGCCCTTGATTAACACTCTCCTCTTCAATGTAGCAATCAAACCCACAACTTTCTCTCTTTATAAAAACATATTAGGAAAAGAACCATAAAATCATTATTATTTTGAAATACATACAAGTATATTTAAAATTAAAAATACTAACAAAGTAGATCTAGGTGGGCTAGCTGAGTGTAGCGTAGAGCTAATACAACACCGGTTAGGAGGTTTGATTTGGTTCAAGTGAAAGGCTACCCAAAAAGACATGGTTAGAGATTTTGAAAAAAGATATGACGATTTTTGGTTTTACTGAAGATATGACGTTGATAGAGAAGAATAAAAGAACATAATTCATATAGCCGATCCTAAATACTTAGAATATGACTTGGACAAGGGCCCGCCCCATTATAACCCTTAATTGGAGGCAATATCAAGGGCATATAGATCATGTGAATAAAATGTCACAAATATGTGAGACCTTTTCTCGAAGTTAAAGCTATATCGTAGTACGTCCCAGTTTAAGGGTTGGTAACAAGTCAGTCTTAACATGAACTGTTAACCGCCTCAAACAACGTTAGCTTTACCCCAAAGGGATGATCCCATCAACTTTGCTTTATAATAAACAGTCATCTCTCTCTATCTCTTTCTCTCTCTACACTTATAATCTCTCTCTCTCTACAGTTATAAGTACAGGACAGCATTGAAGCATTGGTTCTTGCAGATTTAAAGATGAATTTTGGCATGTTGGAGGAGGCAAAGAGGCACCCAACCCCTTGTAAACTACTCCGCTTTCGCTTGAAGCATGCTTTCACACATTGCCATTCTTTCCCCTCCGGAAAATGTTCCCCCCAAGATCTCAATGCTGAGGAAATGCTCCCTAGCGACATGGATGAGGAAGATGCAGAAACAAATGTCTCTAATATCTAAAACTTCATCGCTCATCCTCTCTCTCTGTGTCTTGCATATCACACACGAAGTCATGCACAGGCAAAACCAGTGTTCGACAAATCGGCCTGTCCAACTCAGAACCGGCCATTGGCTGAGCGGCTTTAGGCCGGTTTAATTGGTCTAGCCGGTTATACTAAAAAATTTCAAAAAATTATATATAAAATCCTAAAAATTAAGGAATTTGTTTTTAATGTTTTTAATGTTTTTTAATTTTTTTAGTTTTTATTATCATTTTAGCAAAAATTGGAATGTATTTTGGCCATGTTTACATTTTTCCTTTTTTTTTAGATTGTCTAAAATACCACACAAATTGATTTTTTAAAATTCATATTTTTCACTACTTTTCCAACTTCATTAGGATATGCTTTGTTTGATTACGTTTTAAATATTATTTTCTTAATTTTTAGGATTTGTATTTTTTGTTAATTTTTTCTAACACGTTTTGACCTTCCTGGGACCTGCCTGGTTAGGCCCGTTTCTGGGACTGGTTCGATTTGTTTTTCTAGTTAGAAGACTCGCATTGGAAGCAAGGCACCGGCACAAAGATAGCTCTCTCTGTGAAGGCCTCCAATGGGTAATCTCGCCTGTCACCGGAGAGTTAACCATCGCTCCTGTGGAAGAAGAAGCGAAGCCTCTACTCGCCTATTTGCACAGCAAATTTGGGTTCAACATATCACTACAAGTCAAAGAAAATCAAGAGAGAGAAGGACTTGAAGAAGAAGAAGAAGAAGAAGAAGAAGAAGAAGAAGAAGAAGAAGAAGTGTGGTTCTCAGTGAGGAGTCATTTCTCGTGTTGTTCGAGCCTGGTAGAGAGAAAAGAAATTTTTCTAGATTGTGCATGGAGGTCTCTGTTGGAGGAGTTGAGTTTCTGTGAGGGGTGGCCTTTTGGTCTGTATCGTAGGAAGATGATGCTTCCTCCTTTGCCTAGATGCCCCTCAGAACCATGGATGTGGCGCAAGGCCACGTCTAATACTTGTTAGCCCTATGATCTCAATGTTCTTGCTCAATGTGTGTTGTATTGGCATTTATGCAGAAAGACATATAATAATAGATTAATAATAATAATTGTCTTTGTTGAGGTGGTGGTGGTGGTGGTGGCCGTGATTGTTAGTCTTAATTAAAATAATAACAATATTAATAAATAGATAATAGATAAATAAAATTAATAAACAATTTACTCAGATATGTCCTTAAATCATGGAAGAACTTAAGGTTTCATATCAAACGCTATAGACCAAGCCATCTGGTGACATACTAATACAATTCTGATACCAATTGATATAAATTGATGTAGAGAAATAATAACACCGTAAAAATAAAAAGAAAAACGAAAAGGTTCAAGAGAATATACCATCTCTCAAGGTCTGCAGGGGAATTCACCCCAAGCTTGAGAGACTACACCCTTTCTTAATATCTGCAAGGGAATTCACCCCAAAAATCTCTTCATAACTCATCCACCATTTTTACAATGAAGGGAAACGTCCCTTTTAATAGACTTTAAAAAAAAAAAAAAAGAATAAAGAACTGACATTCCTATTTTATCTCCCTATTTTCTCTCATCCCTATCTTTTCTCTCTTAAATTCACGTGCTCTCCATCACGTACTAAAAAAATATCTTCTCTCTTAAACTACGTTTTATCCAAAACATTCCCAAGTTGAAAAGATAAACCCCCTAGATTTAACCTTATCCTATTTATATTCCTAAACTAACTAACCCAATCCATAAATATCAACTCACACATAAACTCAATGCCCACAAATATCCCTGTGCACCTCCTCTCTTATTCCTGAAGAGATAATAATAACCCTAATATTAGTTGCATCATTCTCCCCAGGTTGGGTGAAGCTCGACCTCGAGCTCAAAAGTTGGTGATCAAGTCCCACCATGAGCGTCGATACTTTTTCTTCAAGCCTGATGTCTGCAACTGTGTTCCAAGAGTAATTGTTGAATACTAGCTTGGGCTGATTATTCCTAACTAGGAATGGATCCGGCTCCAAAAAAACACCAAGTTCAATCGATGAATACGCTTGACCATGAAAGTTTGGGAGATTGATTTTAATGTCAAAATTTCGTTGTCGTTCTATAGGACGTGGCAGATCTGGCTTCTCTATAGAACACGGCAGATCTGGCTCGTAAATTTCTTTAATATGTTTCAAATCAACATCCTGGATTTGTCGTGGAATTACTGGTGCAAGATGAATATGGTTGTGAGTACTTCTTAACGACGAAGATTGTTCTCCAACCGCTGCAACCTCTCATTCATCTCTTGATTCATCTCACGTACTTCAATTCAAAAATCCTCTAGGGCTTTAGTAAAATTTTCAACCCAACGATAATCTATAGCAGGAGTAGACTCTCAAGGTCGGTAAGGGAATTCACCCCAAGATTGAAAGAATATACCCTCTCTCAAGGTCTGCAAGGGAATCCACCCCAAAAATCTCTTCATGATACTAAATTTTATTCAATTCATCAACTTTTGTACAATGAAGGGAAACCTCCCTTTAAATAGACTAAAAAATAAGATAAGCATTAACAAAAAAAACTGTCTCTACACTTTTCTAATTTTATCTCTTCTTCCCTATTTTCTCTCTCTTAAAATCACGGGCCAAATATTTGCTTCTAACCCATGTTTTACCCCAACGTTACTTGTTGTTGAGAAGATAAACCCCCCTTAGATCCAACCTTATCTTATTTATACTCCTAAACTACCTCCCCAAATTTAACCTTATCTATTTATATTCAAAATTAACTAACACAAATCAATCAATAACTAATTAACCCAAATCAATCATTATCAACTCACATACAAAACTCAATGCCCAAAAATATCCCTGTGCACCTCCTCTCCTATTCTTGAAGAGAGAAACTAAATAATCATAAAAAATTAAAACAACCCTAATATTATTTGCATCATTCTCCTCGGGTTGGGAGAAGCTCGACCTTAAGCTCAAAAGTTGGTGATGAAGTCCCACCATGAGCCTTGATACTATTTTTTCAAGACTGATGCCTGCAACTATGTTCCAAAAGTTATTGTTGAATACGAGCTTGGGTTGATTTTTCCCAACCAGGAATGGATCCAGCTCCAAAAAATCACCAAGTTCAATCGACGAACACGCTTGACCATGAAATTTTGGGAGATCAATTTTAATGTCAAAATTTCGTGGTCGTTCTATAAGATGTGATAGATATGGCTTCTCTACAGAACACGCCTGATCTGGCTTATAAATTTCTTTAGTATGCTTGAAATCAACACCCTACATTTGTCGTGAAATTATTGGGGCAAGATGAATGTGGTTGTGGGTACCTTCTTCATGTTGTTCTCCAACCGCTGCAACCTCTAATTGATCTCACGTACTTCAGTTCGAAAATCCTCTAGGGCTTTAGTAAAATTTTCTACCCAACGATAATCCATAACAGGAGTAGGATTAGCTTGATTGCTTAAATCTAATTTGCTAGCTTGATTGCTTAGATCTAACTTGCTCTCAGGATCTAACTTGCTCTTATCTAACTTGCTCTCTAGATCTGACTTGCTCTGATCTAACTTGCTCTCTGGGTCTGACTTGCTTTGATACTAATTAATGCAGCTCTAAGATCAATTGATGTAAATTGAGAAACTAAATCCATAAAAAAATAAAAATAAAAGGTTGAGAGAATATATCATCTCTTATGGTCTGCAAGGGAATTCAACTTAAGGTTGAGAGAATATACCATCTCTCAAGTTCAGCAAGGGAATCCACTCGAAAAATCTATTCACGAGACCAAATTTTGTTCAACTCATCAACTTTTTTACAATGAAGTGAACATCCCTTTAAATAGACTAAAAAATAAGATAAATCTTAACAAAAAAACTCTCTCTACACTTTTCCTATTATATATTTTCTTCGTTATTTTCTCTATCTTAAAATCACATGCCAAATATTTGCTTCTAACATATGTTTTACCTCAACTTTGCTTGTTGTTGAGAAGATAAAGCCCCTTTAGATCCAATCTTATCCTATATATACTCCTAAACTACCACCCCTAATTTAACCTTATCTATTTATATTCCAAACTAACTAACCCAAATCAATCAATAACTAATTAACCCAAATCAATCAATATCAACTCACGCACAAAACTCAACCCACAAATATCCATGCGCACCTTCTCTCCTATTCCTGAAGAGATAAACTAAAGAATAATAAAAAATTAAAATAACCCTAATATTATTTGCATCAGTTTCCCCTAGTTGAGAGAAGCTCGACCTCGAGCTCAAAAGATGGTGATGAAGTCCCACGATGAGCCACGGTATTCTTTCTTTAAGACTGATGCCTGCAATTGTGTTCCAAGAGTAATTGTTGAATACGAGCTTGGGTTGATTATTCCCTACCAAGAATGGGTTCAGCTCCAAAAAAACACCAAGTTCAATCGATGAACACCCTTGACTGTGAAATTTTGGGAGATCGATTTTAATGTCAAAATTTTGTGGTCGTCTATAAGACGCGACGGATATGGCTTCTCTATAAATCACGGTGGATCTAGCTTGTAAATTTCTTTAATATGCTTGAAATCAACACCTTGGATTTGTCGTGGAATTACTGGTGCAAGATGAATGTGGTTGTAAGTACCTTCTTCATGTTGTTCTCCAACCACTGCAACCTCTAATTGATCTCACGTACTTCAGTTCGAAAATCCTTTAGGGCTTTAGTAAAATTTTCTACCCAACGATAATCCATAGCAGGAGTAGGATTAGCTTGATTGCTTAAATCTAACTTGCTAGCTTGATTGCTTACATCTAACTTGCTCTCAAAGTCTGACTTGCTCTGATCTAACTTACTCTCTAGATTTGACTTGCTATGATCTAACTTGCTCTTTGGATCTGACTTGCTTTGATACCAATTAATGCAGTTCTGATACCAATTGATGTAAATTGATGTAGAGAAATAATAACATCATAAAAAAAGAAAAAAAAAACGAAAAGGTCTGAGAGAATATATCCTCTCTCAAGGTCTGCAAGGGAATTCACCCCAAGATTGAGAGAATATATCATCTCTCAAAGTCTGTAAGGAAATCCACCCCAAAAATCTCTTCACGAGACCAAAATTTATTAACTCATCCACCCTTTTTACAATGAAGGAAAACATCCTTTTTAATAGACATTAAAAAAAGAAAAGAAGATAAAGAACTGACTTTTCTATTTTATCTCCCTTTTCTCTTATCTTTATCTTTTCTCTCTTAAATTCACGTGCTCTTTTAACCATCACGTAAAACAAATATCTTCCCTCTTAAACTACATTTTATCCAAAACGTTCCCAAGTTTAAAAGATAAACTCCCTAGATTTAACCTTATCCTATTTATATTCCTAAACTAACTAACCCAATTCATAAATAACAACTCACACATAAACTCAATGCCCACAAACATCCTTGCGCACCTCCTCTCCTATTCTTGAAGAGATAAACTAAATAATAATAAACAAATTAAAATAATCATAATATTATTTGCATCACATGTTATCTTGAGAGTCATCTTTGGTGAATCTCATTCACCTTGCATCTATTTTTTTAACCCTTCTCTCTTTTTTTCTTGACGGATTGACCTTTTTTTTTTCTATAGAGAACTCATTTATTTTGTAACTCTCACATTTATAGTCTATAGGAGTTGAGATCCAAGTGTAAGTCTTGCCTTAATTCCCTTTAGTGCAACTAATTAGGATTAACAAGTTGTCGTCAAACCGTTAATCTTATGAAATGAGCGAAACATGTCATTAATCCACTAATGACTCACACAATAGGATGTAAACCAATTATTCCTACAATTTGATAAAAGACATTTAAAAATGAAATAAATTTTGTATATTTAGAATATAGAAAAAACAATTCTTACATGAAATCCAAACACACCACTGGGTTTTCACTCTAGTGCAACATTCTATTAAAGCTAAAAAAAGTTTATATAGCATTGCCTCATGTTAACCACATGTGATTTCACATATACTACAGTATGACTTTTGTACCATTATTGAAAAATAAATTCTCGACAGACAGGGGTTGATAGGCCACATTTTCCAATAGCGATAGTGGTTACTAAGCAGCAGTAGCTACGACAGGGCAATGGTACTTCATGCCACTGAATTATATGAGAGTAGATGTCTTTAGACTGGGTATCGTAGGGATCGTAGTGGTTTTCTACACACATTTTGCAGTAAGAGACTCTGTATTTCTCAACCATTCCCAAACCCTTTCTAAAGAGTTTGATATTTCTCAATGATTGGATTCCCCTCTGATAAAAGAATGGCCCCAAAATAATCCTTGTGTACTAATCATTGTTTCAAAATCCAGATCAGTGACCCATATCAGCTATTCAAAAAACCGATCTAGATCAACTGATCACTGGATTGGTCTGATCTAACCTTAACATTTTTAAAAAAATATATAAAAATTTCTTAAAGATATAGCTTTTTAGGTTTCCCAAAGGATAGTGGTATTGTATTATGTTTTTCATTATTATACCAAAAATAAGTAATAATTTGTCTCATGCCTGAATATTTGTTGTCTATTACATTCATTTTATAGCCAACATGAAGTTTAAAATACAACTCATGACATTAAATACATCTCTCTAACTTTTTTTTTTGTATTGTCATAATTTCCAATACTACTTGCAGTTGTAAAGATAATGAATATTGCTTACACATTTCTTATTTTTCTCAATTTCTTTAAAAGCAATTATTACATTAATTATTTAATTTATCTTTAGAGTTGGGCATAATCACGAGCCTAATTGAGAGAGAGAGGAAAAAAAAAATCCCTACCCAAGAGAGAGAGTGAAAAAAGAAGAACCTAATCCCATAATCAAGAGAGAGAGGAAGAGAGGGAAAGAGAAGAAGTGTGAGAGTGAAAAAGAAATCCAAATCCAAGAGAGATAGTATGTGTGTGAGTGAGAGTGAAAAAAAAACTCAATCCAAGAGAGAGAGAAAGGGACGAAAAAAATAAAATCCCTATCCAAGAGAGAGAGAGAAAGAGTGAAAAAAAAAGTGCTAATTCTATAATCAAAAGAGAGAGAGGAAGAGAGGGAAAGAGAGGAAGTGTGGGAGTGAAAAATAAATCCAAATCCAAAAGAGAGAGTGTGTGTGAGTGAGAGTGAAAAAAAAAACTCAATCCGAGAAAGAGAGAGAGAAGAGAGAGAGAGTAAAGAAGTAAGTTTTTAATCCTACTTTGGAGACTTTGATTAGACACTTGTGAGCCAATTTTATACAAAAGGTAGCACTTCTTGTCATACATGCCTAGCCAAACTGCTCCATGGGAAAAGAAAGGGGTGGGACCTAGTATTGTCATGCAAAATATAAAAAGGGATAAAAATAATTTTTATGCATGTGGGAGCCAGATTGCTCCCTTTGAAAACTGACTCGGGTCATGTAATTCCAATCCGGAGTTGCATTTTTTAAAACCTCGGTGCTTATCCAAAATGTAACCTCTCCAGAAAAAAGGATAGTCCTTCCTATTTTAAGAAAATCTCACTTAAAGAAAATAACGGATAAAAAAATAAATGCAATAGATATTGTTTTAAAGAAAATTGTTTTTAAACAAGGAGACCATCTCTTACTTGCCCACGAGGGCCGAATCATAAATCTTTTTCAGTGGATCAACCTTTTATGAATAAATTCTTGATACGAGGCTTTTTGTGTTGTTGCGGTTATCCTTCTTATAATTAAACTTTCATACATAAATTTTTCACGTGGTTTTTCACACTATTGCAGTTTTTTTTGTCATGCAAGCTATCATAATCCCTTTTGGGGACTTTCTAATATAGATGTTCATGAATATTTTCATGCTTTGAAAAATAATCCAGTACTTAATCCCTTTCTTACAATGTCTACTATCATATCAGTTGATGGTAGATAATTTATAATTACTTTATTCTTTTTTATAATGTTACCAACTTAATAATATTCAATTTCATGTACTTTCCATTGAAATATATGCTCCACTTTTAACTAATGAGATAACATGCTTATTATCACAAAAACATTTACTGGTTCGTATGCTTATATATTATCAAATCCTTTGTGAAGTGTCTAATCCAGAGGCATAATAGTAGCAATGCAATAAGCAACATACTTGGGTTCTATAGTATCCGAGCTACAAAACCTTGTTCTCTACTTAACCTAGAAATACATCCCCTTCCAAAGCAGAATAAATGTCTAGAGGTTTTCTATCACCTAAGTTTCATGTAAAGTCAACATCAAAATACCCAGCAACCTTTAAATTACTAGCTTGGAAGCCACATTTCTAGTTTTTGGTTTCCTAAATATATTTGAGTATTCTTTTTACAATTGCCAATGAGTCATCTCAAGTTTACTTTGACATCTACTTACACGACTGATGAAAATAACTCAAGTCTGGTCATGTGCACAACATGCATAGATTATACATCCTACAACTTGAGCATATGAATTCTTTCTATTTAAACTTTGTCACTATCACTTGATATACGCATTTTCTTAAATTTCAAGTCTTCTCAAATAGGTTTATTTGTAGGTCTATAATTTTTCACCTTAAATGTTTAAAATGCTCTCTAATATTTTCTTATGATAAACATAGGAACTTCGCCTTCTATTTTGTATTATCGTAATGCCTAGTACAAAGAAGGCTTCTCCTACGTCTTTCATCTCAAAGTGGGAACTAAGCCAAGATTTTGTATCATTGATTATACCAAATAGTGTTCCTTACTAACAAAATATCATTTGTATATAAAAGATAAAATGACAAAATTTCTCCCACTATTCTAAGCATATATATAATAATATAATCTATTGGCTACATAATGAATTTTTGTAATTTCATTATAAAAGAAAAGTATCATTGCCTAAAGATCTATTTTTTACTATATACATAATATTAAGTTTGTATACTTTGTCTTCTTTGCCTTTAACTGCATATCATTGTGGTTGCTTCATATAAGCATATTCTTATACCTCTCTATTTAAGAAATCATTTTTAACATACATTTGAAATAATTCTAAACCATAATATGCAACTTTTTTTAAAACGATCCCAATGGATCTGGATTTGGCTACCAGAGAATAGGTCTATGCATAATTTATACCCTTCTTTTCGGTAAACCCTTTAGCTTACAGTCTAGCTTTATATATTTTTATGAATTCAATTGTAATAAGCCTTTTTTTTAGGACCCATTTGAAGTCAATAACTCTTTTATCCCTATGGATATCAACTAAGTTCCAAACTTGATTTCCTTTAATGGGATCAAATTTGTCATTTATAGCTTGAATCCATTCAACTGAATCATGTGAACTAGTGGCTTCATCATAGCTTTGAGGCTCATCTTATGTATCCTCTCTTATTGGAGAGTATTTAGTCTCATTCAGGAACATATAATATTTATATAAGGTGGTGGATGACGTTGGAGCAAATGGAAAAACTTTTCGATAAGATCTTATTCTTTCTCTATAATATTTATACAAAAGATTCATTTTGCCAATTCTTCAATTTGATTATAATTTGATGCAATTTACCTCAAATATTCCCTCATCCCTCCAATTCAATGTCTTCCCACCATGCTTTAATCATGTTCTTGAAAGAAGTGGCCATGTGGAATTCAGGGGAATATAATAATAAAATTTCTTTTTTCTTTTATTAATATAATTAATTTCCACTTATAAGTGCCATAAAACAAATGTTGTAAATAAAAAAAAACTCAGGACTATACACAACCTAGGACCTTTCCTTTTACTGCAAAATAAATATAACATAATTCAAGGGTTGAATACAGGCTTTTATTGTGAACTCTAATACAAATAATGTTCTTGATAATTGTAATAAAATAGGAAAAAGAATGAAAAATAAAGCAAGAACAACCATGAAAACTTATTGCACTTTGTATAGGTTATCCTTTTAAGGTTTGATACACCCCACACCCAATTACTTGGCTAATAGTACACTCTGATCCTATTAGCCATGCTGAATTCTTCGAGTCGAGAAGCTCACTAGGCAATACCTTTTCCAGATCTACGGTTTAAGAGAACAAAAGCTAAATCTAGGGCTTTCTAAAATCATATAAGACTCTTAGGGCATTGCCACAAGGCACCTCCTTTTTTTTTTCCTTTGTAGAGCTGGGTGTGCACCTCTCTCTTGCCTTTGGGTGTGCATACCACCCCCAAGTTTACTTGTGGTGCAGACCTAGTAGCCTGAGCTAAGTTTTGCAAAGAAGAAGATAGCGAAGATCCAAAATTAGAGAGAGGTGCAAAAAACCAAACATAAAAGATGAAGTACTTATTGCTTTAGGGTTTGAATATATTATCCTCATTATGCTTGAGTATATCCCTTATTTAAGAAAACCCTAAATAAAACATAATTCTGGCCATCCATCTAATATAATTATGGCCATTTATTATGAAAGACTTTAAATAAATAAAAAGATATAAAAGACTTTAGAAATTATTGCTTATGCCCCTAAGTGAATAAAAAAGACTCAAGAAACAAAGTCATATTAGGAAATATATAATGACTAATTTACCGTTTTATGGTTCCTTTTATAAGGTTTAAGCTTCTTTCTCGTCTAGATACGCGAGAGCGGTATTTTGGGCTTCATCAATCCCCCCTTCCTCAAAAGAATTTGGCCTCAAATTTGGTGGCTCGTCATTGGAGGTATCACCACAATATGGAATGAGATGCTTGGCATTAAAATATTTGAATTGTTAATAGGGCTGAAAAGCTTCAATTTATAGACATTGTCATTAATCTTCTTCAAAAGTTTGAACCATCCTACCATGATAATACTTGAGATCAAGGCGTAACATTTTACTGTATTCCCAATAAACATTAGATAAACTATTCCCAATAAACATTAAATCAACTATGTTTTGGATCCATTGGGAATTGCCATACTTGTAGTACATATGCACAACACACTTGGTCTTGAACATATCAGAAGATACTTTATCATGAATTTTGAATTGACTCAAGATTAATGATGCATTATACATGTGATTTCCTTTAATTCACACATGGTAATTAGATCTATTGAGGTTCTCCACTCAAAACAAAATAATGGTTGAATCTGAACTCTAACATTGGGAATCACATAAGAACCCATTTGATGGCTACCTTCTCTATCGAACTCACTAACAAAAAGTTCATAGGAAACTATCACCAAACCCTTGGAGCGCACATCACATGATACTCCATATTCAGGTAAACATCAAGTGAAACAACATCCTCATCTCCTTGATCCTCCTTTTCTTTGCCTTATTGTTCTTGATAGAGATTGTCACCTACCAAATCATCATCAAACATCAGAACCTCATCAAAGATGGGATCACTATTTAAGGCATGATCACTATCTCCATCAAAAGATTCCTTGCTAAAGATTGGATCACCACTAAATCTATGATTGCCTAATTCTTTCTCAACACCCAAATTTTCATCCAGATACATGTCAAAGACTGGTGGTGAGTCCAAGTCCATAAGATGTTGATCTTGAGAACCATTTGATGATAACAAAGTTTCTTCACGGCTTCCCCTGAATAGACTTCTACAAAAGTATGAGATCTTATCCTTAAGACGGGTTTCCCATCTTCTAGTATCCCTATCTATTCAACTACCTCTCTCCTTAGGGCTTGATCATGGAAGGGATTTACATATTCTTCATCTGCCTTGATCACATACGCCTATGACGGGGCTTCCATCTGCACTAAATGTAGAGCGAGGGTTTCGACGAATCTCCTCTGATTTGCAATCACTTCTTGCGAACTAGTATCAAACATTTCTATAGTTTTTTATTTTCCTTGTTTTCCTCTTCGTGGAGGTATGGTTGTTGATCTAGGGCACAAAAATTGCCACCACAGTACCATGCTATAATAACTTGCTACAATACCTTGTATAATGTTGTGCTACAATGGCTTGTACAATCATCGTGCTCTGGTACCAACCTAGCACTGACCTGGTACCAACCTAGCACTGACCTAGTAGCTTAAGCTAAGATTTTTGCAAAGAAGAAGACAGGGAAGTTTTAAAATTAGAGAAAGATGCAAAAAAACCAAATATAAAAGGAGTATTTGTTGATCTAGGGTGAGTAAACGTTGTCACATATTATGCTTGAGTATATCCCTTGTATAGAAAAATCCGAAAAAATACTTAATCCTAGCCATCCATCTAATCTAATCATAACTCTTTATTATAAAAGACTTTAAGCAAATAAAAATACATAAAAGACGTTAGAAATTACTACTTATACCCCTAAGTGAACAAAAAAGACTGAAGAAATAAATAAAAGACATAAGAAATGAGACTCAATGGTTAATTTTAACTTTGATAATTCCTCATGTAAATTTTAAGTTTATTTCTCTTGTCTAGATACACAAGAGCAGTATTCTGGGCTGCATCACTTGGGAGGTGTGTACCACCTCTCACAGAGAGATAGAGAGGAGAAGAGAGATGAGAAAAAATATGGAGAGGGAGGGAGGTTAAAACAAGTGGTTAGAATGAGGAACTTTACCTTCCTTTTGTGCTTTCAAGGGGTCTAAGTATGCCTATCTGAATTAGCTTTCCTCTTGGCCATAAGGATCCTAGGTAATTTTTAAGATGAGAAAGAAGCAAAATCTGAGTCATCCATCCCACAAATCAGCCATCATGATTTAAAGAGGAATAGATGAACTTTACCCCTGTATTTTTTACCCACATCCACTTCTAGTCAACCTATGATAAGACTACCAAATCTCATATTCAATCTTGACTAGAAAGTCCTTTTATCTTAGAAAAAAAATAATACACGAATTCAAAGTTAAATAGATTAGGTTAAAGTCATTTGAAAGAATATTTTCTAGACAAAATATTCCTACTCCCACAAAATGTGTTCACAAAATCTTTCCCATATATTTTCTCTAATAAACTATGTGTTTATTAAAAGATTAGTAAACATAACTTAATCCTCAACAATTAAAGAAAAGACATATGCTTCCTCTCTATGTTGGGATGTATAGCCACATGGACCCCACAATCCACACCCACGTGGCGCCTTCAACGTGTAAGGCCGGGCCCTTCCTTGACATGGGTCTCACAGTGGCCTTGAAATGCTGGCAACATTGCCATATTTAGGTTTTTAGTTGATAAAAATGATTTTAAATCTAAAAATCACAACAATATTTTTTAAGATGAAGAAAAATTTTAAGAAGCGGGTTGATCTTAATAGGTCAAGAAAAGTATTATCAGATTACGCCATTCGACCAAGTTACTAAGATCCTCAACTTCCTACTCAAACAACCCAATGAGATCCATGACCCACAGTCTCAAGCATAAGCTAAGAATGGCTGTTCAAAACTAGCTAATAAATAGTGAAACTATAGTTCCAGAATATGATAACAGGTTATCCTTCTTAATAGCAAGCCACATGCACATATCATTTATAGATACACCATTAGAAACTTCAGATATGAAGTCCTAAGGGCTATACTAACCCTAGTGGATCATAGTGAACCTAGACCCACTAGAATTGTACAAAAACCAGTTAAAACCTAGTCCAAGTCATAGTAAACTCCAAGAGCTTTCCAATGTCTAAAAATCATCAAAATCCGACACACCGTTGAGAAGTTAGGGCTTAGGGAAAATTGTTCAGCCAAAAATGACGAAACAATCCCCTAGGGGTGAGCCTCCACAGGTCGTGCCACCATGCCTTGCCCAACACATTGGCCCTTGAGGCAGCATCCTTCTTTTAGAAACCTTAGCACAAAGTTTATAAGTGGGTTATTGGAAAAGATGAGCCTAAAAATGAACAAAATACGCCTTTCCCAATTAGATTGGAAGCTTAAAGATTAGTCTTAAAAATATCCATCTTACCCCAAGGCCAAACCTACAAAAGTCCCTCAAAAATCTCTATAAAATACCTGAAAAGTCTCTGAAAATCATTAGAAATCCAAAAAATTTAGAAAATAGCTAGAATTGCCTAGAAAATCATCGAAAATAGAAAATAGACTAAAAACTCCTAGAAAATTATAAAAATTCTAAAAAATTAGAAAAATCCCAAAAGAACCCAAAAAATTCTAAAATAATCATAGAAAAATCTAGGATGCCCCAAAAAACCTAAAAAACCTTGGGAACCATCTTCTTTTCATAGAAATCTTGAGGGAAACTATAGATCTAGGATCCCTAAAGCCTCTGAAAGCCTTAGAACCCAAAATGAAGGCATTCTAATCAAATTCCAGCGACAAAGAGTATTCAATAAAAGGAGATGGTGGCGAATACTGGCCTAATCCAAGCTTGAAACTTTAAGTTTCAATTTTCTTGAGGTAAGTATTTTCTTCTTTGCTTATTTAATTAGTCATTTATTTGATTTTTGGTTTATTTTCATATTCTAGAAAATTTAATTAGAATTTTTAAGCTTCATAAGGTCTAGAAGGTGGAATCTATTGCTAGCACTGGCAATAGATCTATAAAAGGACTAGATATGCAAGAAATATTAGATCTATAAATTAAGCAACCCCCACGCCTCTAATGATCTGCAAACTTTAACTCATTTTGCATCAATTTGAATTGATCTCACTCAGAGATCGACATAGATTTGCGGATAAACATCACTATGGTGCAGGTGGGATTCGCTCTATGCACTTGTATATATATCCTTACGAAGGGTTGCTTCTTGAAATGCGGTCGTCATGTGTACATGTTGTCTGGTAGTTTGTTAGGATTATAATCCTTGTTCTCATAGGCTTACAACCACATACATGAGACCATGAAGCTCTCCTGGCCTACAAACCATCCTGCGCATCTCCCAGACCTTAACAAATGATGACCCCTTATAGAAACCCTCAGTAGTAATGCCATATACTCAGATATACAGATTTTGGACATGATCAAAGACATAAACCGCCTAACCCTAAGTTAGTCAAGCAACACTAAAAGAAATATTTTAGAAATCTACGAGACAACAAAAAGAGAGTTGTTGAAAGAGTTTAGAAACATAGAACAAAGGGGAAAGGTGTGTCTTTGCTCCTTTCTCCTTCGAGATATGCAGAACGGGAAGTTCATGTTGAACTCGAGGGAGAGAATTTGCTTGAAAATGTTCATCCAAGTCTTTATGGTTTAGAAGAGATGTTCATTGCAGAGTTTGGCTATTCTAATTTTGAGTTACATATGGTTTTGGGTTTGGTTTGACCTAGTTTTTGCTGGAGTTTTCTTGGGGTTTACTGGATTGAAGATTGCGAGGGTAGGGTTTTGGTTTCGTCTCCCAAACTCGGAAGAGTTTCCGTAAAACATCACTGGAAGAGGCCCATAAATAGGTGAAAGGCCCCACAGATGCATGACCAGATGTCCAACTTAATCTGAGCCGTACATCTAGATGTGACACGTGTGCTGAGCCCAATAGACCTAGTGATGCATACTGCATTGCTAACAAACTTCTATCTCTAGTCTAGGAGGTTTGTTCCAAGATTCCTATTTGTTGAGATTTTAGCCCGATTTGTCCCCAGTATATTCCGATTCAACGAATTTTGAATAGTTTCTTAATAAAAATGGGTTTCATGGAATATTGGGGGAGTATGAGGATATTCTAAGTCTGGATTGCGGTTTAGGTTGTGGACTAATGTCTCATGTGATCAGTGGTTCACTGTACTAGTATGGTCCCTAGGCTTCGGGGTTACAAGTTTTTGAGAATTCCCCAAGCCAAACTTCAAAGGCGGGTGTCTACAAAAGTAAAACTCAAAAGGCCTCATCATCAGTTATAAGATGCATTTCACTCGAGTTATAAAAAATTTCTAAAATTTGAGATTTAGGATAATGCTTAGCACTGATTATCAGAGGACTTAATACATTTTTGGGTAGTTGAGAGGTAGGATTTGAGCTTGGGACATTGCATTGCTCTAATATTTAGGGAAAAGTTTATATAGAGCCGAGGTTCTAAACAATCAAATTTAAGCCTACATCAAAAATTTCATTAGAAGAAGTTGTTTTGATGCCCAAATATCCTCAAATTGATCATCTCGATATCAAGATGCATGAACATGAGAAAAAAATGAATTTCAAGTTCTGAAAATAGTATATTTTGTAACGCATTTTTGGACCGTCGATTTTCAAGTTTTCATAGATATGTTGATCTACACTATTTTTGAAGCTTTGAACTTGATAAATAAAGATGAAAATATATCTTAAGGCTATCACTAAGATTTTCAACATTGAAGCCACATTTCTCGATATTCTATGAAGGTAGGCTCTAATTTGGCTGTTTAGAGCCTAGTTTTTATACAAACCGCACCCAAATAATAAAGCCCCACCTGATTTTTAAAGGAGTTAATATTATTTTCTTCAATTTGACTCAAAGCTAGACGTGGACGTTGGATCTGCTAACTAGTTGAAGAAAGGGCGAACATGTTATCCATCAATAGAATCGCATTGTATAAGCAACAAAGTGCTAAATTTGATGTAATTATAATATACTATGAAAATGAAAGGGAGATGGATGGGGGAGAGAGATAATATTAATAATTTATGATCTAAACCATTCATTTTGTAAGTAATTATATGAATTGATTAAAATTAAAAAAATTCAATCAAATGATAAATTTTAATCTCTAAACAACGAGTTTCATAATTGCCAGTTAAATTAACAACTTAAGAGTTTTAGGTTAGGAAACAAATGAAATTGTTGTC
>NW_006495813.1:194144-208449 GCF_000471905.2 Amborella trichopoda | reverse complement strand
TAAGAAATATACTTGATCCTCATCAAATGTATTAACCTCGGTCAAAAGTCAGGTCCCCATACACAAGGAAAGGGCCTAATCATGTGTATGATGTGTGACAAGAAAAAAAAAGAAAGACTTTGGCCCTAACCCTTGCGTCAGCTCGGCTCACTGCTGGTGTCTCAGGAATTTTGCCTTAAAAATTACCAAAACAATAGGAAAAGGAAAGGTTTATATAAGGTGTCAATTTTATATTATAGAAGTAAAGTTTACCTCAAAAATCCACCAAAAAATGCTGTTTTAACTTTGGAAAAGCCTCTTGGTGATCATCTCGAGCTCTTGTATTCATACGAAAAGAAAAAGATTTCAAGACCTAAAAGCAAAGTATCTTTAAACACATTATTTAGACCTAAAACTAGTTATGCGTTTATAAATCTTTTCTATCTACATATTTTTTTGAGCTTTAACTTTCATAATTGTTGGTAACCAGAGTGATGTTGGCATAGGGGGAGTTATTAGGGATTGGAATGGCGCAGTGGTTTTCTTGTATGTTGACCTGTTGGGTTTGGCAACTGCCAATTATGCTGAATTTGCATTGCGTTTTTAAGGTCAAAAGATTTTCAAAGACAAAGATTTTGGGGTATATTGTGCAATAGAAAGAGACTCCATGAATGTGATTAAATGGTGTAAAAAAGATCAAAGAGTACCTTAGGAACATAGATCTATTTGGTATCAAACTCTAGATTTGGCAGATTCTTTAAGGATTTCGTTCAACCAAGTTTATAAAGAGGTAAATTCTTTGGCTGATTCTCTTCCTAAAAGGGGCGTTACTTACCTTTGCTTTTGTTGTCCAATGATGCAAGCATTTTGTAATCTCTTCTCCATCAATAAAGTTTTTAACATTTTTTTTTAAAAAAACTTTTATACTTAAAAGTAAAAATAGATTTTTAGGTTATTGCAAGGGTTTCTGATACCAAGCACTGCATCTTTTAGCAACTTATCTTGATTGTTTAAGATACTGCTTTGTATAAACTGCACACTATACAAAGCACCCTAGTTGTTTTATAACATACATAAAAATACTAACATATGTTAAATTTGAAAGCCAGAGTCTTTTTTTTTTTTGGGGGGTTGTCATAATGAACACTCACTAAAATAAAGAAAAGTATATAATGAGACCATTTATCTTCTGTGCAAGGTGGACACAATTAATCTTAACCATTGGATGTGAAATTGGGTGGTTGTAATAGTTGCCCTAGCCAACCTCAAAGTTCAACCTTTTTTTTTTTTTAAACTTTGTGACACATCCAAGCTATCTGATTTCACATCGAATGTTTATAAGTAATTGTGACCTCCTTGTACTCATAGTAAATAGTCTCATTATATATAATCCCTTAAAATATTAGTATTTCTACTAACATGTTTCATTTCTTGCTTTAAATTTGAAAGATAGAGTTTTTTTGGGTGCTATAGTCAAGATGAGGTTTACTTGATTTATAAGCAAGGCCTTTGGTCATTTTTCATTTTTCATTTTTCCATGGACCTTTCATAGGAGGCAATTACATGAATTTTAACAAATGGTATATCTATGACATTCACTCTATACCAATTTGCCGTCTCTTTCTATCATGGTTGTTGGAGATAGGGAGGGCAGTGTTTTCTTTATTGTTTTTCTGGGGGGTAGGTCGGCAATGGATTTGAAGTTGGGAGAAGGTGTTGCAATCAGTGAATGTCTTGGTGGCCTATGTATGAATGTCTTGACGTTTTTCCATTTTGCTCTTTATGACTCATGTAATGATTTTCATTTTCTCAATGAAAAATTTAATTAATTATAAAGAAAATTATACGACTATTTGGGATGATAGTCTGGTTAAGTGGCAACCAAGGCATAAGTTTGCCTTTTTTTTCTTTGGTTCTTTAAATGGAAGTTCAGTTTCTCCTCCTATTTGTTGTACAGCAACAACTCCGTATTCGATTTGTGAACTAATTTTGAAGAGAGAGTAAGAAAAATCAAGTGCAAATTTTAATTGTTTTGGAGGACAATGTTACTCAAAATTTTCTAGTGCAAACTTCAAAACCAATTGCTTCTGGGGAAGTTTACAACCGTAAATTCAAACCTCCAAAATAAAGTTCCAAAATAAAAGAAGACTTACTATGATCTTCAATCCTGCCCTACTCTAAAAAAAGTAGGGCTTATGCCACAAATTGTGGCTCGAGGACAGGGCTAGGGCAAGGGCTAGTACCAGACTGGTACGTCCCTCTTTTAGTTTTGATTGATTAAACTATAGGCAACGTCTACACAAAGTTAGAACGTTAGAGGAGTGCACTAGAATCTAAGGGTTTTCAAAATTAGCCCAGCCAAGACAAAATATATAGAAGGTAAGTTTAGTCATAATAGGAGTAGAAAAGAGGAAATAATTAAGATTGATGGTTAATAAATACCTAAAAGAGATTGTTTTCAACATTTAGGGTTGATAATCTAGGAGAATGGAGAGATTGAGGAAGATATTGCACATGGAATTAGAGCTGAGTGGACAAATTTGAGATGTACGTCAAGAAATTTATGTGATCGTCGTATATGAGTGAGATTGAAGGTGGAGTTCTCTAAGACCTTTAAGACCAACCATGCTTTTATAGAACATAATGTTGGGCGGTCAAAGAACAACATATCCTTAGGATGAGTGTAGTTGAGATGAAGATATCGAAATGGTTGTGGCTTGACAAGAAATGATAAAATTCAGAATAAATATATACAAGATATCTTAGGTAGGACTTCACTAAGAGATAAGATGAGGAAAAGTATGTTAGGAATGGGTGGGTGAAAATAGGGCAAAAAGATAGTACAAATTCTGAAAATTGAAGCTTCAAACCTTCTTATTTTCGAGCACACAAGAGCGCTATCTTAAGACAATATTTGCCCCCAATCCCCCCTTTCGGTACTCTTTTTTATGTACATAAGAAGGGCAATCCATCCTCGAGATATAGAAAAACTGAGACGTCTCTTTTGGGGTTTCGAAGCTCTGTGCACCCGAGTTTGAAACATACACACTAGACATCAGAGTCTTATGAAGTCTTAGCGAGAGGAGGAGGAAAAACAAGTAGAGAGCGAGATGAATCCACTTTTATCTCCCAGGTTTTTCAGGGAAAACGTGTTAGTCCCAATAAATGAAAATCAATACATAAATAAATAAACTCGATAAACAACTTACTCGGATGTGTCCTTAAATCACACGAGGGACTTAAAGTTCCATACCAAATCCTATAGACCAAGCCATCCGGTGACAGGCTACCTTGAAAGTTCTTTTGGTGAATCTCCTTCACCTTCCATCTTTATTTTTCTATTAGCTTTTTCTTTTTTCTTTAGAGGGGTTAACATCATTTTATAAAGAACACATTAGTTTGTAACTCTCATATTCATGGTCTATAGGAGTTGAGATCCAAATGTAACTCCTGCCTTAATTCCCTTAAGTTTAGCTAATTAGGATTAACAAATTGTCGCAAAACTGTTAATCATATGTAATGAGCTAAACATATCATTAGTTCACTAATGACTCATGTAATAGGATGTCATCTAAGCATTCCCACAATTTACAAGGAAACCAAATACACTACTAGATTTTTCCTCCAGTGGTACTGAGTTTTTTCCTCCAGAGATACATCCTCTTAAAGCTAAAAAATGGATCTATGTATATGACATTGCCTCATGTTAACCACATGTGATTTCACATATACTTCAATATGGCGTTTGTATCATTATTGGAAAAATGAGTTTCTGAAAGAAAAAGGTCCCGATAGGCTACATTTCCAACAAAATGTATGTTGAGAGCTCAAAAGTGTGTTGGAATTGATAGGCTCAAAAGTATGCTGGAATTCACTCTCTCGTATGAGAAAAGGACCCAATTATAGTGCAAAGTGTATCATTAAACGCCCTTGATGTGAACGTGTGCGTCACATGCGTCCCGTGCTCCACACATGTACCGTGTCTCTCACCTTTATATTAAGAGTATAAGATATGTGAATACCTACTCTTAAATACCGCTTGATTAACACTCTCCTCTTCAATGTAGCAATTAAACCCACAACTTTCTCTCTTTATAAAAACATATTAGGAAAAGAACCATAAAATCATTACTATTTTGAAATACATACAAGTATATTTAAAATAAAAAATACTAACAAAGTAGACTTAGGTGGGCTAGCTGAGTATAGCGTAGAGCTAATACAACACCGGTTAGGAGGTTTGAATTGGTTCAAGTCAAAGGCTACCCAAAAAGACATGGTTGGAGATTTTGAAAAAAGATATGATGACTTTTGGTTTTACTGAAGGTATGACCTTGATAGAGAAGAATAACAGAACATAATTCATATAGCCGATCCTAAATACTTAGAATATGACTTGGACAAGGGCCCGCCCCATTTTAACCCTTAGTTGGAGGCAATATCAAGGGCATATAGATCATGTGAATAAAATGTCACAAATATGTACCGTAGTACGTCCCAGTTTGAGGGTTGGTAACAAGTCAGTCTTAACATGAACTGTTAACCGCCTCAAACAACGTTAGCTTTACCCCAAAGGGATGATCCCATCAACTTAGCTTTAAGATAAACAGTCATCTCTCTCTATCTCTTTCTCTCTCTACACTTATAATCTCTCTCTCTACAGTTATAAGTACAGGACAGCATTGAAGCATTGGTTCTTGCAGATTTAAAGATGAATTTTGGCATGTTGGAGGAGGCAAAGAGGCACCCAACCCCTTGTAAACTACTCCACTTTCGCTTGAAGCATGGTTTCACACATTGCCATTCTTTTCCCTCCGGAAAACGTTCCCCCCAAGATCTCAATGCCGAGGAAATGCTCCCTAGCGACATGGATGAGGAAGATGCAGAAACAAATGTCTCTAATCTCTAAAACTTCATCGCTCATCCTCTCTCTCAGTGTCTTGCATATCACACACGAAGTTATGCACAGGAAAAACCAGTGTTCGACAAATCGGCCTGTCCAACTCAGAACCGGCCATTGGCTGAGCGGCTTTTGGCCAGTTTAATTGGTCTAGCCGGTTATACTAAAAAATTTCAAAAAATTATATATGAAATCCTAAAAATTGAGGAATTTGTTTTCAATGTTTTTTATTTTTTTATTTTTTTTAGTTTTTATTATCATTTTAGCAAAAATTGGAATGTATTTTGGCCATGTTTACATTTTTCCTTTTTTTTTAGATTGTCTAAAATACCACACAAATTGATTTTTTAAAATTCATATTTTTCACTACTTTTCAAACTTCATTAGGATATGCTTTTTTTTATTATGTTTTAAATATTATTTTCATAATTTTTAGGATTTGTATTTTTTGTTAATTTTTTCTAACACGTTTTGACCTTCTTGGGACCTGTCTGGTTAGGCCCGTTTCTGGTTCTGGTTCGATTTGTCAAATACTTTGCGAAACATTCATATGATTCAAGAATCTAACATCTCTCTGGAATCCCAGCGTATTGTTTTTGCAGTTAGAAGACTCGCATTGGAAGCAAGGCACCGGCACAAAGATAGCTCTCTCTGTGAAGGCCTCCAATGGGTAATCTCGCCTGTCACCGGAGAGTTAACCATCGCTCCTGTGGAAGAAGAAGCGAAGCCTCTACTCGCCTATTTGCACAGCAAATTTGGGTTCAACATATCACTACAAGTCAAAGAAAATCAAGAGAGAGAAGGACATGAAGAAGAAGAAGAAGAAGAAGAAGAAGAAGAAGTGTGGTTCTCAGTGAGGAGTGATTTCTCGTGTTGTTCGAGCCCGGTAGAGAGAAAAGAAATTTTTCTAGATTGTGCATGGAGGTCTCTGTTGGAGAAGTTGAGTTTCTGTGAGGGGTGGCCTTTTGGTCTGTATCGTAGGAAGATGATGCTTCCTCCTTTGCCTAGATGCCCCTCAGAACCATGGATGTGGCACAAGGCCATGTCTAATACTTGTTAGCCCTATGATGTCAATGTTCTTGCTCAATGTGTGTTGTATTGGCATTTATGCAGAAAGATATATAATAATAGATTAATAATAATAATTGTCTTTGTTGACGTGACTTAGAAATTTTACTTTACATTATTGTTTCCTTCTCTGTTCGGATCTTAGGAACCGTTTGCTGCATAATCTTATCAAATGGTTCTTCAATTTATAATTGTCCAAATGGTAATTTGGTGGATTGTTATTTGTTCCCTTTGGATGTTTTCTTGTGACAATTGGAGTTATAAATTATGATGATGGGGTGTGATGGTAATGGTTGTAGTGATAGTGTGATGGTGAAATATAGTGTGACAGTGGTGGCAATGCAATGGTAGTAGGAGTGTTGGTGGTGGTGGTGGTGGCCGCGATTGTTAGTCTTAATTAAAATAATAACAATATTAATAAATAGATAATAGATAAATAAAATTAATAAATAATTTACTCAAATCTATCCTTAAATCATAGAAGAACTTAAGGTTTCATATCAAACGCTATAGACCAAGCCATCTGGTGACATGCTAATACAATTCTGATACCAATTGATGTAAATTGATGTAGAGAAATAATAACACCATAAAAATAAAAAGAAAAATGAAAAAGTTTGAGAGAATATACCATCTCTCAAGGTCTGCAGGGCAATTCACCCCAAGCTTGAGAGAATATACCCTTTCTTAATATCTGCAAGGGAATTCACCCCAAAAATCTCTTCATAACTCATCCACCATTTTTACAATGAAGGGAAACGTCCCTTTTAATAGACTTAAAAAAAAAAAAAGAAGATAAAGAACTGACATTCCTATTTTATCTCCCTATTTTCTCTCATCCTTATCTTTTCTCTCTTAAATTCACGTGCACTCCATCACGTACTAAAAAAATATCTTCTCTCTTAAACTACGTTTTATCCAAAACATTCCCAAGTTGAAAAGATAAACCCTCTAGATTTAACCTTATCCTATTTATATTCCTAAACTAACTAACCCAATCCATAAATATCAACTCACACATAAACTCAATGCCCACAAATATCCATGTGCACCTTCTCTCTTATTCCTGAAGAGATAAACTAACGAATAATAAAAAATTAAAATAACCCTAATACTTTTTGCATCATTCTCCCCAGGTTGGTTGAAGCTCGACCTCGAGCTCAAAAGTTGGTGATGAAGTCCCACCATGAGCGTCGATACTTTTTCTTCAAGACTAATGTCTGCAACTGTGTTCCAAGAGTAATTGTTGAATACTAGCTTCGGCTGATTATTCCTAACTAGGACTGGATCAGGCTCCAAAAAAACACCAAGTTCAATCGATGAACACCCTTGACCGTGAAATTTTGGGAGATCGATTTTAATGTCAAAATTTCGTGGTCGTCTATAGGACGCGGCGAATATGGCTTCTCTATAAATCACGGTGGATCTAGCTTGTAAATTTCTTTATATACTTGAAATCAACACCTTGGATTTGTCGTGGAATTACTGGTGCAAGATGAATGTGGTTGTGAGTACTTCAAATATTGTTCTCCAACCGCTGCAACCTCTCATTCATCTCTTCATTCATCTCACGTACATCAGTTCAAAAATCCTCTAGGGCTTTAGTAAAATTTTCAACCCAACGATAATCTATAGCAGGAGTAGACTCTCAAGGTCTGTAAGGGAATTCACCCCAAGATTGAAAGAATATACCCTCTCTCAAGGTCTGCAAGGGAATCCACCCCAAAAATCTCTTCATGATAGTAAATTTTATTCAATTCATCAACTTTTTTACAATGAAGGGAAACCTCCCTTTAAATAGATTAAAAAAATAAGATAAGCATTAACAAAAAAAACTCTCTCTACACTCTTCCAATTTTATCTCTTCTTTCCTATTTTCTATCTATTAAAATCACGGGCCAAATATTTGCTTCTAACCCATGTTTTACCCCAACATTACTTGTTGTTGAGAAGATAAACCCCCCTTAGATCCAACCTTATCTTATTTATACTCCTAAACTACCTCCCCAAATTTAACCTTATCTATTTATATTCAAAACTAACTAACACAAATCAATCAATAACTAATTAACCCAAATCAATCATTATCAACTCACGTACAAAACTCAATGCCCAAAAATATCCCTGTGCACCTCCTCTCCTATTCTTGAAGAGAGAAACTAAATAATAATAAAAAATTAAAACAACCCTAATATTATTTGCATCATTCTCCTTGAGTTGGGAGAAGCTCGACCTTAAGCTCAAAAGTTGGTGATGAAGTCCCACCATGAGCCTTGATACTATTTTTTCAAGACTGATGCCTGCAACTTTGTTCCAAAAGTTATTGTTGAATACGAGCTTGGGCTGATTTTTCCCAACCAGTGGATCCAGCTCCAAAAAATCACCAAGTTCAATCGACGAACACGCTTGACCATGAAATTTTGGGAGATCGATTTTAATGTCAAAATTTCGTGGTCGTCTATAGGACGTGACAGATCTGGCTTCTCTAAAGAACACGCCTGATCTGGCTTATAAATTTCTTTAGTATGCTTGAAATCAACACCCTACATTTGTCATGAAATTACTGGTGCAAGATGAACGTAGTTGTGGGTACCTTTTTCATGTTGTTCTCCAACCGCTGCAACCTCTAATTGATCTCACGTACTTCGGTTCGAAAATCCTCTAGGGCTTTAGTAAAATTTTCTACCCAACGATAATCCATAACAGAAGTAGGATTAGCTTGATTGCTTAAATCTAATTTGCTAGCTTGATTACTTAGATCTAACTTGCTCTCAGGATCTAACTTGCTCTTATCTAACTTGCTCTCTAGATCTTACTTGCTCTGATCTAACTTGCTCTCTGGGTCTGACTTGCTTTGATACCAATTAATGCAGCTCTAAGATCAATTGATGTAAATTGAGAAACTAAATCCATAAAAAAATAAAAATAAAAGGTTGAGAGAATATATCATCTCTCAAGGTCTGCAAGGGAATTCAACTTAAGGTTGAGAGAATATAACATCTCTCAAGTTCAGCAAGGGAATCCACTCGAAAAATCTATTCACGGGACCAAATTTTATTCAACTCATCAACTTTTTTACAATGAAGTGAAACATCTCTTTAAATAGACTAAAAAATAAGATAAATCTTAACAAAAAAACTCTCTCTACACTTTTCGTATTTTATATTTTCTTCCTTATTTTCTCTCTCTTAAAATCACGTGCCAAATATTTGCTTCTAACATATGTTTTACCTCAACTTTGCTTGTTGTTGAGAAGATAAAGCCCCTTTAGATCCAATCTTATCCTATATATACTCCTAAACTACCACCCCTAATTTAACCTTATCTATTTATAATCCAAACTAATTAACCCAAATCAATCAATAACTAATTAACCCAAATCAATCAATATCAACTCACGCAAAAAACTCAACCCACAAATATCCCTGCGCACCTTCTCTCCTATTCCCGAAGAGATAAACTAAAGAATAATAAAAAATTAAAATAACCCTAATATTATTTGCATCAGTCTCCCCGGGTTGAGAGAAGCTTGTCCTCGAGCTCAAAAGATGGTGATGAAGTCCCACGATGAGCCACGGTATTCTTTCTTCAAGACTGATGCCTGCAATTGTGTTCAAAGAGTAATTGTTGAATACGAGCTTGGGCTGATTATTCCCTACCAAGAATGGGTCCAGCTCCAAAAAAACACCAAGTTCAATCGATGAACACCCTTGACCGTGAAATTTTGGAAGATCGATTTTAATGTCAAAATTTCGTGGTCGTCTATAGGACGCGGCGGATATGGCTTCTCTATAAATCACGGTGGATTTAGCTTGTAAATTTCTTTAATATGCTTGAAATCAACACCTTGGATTTGTCGTGGAATTACTGGTGCAAGATGACTGTGGTTGTAAGTACCTTCTTCATGTTGTTCTCCAACAGCTGCAACCTCTAATTGATCTCACGTACTTCAGTTCGAAAATCCTTTAGGGCTTTAATAAAATTTTCTACCCAACGATAATCCATAGCAAGAGTAGGATTAGCTTGATTGCTTAAATCTAACTTGCTAGCTTGATTGCTTAGATCTAACTTGCTCTATGAATCTGACTTGCTCTGATCTAACTTACTCTCTAGATTTGACTTGCTATGATCTAACTTGCTCTTTGGATCTGACTTGCTTTGATACCAATTAATGCAGCTCTGATACCAATTGATGTAAATTGATGTAGAGAAATAATAACATCATAAAAAAATAAAAAGAAAACGAAAAGGTCTGAGAGAATGAATCATCTCTCAAGGTCTGCAAGGGAATTCACCCCAAGATTGAGAGAATATATCATCTCTCAAAGTCTGTAAGGAAATCCACCCCAAAAATCTCTTCACGAGACCAAAATTTATTAACTCATCCACCCTTTTTAAATGAACGAAAACATCCTTTTTAATAGACATTAAAAAAAGAAAAGAAGATAAAGAACCGACTTTTCTATTTTATCTCCCTTTTCTCTTATCCCAATCTTTTCTATCTTAAATTCACGTGCTCTTTTAACCATCACGTAAAACAAATATCTTCCCTCTTAAACTACATTTTATCCAAAACGTTCCCTAGTTTTAAAGATAAACTCCTTAGATTTAACCTTATCCTATTTATATTCTGAAAGTAACTAACCCAATTCATAAATATCAACTCACACATAAACTCAATGCCCACAAATATCCCTGCGCACCTCCTCTCCTATTCCTGAAGAGATAAACTAAATAATAATAGACAAATTAAAATAATCATAATATTATTTGCATCACATGTTATCTTGAGAGTCATCGTTGGTGAATCTCATTCACCTTGCATCTCTTTTTTTCATCCTTCTCTCGTTTTTTCTTGAGGGATTGACCTTTTTTTTTTCTATAGAGAACACATTTATTTTGTAACTCTCACATTTATTGTCAATAGGAGTTGAGATCCAAGTGTAAGTCTTGCCTTAATTCCCTTTAGTGCAATTAATTAGGATTAACAAGTTGTCATCAAACCGTTAATCTTATGAAATGAGCGAAACATGTCATTAATCCACTAATGACTCACACAATAGGATGTCAACCAATTACTCCTACAATTTGATAAAAAGACATTTAAAAATGAAATAAATTTTGTATATTTATAATATAGAAAAAACAATTCTTACATGAAATCCAAACACACCACTGGGTTTTCCCTCCAGTGCAACATTCTATTAAAGCTAAAAAAAGTTTATATAGCATTGCCTCATGTTAACCACATGTGATTTCACATATACTACAGTATGACTTTTGTACCATTATTG
Source organism: Amborella trichopoda (assembly GCF_000471905.2). Next base: position 197,208 of record NW_006495813.1, on the reverse strand, counting down.
AAAAATAAATTCTCGACAGATAGGGGTTGATAGGCCACATTTTTCAACAGCGATAGTGGCTACTAGGCAGCAGTAGCTACCACAGGGCAATGGTACTTCCTGCCATTGAATTATATGAGAGTAGATGTCTTTAGAATGGGTATCGTAGGGATCTTAGTGGTTTTCTACACACATTTTGCAGTAAGAGACTCTGTATTTCTCAACCATTCCCAAACCCTTCCTAAAGAGTTTGATATTTCTCAATGATTGGATGCCCCTCTGATAAAAGAATGGCCCCAAAATAATCCTCGTGTACTAATCGATGTTTCAAAATCCAGATCAGTGACCCATATCAGCTATTCAAAAAACCGATCTAGATCAACTGATCAGTGGATTGGTCTGATCTAACCTTTAACATTTTTAAAAAAATATATAAAAATTTCTTAAAGATATAGCTTTTTAGGTTTCCCAAAGGGTAGTGTTATTGTATTATGTTTTTCATTATTATACCAAAAATAAGTAATAATTTGTCTCACATGTAAATATTTCTTGTCTATTACATTCATTTTATAGCCAACATGAAGTTTAAAATACAACTCATGACATTAAATACATCTCTCTAACTTTTTTTTTTTTGCATTGTCATAATTTCCAATACTACTTGCACTTGTAAAGATAATGAATATTGCTTACACATTTCTTATTTTTCTCATTTTCTTTAAAAGTAATTTATTACATTAATTATTTACTCCCATTCGTATTTTTATTAATATTTTGTCTATATATGTATCTTATTTAATTTATCTTTAGAGTTGGGCATAATCACGTGCCTAATTGAGAGAGAGAGGAAAAAAGAAAATCCCTATCCAAGAGAGAGAGTGAAAAAAGAAGAACCTAATCCCATAATCAAGAGAGAGAGGAAGAGAGGGAAAGAGAAGAAGTGTGAGAGTGAAAAAGAAATCCAAATCCAAGAGAGATAGTATGTGTGTGAGTGAGAGTGAAAAAAAAACTACACTCCAAGAGAGAGAGAGAGGGAGGAAAAAAATAAAATCCCTATCCAAGAGAGAGAGAGAAATAGTGCAAAAAGAAAATGCTAATTCTATAATCAAAAGAGAGAGAGGAAGAGAGGGAAAGAGAGGAAGTATGGGAGTGAAAAATAAATCCAAATTCAAAAGAGAGAGTGTGTGTGAGTGAGAGTGAAAAAAAAAACTCAATTCGAGAAAGAGTGAGAGAGTAAAGAACTAAGTTTTTAATCCTACTTTGGAGACTTTGATGAGACACTTGTGAGCCAATTTTATACAAAAGGTAGCACTTCTTGTCATACATGCCTAGCCAAACTGCTCCATGGGAAAAGAAAGGGGTGGGACCTAGTATTGTCATGCAAAATATAAAAAGGGATAAAAATAATTTTTATGCATGTGGGAGCCGGATTGCTCCCTTTGAAAACTGACTCGGGTCATGTAATTCCAATCCGGAGTTGTATTTTTTAAAACCTCGGTGCTTATCCAAAATGTAACCTCTCCAGAAAAAAGGATAGTCCTTCCTATTTTAAGAAAATCTCACTTAAAGAAAATAACGGATAAAAAAATAAACGCAATAGATATTGTTTTAAAGAAAATTGTTTTTAAACAAGGAGACCATCTCTTACTTGCCCATGAGGGCCGAATCATAAATCTTTTTCAGTGGATCAACCTTTTATGAATAAATTCTTGATACGAGGCTTTTTGTGTTGTTACGGTTATCCTTCTTATAATTAAACTTTCATACATAAATTTTTCACATGGTTTTTCACACTATTGCAGTTTTTTTTGTCATGCAAGCTATCATAATCCCTTTTGGGGACTTTCTAATATAGATGTTCATGAATATTTTCATGCTTTGAAAAATAATCCAGTACTTAATCCCTTTTTTACAACGTCTACTATCATATCAGTTGATGGTAGATAATTTATAATTACTTTATTCTTTTTTATAATGTTACCAACATAATAATATTCAATTTCATGTACTTTCCATTGAAATATATGCTCCACTTTTAACTAATGAGATAACATGCTTATTATCACAAAAACATTTACTGGTTCGTATGCTTATATATTATCAAATCCTTTGTGAAGTGTCTAATCCAGAAGGCATAATAGTAGCAATGCAATAAGCAACATACTTGGGTTCTATAGTATCCGAGCAACAAAACCTTGTTCCTTGCTTAACCTAGAAATACATCCCCTTCCAAAGCAGAATAAATGTCCAGAGGTTTTCTATCATCTAAGTTTCATGTAAAGTCAACATCAAAATACCCAGCAACCTTTAAATTACAAGCTTGGAAGCCACATTTCTAGTTTTTGGTTTCCTAAATATATTTGAGTATTCTTTTTACAATTGCCAATGAGTCATCTCAAGTTTACTTTGACATCTACTTACACGACTGATGAAAATAACTCAAGTCTGGTCATGTGCACAACATGGCATAGATTATACATCCTACAACTTGAGCATATGAATTCTTTCTATTTGAACTTTGTCACTATCACTTGATATACGCATTTTCTTAAATTTCAAGTCTTCTCAAATAGGTGTATTTGTAGGTCTATAATTTTTCACCTTAAATGTTTAAAATGCTCTCTACTATTTTCTTATGATAAACATAGGAACTTCGCCTTCTATTTTGTATTATCGTAATGCCGTACAAAGAAGGCTTCTCCTACATCTTTCAACTCAAAGTGGAAACTAAGCCAAGATTTTGTATCATTGATTATACCAAATAGTGTTCCTTACTAACAAAATATCATTTGTATGTAAAAGATAAAATGACAAAATTTCTCCCACTATTCTAAGCATATATATAATAATCTAATCTATTGGCTACATAATGAATTTTTTTAATTTCATTATAAAAGAAAAGTACCATTGCCTAAAGAGCTATTTTTTACTATATACATATTATTAAGTTTGTATACTTTGTCTTCTTTGCCTTTAACTGCATATCATTGTGGTTGCTTCATATAAGCATATTCTTATACCTCTCTATTTAAGAAATCATTTTTAACATACGTTTGAAATAATTCCAAACCATAATATGCAACTA
>NW_006495813.1:142950-156444 GCF_000471905.2 Amborella trichopoda | reverse complement strand
ATTTGGCTGATTCTCTTCCTAAAAGGGGCGTTACTTACCTTTGCTTTTGTTGTCCAATGATGCAAGCATTTTGTAATCTCTTCTCCATCAATAAAGTTTTTAACATTTTTTTTTTAAAAAACCTTTTATACTTAAAAGTAAAAATAGATTTTTAGGTTATTGCAAGGGTTTCTGGTACCAAGCACTGCATCTTTTAGCAACTTATCTTGATTGTTTAAGATACTGCTTTGTATAAACTGCACACTATACAAAGCACCCTAGTTGTTTTATAACATACATAAAAATACTAACATATGTTAAATTTGAAAGCCAGAGTCTTTTTTTTTTTTTGGGGGTTGTCATAATGAACACTCACTAAAATAAAGAAAAGTATATAATGAGACCATTTATCTTCTGTACAAGGTGGACACAATTAATCTTGACCATTGGATGTGAAATTGGGTGGTTGTAATAGTTGCCCTAGCCAACCTCAAAGTTCAACCTTTTTTTTTTTTTAACTTTGTGACACATCCAAGCTATCTGATTTCACATCGAATGTTTATAAGTAATTGTGACCTCCTTATACTCATAGTAAATAGTCTCATTATATATAATCCCTTAAAATATTAGTATTTCTACTAACATGTTTCATTTCTTGCTTTAAATTTGAAAGATAGAGTTTGTTTGGGTGCTATAGTCAAGATGAGGTTTACTTGATTTATAAGCAAGGCCTTTGGTCACTTTTCATTTTTCATTTTTCCATGGACCTTTCATAGGAGGCAATTACATGAATTTTAACAAATGGTATATCTATGACATTCACTCTATACCAATTTGCCGTCTCTTTCTATCATGATTGTTGGAGATAGGGAGGGCAGTGTTTTCTTTATTGTTTTTCTGGGGGGGTAGGTCGGCAATGGATTTGAAGTTGGGAGAAGGTGTTGCAATCAGTGAATGTCTTGGTGGCCTATGTATGAATGTCTTGACGTTTTTCCATTTTGCTCTTTATGACTCATGTAATGATTTTCATTTTCTCAATGAAAAATTTAATTAACTATAAAGAAAATTATACGACTATTTGGGATGATAGTCTGGTTAAGTGGCAACCAAGGCATAAGTTTTCCTTTTTTTTCTTTGGTTCTTTAAATGGAAGTTCAGTTTCTCCTCCTATTTGTTGTATAGCAACAACTCCGTATTCGATTTGTTAACTAATTTTGAAGAGAGAGTAAGAAAAATCAAGTGCAAATTTTAATTGTTTTGGAGGACAATGTTACTCAAAATTTTCTAGTGCAAACTTCAAAACCAATTGCTTCTGGGGAAGTTTACAACCGTAAATTCAAACCTCCAAAATAAAGTTCCAAAATAAAAGAAGACTTACTATGATCTTCAATCCTGCCCTACTCTAAAAAAAAGTAGGGCTTAAGCCACAAGTTGTGGCTCGAGGACAGGACTAGGGCAAGGGCTAGTACCAGACTGGTACGTCCCTCTTTTAGTTTTGATTGATTAAACTATAGGCAACGTCTACACAAAGTTAGAACGTTAGAGGTATGCACTAGAATCTAAGGGTTTTTAAAATTAGCCCAGCCAAGACAAAATATATAGAAGGTAAGTTTAGTCATAATAGGAGTAGAAAAGAGGAAATAATTAAGATTGATGGTTAATAAATACCTAAAAGAGATTGTTTTCAACATTTAGGGTTGATAATCTAGGAGAATGGAGAGATTGAGGAAGATATTGTACATGGAATTAGAGCTGAGTGGACAAATTTGAGATGTACGTCAAGAAATTTATGTGATCGCCGTATATGAGTGAGATTGAAGGTGGAGTTCTCTAAGGCCTTTAAGACCAACCATGCTTTTATAGAACATAATGTTGGGCGGTCAAGGAACAACATATCCTTAGGATGAGTGTAGTTGAGATGAAGATATCGAAATGGTTGTGGCTAGACAAGAAATGATAAAACTCAGAATAATTATATACAAGATATCTTAGGTAGGACTTCAATAAGAGATAAGATGAGGAAAAGTATGTTAGGAATGGGTGGGTGAAAATAGGACAAATTCTGAAAATTGAAGCTTCAAACCTTCTTATTTTCGAGCACACAAGAGCGCTATCTTAAGACAATATTTGCCCCCAACCCCCGCTTTCGGTACTCTTTTTGATGTACATAAGAAGGGCAATCCATCCTCGAGATATAGAAAAACTGAGACGTCTCTTTTGGGGTTTCGAAGCTCTGTGCACCCGAGTTTGAAACATACACACTAGACATCAGAGTCTTATGAAGTCTTAGCGAGAGAAAGAGGAAAAACAAGTAGAGAGCGAGATGAATCCACTTTTATCTCCCAGGTTTTTCAGGGAAAATGTGTTAGTCCCAATAAATGAAAATCAATACATAAATAAATAAACTCGATAAACAACTTACTCGGATATGTCCTTAAATCACACGAGGGACTTAAAGTTCCATACCAAATCCTATAGACCAAGCCATCCGGTGACAGGCTATCTTGAAAGTTCTTTTGGTGAATCTCCTTCACCTTCCATCTTTATTTTTCTATTAGCTTTTTCTTTTTTCTTTAGAGGGGTTAACATCATTTTATAAAGAACACATTATTTTGTAACTCTCATATTCATGGTCTATAGGAGTTGAGATCCAAATGTAACTCCTACCTTAATTCCCTTAAGTTTAGCTAATTAGGATTAACAAATTGTCACCAATCTGTTAATCATATGTAATGAGCTAAACATGTCATTAGTCCACTAATGACTCATGTAATAGGATGTCATCTAAGCATTCCCACAATTTACAAGGAAACCAAATACACTACTGAGTTTTTTCCTCCAGAGATACATCCTCTTAAAGCTAAAAAATTGATCTATGTATATAATATTGCTTCATGTTAACCACATGTGATTTCACATATACTTCAATATGGCTTTTGTATCATTATTGAAAAAATGAGTTTCTGAAGGAAAAAGGTCCCGATAGGCTACATTTCCAGCAAAATGTATGTTGAGAGCTCAAAAGTGTGTTGGAATTGATAGGCTCAAAAGTATGCTGGAATTCACTCTCTCGTATGGGAAAAGGACCCAATTATAGTGCAAAGTGTATCATTAAACGCCCTTGATGTGCACGTGCGCGTCGCGTGCTCCACACATGTACCGTGTCTCTCACCTTTATATTAAGAGTATAAGATATGTGAATACCTACTCTTAAATACCGCTTGATTAACACTCTCCTCTTCAATGTAGTAATCAAACCCACAACTTTCTCTCTTTATAAAAACATATTAGGAAAAGAACCATAAAACCATTACTATTTTGAAATACATACAAGTATATTTAAAATAAAAAATACTAACAAAGTAGACTTAGGTGGGCTAGCTGAGTGTAGCGTAGAGCTAATACAACACCGGTTAGGAGGTTTGATTTGGTTCAAGTCAAAGGCTACCCAAAAAGACATGGTTAGAGATTTTGAAAAAAGATATGATGACCTTTGGTTTTACTGAAAGTATGACCTTGATAGAGAAGAATAACAGAACATAATTCATATAGCCGATCCTAAATACTTAGAATATGACTTGGACAAGGGCCCGCCCCATTATAACCCTTAGTTGGAGGCAATATCAAGGGCATATAGATCTTGTGAATAAAATGTCACAAATATGTGAGACCTTTTCTCGAAGTTATAAAGCTATACCGTAGTACGTCCCAGTTTAAGGGTTGGTAACAAGTCAGTCTTAACATGAACTGTTAACCGCCTCAAACAACGTTAGCTTTACCCCAAAGGGATGATCCCATCAACTTAGCTTTAAGATAAACAGTCATCTCTCTCTATCTCTTTCTCTCTCTACACTTATAATCTCTCTCTCTACAGTTATAAGTACAGGACAGCATTGAAGCATTGGGTCTTGCAAATTTAAAGATGAATTTTTGCATGTTGGAGGAGGCAAAGAGGCACCCAACCCCTTGTAAACTACTCCGCTTTCGCTTGAAGCATGGTTTCACACATTGCCATTCTTTCCCCTCCGGAAAACGTTCCCCCCAAGATCTCAATGCTGAGGAAATGCTCCCTAGCGACATGGATGAGGAAGATGCAGAAACAAATGTCTCTAATCTCTAAAACTTCATCGCTCATTCTCTCTCTCTGTGTCTTGCATATCACACACGAAGTTATGCACAGGCAAAACCAGTGTTCGACAAATCGGCCTATCCAACTCAGAACCGGCCATTGGCTGAGCGGCTTTTGGCCGGTTTAATTGGTCCAGCCGGTTATACTAAAAAAGTTCAAAAAATTATATATAAAATCCTAAAAATTGAGGAATTTGTTTTTAATGTTTTTTATTTTTTTTATTTTTTTTAGTTTTTATTATCATTTTAGCAAAAATTGGAATGTATTTTGGCCATGTTTACATTTTTCCTTTTTTTTTAGATTGTCTAAAATACCACACAAATTGATTTTTTAAAATTCATATTTTTCACTACTTTTCAAACTTCATTAGGATATGCTTTGTTTGATTATGTTTTAAATATTATTTTCATAATTTTTAGGATTTGTATTTTTTGTTAATTTTTTCTAACACTTTTTGACCTTCCTGGGACCTGCCTGGTTAGGCCCGTTTCTGGGTCTGGTTCGATTTGTCAAATACTTTGCGAAACATTCATATGATTCAAGAATCTAACATCGCTCGGGAATCCCAGCGTATTGTTTTTGCAATTAGAAGACTCGCATTGGAAGCAAGGCACCGGCACAAAGATAGCTCTCTCTGTGAAGGCCTCAAATGGGTAATCTCGCCTGTCACCGGAGAGTTAACCATCGCTCCTGTGGAAGAAGAAGCGAAGCCTCTACTCGCCTATTTGCACAGCAAATTTGGGTTCAACATATCACTACAAGTCAAAGAAAATCAAGAGAGAGAAGGACATGAAGAAGAAGAAGAAGAGGAAGAAGAAGAAGAAGTGTGGTTCTCAGTGAGGAGTGATTTCTCGTGTTGTTCGAGCCCGGTAGAGAGAAAAGAAATTTTTCTAGATTGTGCATGGAGGTCTCTGTTGGAGAAGTTGAGTTTCTGTGAGGGGTGGCCTTTTGGTCTGTATCGTAGGAAGATGATGCTTCCTCCTTTGCCTAGATGCCCCTCAGAACCAGGGATGTGGCGCAAGGCCACGTCTAATACTTGTTAGCCCTATGATGTCAATGTTCTTGCTCAATGTGTGTTGTATTGGCATTTATGCAGAAAGATATATAATATTAGATTAATAATAATAATTGTCTTTATTGACGTGACTTAGAAATTTTACTTTACATTATTGTTTCCTTCCTTGTTCGGATCTTAGGAACCGTTTGTTGCATAATCTTATTAAATGGTTCTTCAATTTATAATTGCCCAAATGGTAATTTGGTGGATTGTTATTTGTTCCCTTTGGATGTTTTCTTGTGACAATTGGAGTTATAAATTATTATGATGGGGTGTGATGGTAATGGTTGTAGTGATAGTGTGATGGTGAAATATAGTGTGACAGTGGTGGCAATGCAATGGTAGTAGAAGTGTTGGTGGTGGTGGCGGTGGCCGCGATTGTTAGTCTTAATTAAAATAATAACAATATTAATAAATAGATAATAGATAAATAAAATTAATAAACAATTTACTCAGATCTATCCTTAAATCATAGAAGAACTTAAGGTTTCATATCAAACGCTATAGACCAAGCCATCTGGTGACATGATAATACAATTCTGATACCAATTGATGTAAATTGATGTAGAGAAATAATAACACCATAAAAATAAAAAGAAAAACGAAAAGGTTCGAGAGAATATACCATCTCTCAAGATCTGCAGGGGAATTCACCCCAAGCTTGAGAGAATATACCCGCTTGAGAGAATATACCCTTTCTTAATATCTGCAAGGGAATTCACCCCTAAAATCTCTTCATAACTCATCCACCATTTTTACAATTAAGGAAAACGTCCCTTTTAATCGACTCAAAAAAAAAAAAAAGAAAGATAAAGAACTGACATTCCTATTTTATCTCCCTATTTTCTCTCATCCCTATCTTTTCTCTCTTAAATTCACGTGCACTCCATCACGTACTAAAAAAATATCTTCTCTCTTAAACTACATTTTATCCAAAACATTCCCAAGTTGAAAAGATAAACCCCCTAGATTTAACCTTATCCTATTTATATTCCTAAACTAACTAACCCAATCCATAAATATCAACTCACACATAAACTCAATGCCCACAAATATCCCTGTGCACCTCCTCTCTTATTCCTGAAGAGATCAACTAAAGAATAATAAAAAATTAAAATAACCCTAATATTATTTGCATCATTCTCCCCAGGTTGGGTGAAGCTCGACCTCGAGCTCAAAAGTTGGTGATGAAGTCCCACCATGAGCGTCGATACTTTTTCTTCAAGACTGATGTGTGTTCCAAGAGTAATTGTTGAATACTAGCTTCGGCTGATTATTCCTAACTAGGAATGGATCCGGCTCCAAAAAAACACCAAGTTCAATCGAAGAACACCCTTGACCGTGAAATTTTGGGAGATCGATTTTAATGTCAAAATTTCGTGGTCGTCTATAAGACGCGGTGGATATGGCTTCTCTATAAATCACGGTGGATCTAGCTTGTAAATTTCTTTAATATACTTGAAATCAACACCTTGGATTTGTCGTGGAATTACTGGTGCAAGATGAATGTGGTTGTGAGTACTTCTTGAAAACGAATATTGTTCTCCAACCGCTGCAACCTCTCATTCATCTCTTGATTCATCTCACGTACTTCAGTTCAAAAATCGTCTAGGGCTTTAGTAAAATTTTCAACCCAACGATAATCTATAGCAGGAGTAGACTCTCAAGGTCTGTAGCAGGAGTAGACTCTCAAGGTCTGTAAGGGAATTCACCCCAAGATTGAAAGAATATACCCTCTCTCAAGGTCTGCAACGGAATCCACCCCAAAAATCTCTTCATGATAGTAAATTTTATTCAATTCATCAACTTTTTTACAATGAAGGGAAACCTCCCTTTAAATAGATTAAAAAAATAAGATAAGCAAAAAAACTCTCTCTACACTTTTCCAATTTTATCTCCTCTTTCCTATTTTCTCTCTCTTAAAATCACGGGCCAAATATTTGCTTCTAACCCATGTTTTACCCCAACATTACTTGTTGTTGAGAAGACAAACCCCCCTTAGATCCAACTTTATCTTATTTATACTCCTAAACTACCTCCCCAAATTTAACCTTATCTATTTATATTCAAAACTAACTAACACAAATCAATCAATAACTAATTAACCCAAATCAATCATTATCAACTCACGTACAAAACTCAATGCCCAAAAATATCCCTGTGCACCTCCTCTCCTATTCTTGAAGAGAGAAACTAAATAATAATAAAAAATTAAAACAACCCTAATATTATTTGCATCATTCTCCTCGAGTTGGGAGAAGCTCGACCTTAGGCTCAAAAGTTGGTGATGAAGTCCCACTTGGGCTGATTTTTCCCAACCAGGAATGGATCCAGCTCCAAAAAATCACCAAGTTCAATCGACGAACATGCTTGACCATGAAATTTTGGGAGATCGATTTTAATGCCAAAATTTCGTGGTCGTTCTATAAGACGTGACAGATCTGGCTTCTCTACAGAACACGTCTGATCTGGCTTATAAATTTCTTTAGTATACTTGAAATCAACACCCTACATTTGTCATGAAATTACTGGTGCAAGATGAATGTGGTTGTGGGTACCTTTTTCATGTTGTTCTCCAACCGCTGCAACCTCTAATTGATCTCACGTACTTCGGTTCGAAAATCCTTTAGGGCTTTAGTAAAATTTTCTACCCAACGATAATCCATAACAGAAGTAGGATTAGCTTGATTGCTTAAATCTAATTTGCTAGCTTGATTACTTAGATCTAACTTGCTCTCAGGATCTAACTTGCTCTCTGGATCTGACTTGCTCTGATCTAACTTGCTCTCTAGGTCTGACTTGCTTTGATACCAATTAATGCAGCTCTGAGATCAATTGATGTAAATTGAGAAACTAAATCCATAAAAAAATAAAAATAAAAGGTTGAGAGAATATATCATCTCTCAAGGTCTGCAAGGGAATTCAACTTAAGGTTGAGAGAATATACCATCTCTCAAGTTCAGCAAGGGAATCCACCCGAAAAATCTATTCACGAGACCAAATTTTATTCAACTCATCAACTTTTTTACAATGAAGTGAAACATCCCTTTACATAGACTAAAAAATAAGATAAATCTTAACAAAAAAACTCTCTCTACACTTTTCCTATTTTATATTTTCTTCGTTATTTTCTCTCTCTTAAAATCACATGCCAAATATTTGCTTGTAACATATGTTTTACCTCAACTTTGCTTGTTGTTGAGAAGATAAAGCCCCTTTAGATCCAATCTTATCCTATATATACTCCTAAACAACCACCCCTAATTTAACCTTATCTATTTATATTCCAAACTAACTAACCCAAATCAATCAATAACTAATTAACTCAAATCAATCAATATCAACACACGCACAAAACTCAACCCACAAATATCCCTGCTCACCTTCTCTCCTATTCCTGAAGAGATAAACTAAAGAATAATAAAAAATTAAAATAACCCTAATATTATTTGCATCATTCTCTCCGGGTTGAGAGAAGCTCGACCTCGAGCTCAAAAGTTGGTGATGAAGTCCCACCATGAGCCACGGTATTCTTTCTTCAAGACTGATGCCTGCCATTGTGTTCCAAGAGTAATTGTTGAATACGAGCTTGGGCTGATTATTCCCTACCAAGAATGGGTCCAGCTCTAAAAAAACACCAAGTTCAATCGATGAACACCCTTGACCGTGAAATTTTGGGAGATTGATTTTAATGTCAAAATTCCGTGGTCGTCTATAGGACGAGGCGGATATGGCTTCTCTATAAATCACGGTGGATCTAGCTTGTAAATTTCTTTAATATGCTTGAAATCAACACCTTGGATTTGTCGTGGAATTACTGGTGCAAGATGAATGTGGTTGTAAGTACCTTCTTCATGTTGTTCTCCAACCGCTGCAACCTCTAATTAATCTCACGTACTTCAGTTCGAAAATCCTTTAGGGCTTTAGTAAAATTTCTACCCAACGATAATCCATAGCAGGAGTAGGATTAGCTTGATTGCTTAAATCTAACTTGCTAGCTTGATTGCTTAGATCTAACTTGCTCTCAGAATCTGACTTGCTCTGATCTAACTTACTCTCTAGATTTGACTTGCTATGATCTAACTTGCTCTTTGGATCTGACTTGCTTTGATACCAATTAATGCAGCTCTGATACCAATTGATGTAAATTGATGTAGAGAAATAATAACATCATAAACAAATAAAAAGAAAACGAAAAGGTCTGAGAGAATATATCCTCTCTCAAGGTCTGCAAGGGAATTCACCTCAAGATTGAGAGAATATATCATCTCTCAAAGTCTGTAAGGAAATCCATCCCAAAATCTCTTCACGAGACCAAAATTTATTAACTCATCCACCCTTTTTACAATGAAGGAAAACATCCTTTTTAATAGACTTTAAAAAAAGAAAAGAAGTTAAATAGCTGACTTTTCTATTTATATCCCTTTTCTCTTATCCATATCTTTTCTATCTTAAATTCACGTGCTCTTTTAACCATCACGTAAAACAAATATCTTCCCTCTTAAACTACATTTTATCCAAAACGTTCCCAAGTTTTAAAAATAAACTCCCTAGATTTAACCTTATCCTATTTATATTTCGAAACTAACTAACCCAATTCATAAATACCAACTCACACATAAACTCAATGCCCACAAATATCCCTGCGCACCTCCTCTCCTATTCCTGAAGAGATAAACTAAATAACAATAAACAAATTAAAATAATCATAATATTATTTGCATCACATGTTATCTTGAGAGTCATCTTTGGTGAATCTCATTCACCTTGCATCTCTTTTTTTCATCCTTCTCTCTTTTTTTCATGAGGGATTGACCTTTTTTTTTTCTATAGAGAACATATTTATTTTGTAACTCTCAAATTTATAGTCTATAGGAGTTGAGATCCAAGTGTAAGTCTTGCCTTAATTCCCTTTAGTGCAACTAATTAGGATTAACAAGTTGTCATCAAACCGTTAATCTTATGAAATGAGCGAAACATGTCATTAATCCACTAATGACTCACACAATAGGATGTCAACCAATTATTCCTACAATTTGATAAAAATACATTTAAAAATGAAATAAATTTTGTATATTTATAATATAGAAAAAACAATTCTTACATGAAATCCAAACACACCACTGGGTTTTCCCTCCAGTGCAACATTCTATTAAAGCTAAAAAAAGTTTATATAGCATTGCCTCATGTTAACCACATGTGATTTCACATATACTACAGTATGACTTTTGTACCATTATTGAAAAATAAATTCTCGACAGACAGGGGTTGATAGGCCACATTTTTTAACAGCGATAGTGGCTACTAGGCAGCAGTAGCTACCACAGGGCAATGGTACTTCATGCCACTGAATTATATGAGAGTAGATGTCTTTAGACTGGGTATCGTAGGGATCTTAGTGGTTTTCTACACACATTTTACAGTAAGAGACTCTGTATTTCTCAACCATTCCCAAACCTTTCCTAAAGAGTTTGATATTTCTCAATGATTGGATTCCCCTCTGATAAAAGAATGGCCCCCAAATAATCCTCGTGTACTAATCAATGTTTCAAAATCCAGATCAGTGACCCATATCAGCTATTCAAAAAACCGATCTAGATCAACTGATCAGTGGATTGGTCTGATCTAACCTTAACATTTTTAAAAAAATATATAAAAATTTCTTAAAGATATAGCTTTTTAGGTTTCCCAAAGGGTAGTAGTATTGTATTAAGTTTTTCATTATTATACCAAAAATAAGTAATAATTTGTCTCATACCTGAATATTTGTTGTCTATTACATTCATTTTATAGCCAACATGAAGTTTAAAATACAACTCATGACATTAAATGCATCTCTCTAACTTTTTTTTTTTTTTTGTATTGTCATAATTTCCAATACTACTTGCACTTGTAAAGATAATGAATATTGCTTACACATTTCTTATTTTTCTCCTTTTCTTTAAAAGCAATTTATTACATTAATTATTTACTCCCATTCGTATTTTTATTAATATTTTATCTATATATGTATCTTATTTAATTTATCTTTAGAGTTGGGCATAATCACGTGCCTAATTGAGAGAGAGGAAAAAAGAAAATCCCTATCCAAGAGAGAGAGTGAAAAAAGAAGAACCTAATCCCATAATCAAGAGAGAGAGGAAGAGAGGGAAAGAGAAGAAGTGTGAGAGTGAAAAATAAATCCAAATCCAAGAGAGATAATATGTGTGTGAGTGAGAGTGAAAAAAAAACTCAATCCAAGAGAGAGAGAGAGGGAGGAAAAAAATAAAATCCCTATCCAAGAGAGAGAGAGAAATAATGCAAAAAGAAAATGCTAATTCTATAATCAAAAGAGAGAGAGGAAGAGAGGGAAAGAGAGGAAATGTGGGAGTGAAAAATAAATCCAAATCCAAAAGAGAGAGTGTGTGTGAGTGAGAGTGAAAAAAAAAACTCAATCCGAAAAAGAGAGAGAAGAGAGAGAGAGTAAAGAAATAAGTTTTTAATCCTACTTTGAAGACTTTGATAAGACACTTGTGAGCCAATTTTATACAAAAGGTAGCACTTCTTGTCATACATCCCTAGCCAAACTGCTCCATGGGAAAAGAAAAGGGTGGGACCTAGTATTGTCATGCAAAATATAAAAAGGGATAAAAATAATTTTTATGCATGTGGGAGCCGGATTGCTCCCTTTGAAAACTGACTCGGGTCATGTAATTTCAATCCGAAGTTGTAGTTTTTAAAACCTCGGTGCTTATCCAAAATGTAACCTCTCCAGAAAAAAGGATAGTCCTTCCTATTTTAAGAAAATCTCACTTAAAGAAAATAATGGATAAAAAAATAAATGCAATAGATATTGTTTTAAAGAAAATTGTTTTTAAACAAGGAGACCATCTCTTACTTGCCCATGAGGGCCGAATCATAAATCTTTTTCAGTGGATCAACCTTTTATGAATAAATTCTTGATACGAGGCTTTTTGTGTTGTTGCGGTTATCCTTCTTATAATTAAACTTTCATACATAAATTTTTCACCTGGTTTTTCACACTATTGCAGTTTTTTTTTGTCATGCAAGCTATCATAATCCCTTTTGGGGACTTTCTAATATAGATGTTCATGAATATTTTCATGCTTTGAAAAATAATCCAGTACTTAATCCCTTTCTTACAACGTCTACTATCATATCAGTTGATCGTAGATAATTTATAATTACTTTATTCTTTTTTATAATGTTACCAACATAATAGTATTCAATTTCATGTACTTTCCAATGAAATATATGCTCCACTTTTAACTAATGAGATAACAGCTTATTATCACAAAAACATTTACTGGTTCGTATGCTTATATATTATCAAATCCTTTGTGAAGTGTCTAATCCAGAAGGCATAATAGTAGCAATGCAATAAGCAACATACTTGGGTTCTATAGTATCCGAGCTACAAACCTTGTTCCCTGCTTAACCTAGAAATACATCCCCTTCCAAAGCAGAATAAATGTCTAGAGGTTTTCTATCATCTAAGTTTCATGTAAAGTCAACATCAAAATACCCAGCAACCTTTAAATTACCAGCTTGGAAGCCACATTTCTAGTTTTTGGTTTCCTAAATATATTTGAGTATTCTTTTTACAATTGCCAATGAGTCATCTCAAATTTACGTTGACATCTACTTACACGACTGATGAAAATAACTCAAGTCTGGTCATGTGCACAACATGGCATAGATTATACATCCTACAACTTGAGCATATGAATTCTTTCTATTTGAACTTTGTCACTATCACTTGATATACGCATTTTCTTAAATTTCAAGTCTTCTCAAATAGGTGTATTTGTAGGTCTATAATTTTTCACCTTAAATGTTTAAAATGCTCTCTAATATTTTCTTATGATAAACATAGGAACTTCGCCTTCTATTTTGTATTACGTAATGCCTAGTACAAAGAAGGCTTCTCCTACGTCTTTCATCTCAAAGTGGGAACTAAGCCAAGATTTTGTATCATTGATTATACCAAATAGTGTTCTTACTAACAAAATATCATTTGTATATAAAAGATAAAATGACAAAATTTCTCCCACTATTCTCAGCATATATATAATAATCTAATCTATTGGCTACATAATGAATTTTTGTAATTTCATTATAAAAGAAAAGTACCATTGCCTAAAGAGCTATTTTTTCCTATATACATATTATTAAGTTTGTATAATTTGTCTTCGTTGCCTTTAACTGCATATCATTGTGGTTGCTTCATATAAGCATATTCTTATACCTCTCTATTTAAGAAATCATTTTTAACATACGTTTGAAATAATTCTAAACCATAATATGCAACAATTTTTAAAACGATCCC
>NW_006495813.1:102901-141068 GCF_000471905.2 Amborella trichopoda | reverse complement strand
AAAACCTTGGAGCGCACATCACATGATACTCCATATTCAGGTAAACATCAAGTGAAACAACATCCTTATCTCCTTGATCCTCCTTTTCTTTGCCTTATTGTTCTTGATAGAGATTGTCACCTACCAAATCATCATCAAACATCAGAACCTCATCAAAGATGGGATCACTATATAAGGCATGATCACTATCTCCATCAAAAGATTCCTTGCTAAAGATTGGATCACCACTAAATCTATGATTGCCTAATTCTTTCTCAACACCCAAATTTTCATCCAGATACATGTCAAAGACTGGTGGTGAGTCCAAGTCCATAAGATGTTGATCTTGAGAACCATTTGATGATAACAAAGTTTCTCCACGGCTTCTCCTGAATAGACTTCTACAAAAGTATGAGATCTTATCCTTAAGACGAGTTTTCCATCTTCTAGTATCCCTATCTATTCAACTACCTCTCTCCTTAGGGCTTGATCATGGAAGAGATTTACACATTCTTCATCTGCCTTGATCACATACTCCTATGACGGGGCTTCCATCTGCACTAAATGTAGAGCGAGGGTTTCGACGAATCTCCTCTGATTTGCAATCACTTCTTGTGAACTAGTATCAACCATTTCTATAGTTTTTCATTTTCCTTGTTTTTCTCTTCGTGGAGGTATGGTTGTTGATCTAGGGCACAAAAATTGCCACCACAGTACCATGCTATAATAACTTGCTACAATACCTTGTACAATGTTGTGCTACAATGGCTTGTACAATCATCGTGCTTTGGTACCAACCTAGCACTGACCTAGTAGCGTAAGCTAAGATTTTTGCAAAGAAGATGACAGGGAAGTTTTAAAATTAGAGAAAGATGCAAAAAACCAAATATAAAAGGAGTATTTGTTGATCTAGGGTGAGTAAACGTTGTCACATATTATGCTTGAGTATATCCCTTGTATAGAAAAATCCGAAAAAATACTTAATCCTAGCCATCCATCTAATCTAATCATGACTCTTTATTATAAAAGACTTTAAGCAAATAAAAATACATAAAAGACGTTAGAAATTACTACTTATACCCCTAAGTGAACAAAAAAGACTGAAGAAATAAATAAAAGACATAAGAAATGAGACTCAATGGATAATTTTAACTTTGAGAATTCCTCATGTAAATTTTAAGTTTATTTCTCTTGTCTAAATACACAAGAGCAGTATTCTGGGCTGCATCACTTGGGAGGTGTGTACAACCTCTCACAGAGAGATAGAGAGGAGAAGAGAGACTGAGAAAAAATATGGAGAGGGAGGGAGGTTAAAAACAAGTGGTTAGAATGAGGAACTTTACCTTCCTTTTGTGCTTTCAAGGGGTCTAAGTATGCCTATCTGAATTAGCTTTCCTCTTGGCCATAAGGGTCCTATGTAATTTTTAAGATGAGAAAGAAGCAAAATCTGAGTCATCCATCCTACAAATCAGCCATCATGATTTAAAGAGGAATAGATGAACTTTACCCCTGTATTTTTTACTCACATCCACTTCTAGTCAACCTATGATAAGACTGCCAAATCTCATATTCAATCTTGACTAGAAAGTCCTTTTATCTTAGAAAAAAAATAATACACGATTTCAAAGTTAAATAGATTAGGTTAAAGTCATTTGAAAGAATATTTTCTAGACAAAATATTCCTACTCCCACAAAATGTGTTCACAAAATCTTTCCCATATATTTTCTCTAATAAACTATGTGTTTATTAAAAGATTAGTAAACAGAACTTAATCCTCAACAGTTAAAGAAAAGACATATGCTTCCTCTCTATGTTGGGATGTATAGCCACATGGACCCCACAATCCACACCCACGTGGCGCCTTCAACGTGTATGGCTGGGCCCTTCCCTGACATGGGTCTCACAGTGGCCTTGAAATGCTGGCATTTGCAACATTGCCATATTTAGGTTTTTAATTGATAAAAATGATTTTAAATCTAAAAAACACAACAATATTTTTTAAGATGAAGAAAAATTTCAAGAAGCGGGTTGATCTTAATAGGTCAAGAAAAGTACTATCAGATTACGCCATTCGACCAAGTTACTAAGATCCTCAACTTCCTACTCAAACAACCCAATGAGATCCATGACCCACAGTCTCAAGCATAAGCTAAGAATGGCTCGTCAAAACTAGCTAATAAATAGTGAAACTATAGTTCCAGAATGTGATAACAGGTTATCCCTCTTAATAGCAAGCCACATGCACATATCATTTATAAATACACCGTTAGAAACTTTAGATATGAAGTCCTAAGGGCTATACTAACCCTAGTGGATCATAGTGAACCTAGACCCACTAGAATTGTACAAAACCAGTTAAAACCTAGTCCAAGTCATAGTAAACTCCAAGAGCTTTCCAATGTCCAAAAATCATCAAAATCCGAGACACCGTTGAAAAGTTAGGGCTTAGGGAAAATTGTTCAGCCAAAAATGACCAAACAATCCCCTAGGGGTGAGCCTCCACAGGTCGTGCCACCATGCCTTGCCCAACACATTGGCCCTTGAGGCAGCATCCTTCTTTTAGGAACCTTAGCACAAAGTTTATAAGTGGGTTATTGGAAAAGATGAGCCTAAAAATGAACAAAATACCCCTTTCCCAATTAGATTGGAAGCTTAAATATTAGTCTTAAAAATATCCATCTTACCCCAAGGCCAAACCTATAAAAGTCCCTCAAAAATCTCTATAAAATACCTGAAAAGTCTCTGAAAATCATTAGAAATCCAAAAAATTTAGAAAATAGCTAGAATTGCCTAGAAAATCATCGAAAATAGAAAATAGACTAAAAACTCCTAGAAAATTATAAAAATTCTAGAAAATTAGAAAAATCCCAAAAGAACCCAAAAAATTCTAAAATAATCATAGAAAAATCTAGGATGCCCCAAAAAACCTAAAAAACCTTGGGAACCATCTTCTTTTCATAGAAATCTTGACGGAAACTATAGATCTAGGACCCTAAAGCCTCTGAAAGCCTTAGAACCCAAAATGAAGGCATTCTAATCCAATTCCAGCGACAAAGAGTATTCAATAAAAGGAGATGGTGGCGAATAGTGGCCTAATCCAAGCTTGAAACTTTAAGTTTCAATTTTCCTGAGGTAAGTATTTTCTTCTTTGCTTATTTAATTAGTCATTTATTTGATTTTTGGTTTATTTTCATATTCTAGAAAATTTAGTTAGAATTTTTAAGCTTCATAAGGTCTAGAAGGTGGAATCTATTGCTAGCACTGGCAGTAGATCTATAAAGGGACTAGATATGCAAGAAATATTAGATCTATAAATTAGGCAACCCCCACGACTCTAATGATCTGCAAACTTTAACTCATTTTGCATCAATTTGAATTGATCTCACTCAGAGATCGACATAGATTTGCGGATAAACATCACTATGGTGCAGGTGGGATTCGCTCTATGCACTTGTCTTGGGGGAGTATGAGGATATTCTAAGTCTGGATTGCGGTTTAGGTTGTGGACTAATGTCTCATGTGATCAGTGGTTCACTGTACTAGTATGGTCCCTAGGCTTCGGGGTTGCAAGTTTCTTAATAAAAATGGGTTTCATGGAATATTAGGGGAGTATGAGGATATTCTAAGTCTGGATTGCGGTTTAGGTTGTGGACTAATGTCTCATGTGATCAGTGGTTCACTGTACTAGTATGGTCCCTAGGCTTCGGGGTTACAAGTTTTTGAGAATTCCCCAAGCCAAACTTCAAGGCGGGTGTCTACAAAAGTAAAACTCAAAAGGCCTCATCATCAGTTATAAGATGCATTTCACTCGAGTTATAAAAAATTTCTAAAATTTGAGATTTAGGATAATGCTTAGCACTGATTATCAGAGGACTTAATACATTTTTGGGTAGTTCAGAGGTAGGATTTAAGCTTGGGACATTGCATTGCTAATATTAGAGCTAAATATTTAGGGAAAAGTTTATATAGAGCCGAGGTTCTAAACAATCAAATTTAAGCCTATATCAAAAATTTCATTAGAAGAAGTTGTTTTGATTCCCAAATATCCTCAAATTGATCATCTCAATATCAAGATGCATGAACATGAGAAAAAAATGAATTTCAAGTTTTGAAAATAGTATATTTTGTAACGCATTTTTGGACCGTCGATTTTCAAGTTTTTATAGATATGTTGATCTACACTATTTTTGAGGCTTTGAACTTGATAAATAAAGATGAAAATATATCTTAAGGCTATCACTAAGATTTTCAACATTGAAGCCACATTTCTCGATATTCTATGAAGGTAGGCTCTAATTTGGCTGTTTAGAGCCTAGTTTCTATACAAACCGCACCCAATTACTAAAGCCACACCTGATTTTTAAAGGAGTTAATATTATTTTCTTCAATTTGACTCAAAGCTAGAAGTGGACGTTGGATCTGCTAACTAGTTGAAGAAAGGGCGAACATGTTATCCATCAATAGAATCGCATTGTATAAGCAACAAAGTGCTAAATTTGATGTAATTCTAATATACTATGAAAATGAAAGGGAGATGGATGGGGGAGAGAGATAATATTAATAATTTATGATCTAAACCATTCATTTTGTAAGTAATTATATGAATTGATTAAAATTAAAAAAATTCAATCAAATGATTAATTTTAATCTCTAAACAACGAGTTTCATAATTGCCAGTTAAATTAACAACTTAAGAGTTTTAGGTTAGGAAACAAATGAAATTGTTGCCAACAGATTCCCCTGTTTTCACAAGGAGTTATCACATTAGGATTCCAAACATCCTAGTCGTTGGTTTTCTACCTTGACCTTTTCTTGCATTCCCAAATGTTTTATGGTCTAAAGAAAAACAACTTTCTCAATTACTAAGGGCATGCTTAATATCTGTCAAATTTTTTTCATGAAAGTATTTTGACACAAAAGAATACCCCAGGTAATTAGGTGCCCGAGTTTTTTTCACATTAATTAGATGTCAATATGTGTGAAAAGAGAGCTGCGACCAATTGACGTTAAAAAACTCATACACCTAATCATACAGGATAATTCCCCCCAAATGAAATACTTTCACGAAATCCCTAAATTACCAGCCATATTCTATGGAAAAATAACGTACCCGCGTTCATTGAGAGAATTTACACTTATTCCCATTTTCGTGATTTCCGTAAAACAAACGATCGCGCAAACCCCGGCCGGTTAAGTCCCAATCGTGGTAAAAATGCACGACGAATTCCTTTCCTCGTTTCTAGAGAGAGATAAGTGTGGGATGCGCAAGTAACTTACTCGGATTCTGTAGAGAGAGAGAGAGAGGGGAGATTCTAGAGAGAGAGGGAGATTAGACACTTGCAGATGGAGTCGATGCCTGTGAATTGGGACGCCCTGGATTCTATCGTTCTTGATTACGCCATCGCTGATAATCTCCTTCACCCCTCCTCGCCCTCTTCTTCGCCTTCTCTCTCTCCTACTCTTTCTCTTTCTTCCTCCTCCTACCATTCCCGCTTGCTTATCCAGCAGATCCGCCATTCTCTGGGGTCTGGCGATGTCGACTCCGCGCTCCATCTCCTCCAACGCCATGCTCCCTCTGTTCTCGATGATCACCGCCTCCTCTTCCGGTTGCATAAACAAGTATCTCTCTTGCTCACTCTTCCTTTGTGTTTCATTGTGGGGTCTTTGGACATCTAGGAATTTTAAATGTGTTGAATTTCGTTGTAATCTCTCTCTCTCTGCACCCATCTGGAGTCTTGATCATCTGTGGATTTTAAATGTGTCAAGTTTCATAGTACTCTCCCTCCCTCTCTCTCTCTCTCTCGCTTGAGCTTTTGATTGTCTGATCTGAGGTCTTTGCATCTGTAGAAATTCATTGAGCTTTTGAGGAAAGGGACTGATGCAGATCGCGATTCGGCCATCAGATGCCTGCGCATGGCTCTTGCTCCCTGCGCACTGGATGCGTACCCGGTATTTATTTCCTTCTCTTCTCTTTGGTACCATGGTTGACACCTGAATTTTTCCTAACTGAAGATTGTTAAATTCTTTACCTTGCTCATGATGTAAGGAAATTAGAGCTATTAGAATCATGTATAGGATTGTCATTCAAATCATGTGAAACATAATAATGCTTTTGAAGTTTGGTCCAATTTTGGGGACATAGCTTTGGGAATTATGGTTTCCTTGTGGGTCTCTTAGAAGTTAATGAGGTGGGAAGACAATGTTTAGTATTCTTATGTAAACAGTAGAATAATTTCAAGTGCTGTTGTTCTATTGACGAAGTTTTATCCTATGGCAACACAATGCTTTATGTTGTCGAAATAGTAGAGTAATTGATCGTTTGGAGATCTTGTAACATAAAATGCAGCATGCCCGAAGACTTTGCATACAAGATTGTGGGGAATGATTTTGCTATTTGGATAGTTTTTCATGTTTGGTAGAGATGTGAATTTGAATATTTAAATTTTTTCTCCCGAACTGAAGTACATGGTTTATGAATAATGACATGTTAGAGTTTCTGTGTTTCACGAATTTATTATTTGATGAATACCTTACCTTTGTCGTGGTCACACTATAGAGTGCTTCTCATCAATTCTAGGGTTCATTCTCATCGACAATCAGATTAATATGTCCTGAGCATCACGATGTCAGTGACAAAGGTGTGTTTTGGCAGTGGGTGGAAGCTTCCATTGGTGAGCTGTCTGCAATTTTTGAGGAAAAAAACCTCAGCATTTTGATGGATGTTAGCATCCATTTGCAATCCTAGCTTCTTGATTATGCTCAATGGATCCCCAAAAGCATTTCTCAAAGTTTGAGATGTATGAGATGGTGGGGGCGACACTCCTTGTTGGCTTTTGCATTTACCATTATAATCGAATGACGTGTGATTCCTTACAAAAGGATTTACTTTTTTGTTGATTGAGGTCTTGTCTCTAGTTTACCAATACAACACTTTGTTGGGGCGTCTTCCCATATAAAGCGCTTTGCTTTTTGAAAGGGAAAATGGCATGCTCCTTCTCCGTAGAAAAATAACTATTAATTGGTTTGGTCCATGGATAGCCAGTGGTCACCCTCTCAGTTTTAAAACTCAGACATAGACCTCACTCTTCATTCTTTTACCCCTCCAAATTACACATATGCAATGTTCAAGCTGGTGGAGGCGTCTGCCTAGGCGGTAAGGGCTTTGGGCCGCTTAGGTGCTAAGGCTGCCTAAGGGAGCACCCAAATGTCTCTTTTTTTTTTTTTTTAATAATTTGAATCCCCCACACCTCCCCCGATTTTACTGTATATAGAATTATTTGCTTTTTTATTTAATAAGTTAGTTTTGTATATAATATATTTTTAAGATGCTGGGAGCCGGAAGCACATATCAAAATGGAAAAATAATAATCCAAATATGCAATAACATATTAAATATATATGACAAAGTATAAAAAAACACAAATAGCAAATAATAACATCATTAAACATTAAGGGGAAAAAAATACAAAACCTAATGAAACTATTGAAACATATCAACCTTCTTGAAGTGCATTCGATGTGCGTCACATTGAAATGTTTGGGATCCCAAATCTTCTTTTTTACAACCCTTATAAGCCTGAAAAAGATTGGGGATGAATATCCTTTAATATCGTGAACATTCCAAGATTTTGAAAAATATTTCGATCTCTCAAAAAATCTTCAAATCTAGCTTTTTTTTCAAGTAGTTTCTCACTCCAAAATTCACTAAAATTGTTTTTGGGGGCAATAATGGCCCCAAACCCTTATCCCCCCCCCCCCTTTTAAGGGGGTAAAATTACATTTTATGCCCTTTCCTGATTTTTTTTTCTGCCAAGTTCGAGGCGGTGCCTAGGCGCCTGCGTTTTACACCACCTAGGCGGGCGCCTAGCTTATTCCACCTAATAGTGTCCACCTAGACCACGCCTAGGCGTTTTTCTAAAAAGTCTGCCTAGGCGGCCGGGCTGCCAACTTTACATTCATTGATTTTTACAATTACAAAGTCTACACATTGCCATTGGAGGGTTCTTAAGGGCTTGTAGTTACAGGGATAAAGCGCAACCATGACGTACTTGAAGGGACATTGGTCATTGATCTCTCTGTACATTCTAATCTCTCACCTCCTCAATACCAACAAGTTTACAAGCACAATCTCTGAGCAAAGGACGTTCTCTCTTAGTTAAGCTAGATTTGAGCAACAACATATTTACAAGGCCCTTCCCGTCTGTTGATTTATTGATGCATGGTCTCATATACCTTGATCTTAGATTCAATAAGTTTAGTGGTGTTTTGCTTGATGATCTTTTAACCACTAATTAAGATGCAATTTTCTTTAACAATAATAGGTTTGAGGGGCTAATATATCTAGTTTAAGGAAGTCCAGGACATCCAAATGCTGCAAAAATATATTTTCCAGAAAATATTTTTTCACAAGAAGTGTATTATGCAGGAAAATATATATTTTTTAGACAATGTTTTTCCAGGGATTCAAATGTCCCCTAAGAGACAGCTGAAGTGGAAATGCAATATGCTTTCCCTTGGAGTTCATGTTATACTCAAGTTCTACGCTACTCACTAAGTAGCATGTTCAAAGCAGTTAATGTTCATACTCCCGTTGTACTATATTCACTCGATCCAATGGATAGAGTGGGGGTGTGGCTTTTCAAAATTTAGATGTTACAAGCAAATTCCTTCTGACTGACTGAATTTTGTGACTGAGCTTTATTATAAGGGTTCTACCCTGATGTCTTACATTTGGCTTGCTAAATGAAAAGTAAGAGGTAAATGTGTTTTTGGACTTTGGAATATTATGGTTTTCTGTTCATAAATGGGTTGGCCAAGTTTGTTAAATGCAAGAATTGGAACTTTTTCGAGCATTCCTTGGAAATGGGTTGGAAAAATATCTCTGGTTTGACTTTCTTGTCTTGAGGGTAAGAAATCAACTTGGACCTGACCATCTGTCAATCTAGTCATTCTGGACTCAATTTGTAACACTGGTTGGCTCTGAGCTTGCAAATTCTCATAGTTTGTGACCAAAGTGGAAGGTATTAATTCAATCAGTCTTTCCCTGGATATTTGTCTGGGGACATAGTGGCAAACTGGCTGAGAATTGTTATCAACTTTGATGAACAAAACAATGTTTTCTGTTTCAGGGGTTAAAGGTGTAACAATGTCGAATGCATGGTTTTGCAAACGATAGACCATTTGGTAATGGAGAGTGGCTACTGAAGAGGTCTCAATTTGTTTAGTTCTAGTTATTTGTAACTGAACTTTGAACGCTGAACTCAGATTGGGGTCTTTTATAGGGACATTGAAATTTGGGAAGAAGTTAACAAAGATGGTGCCTGCATTTAAGGTAGTTTGAATGGTGCCTATACAAGCATGTTGATATTCAAGAAATCTTGTATCTAGCAAAGCAATTCTGGTTACTACTTCCATCCCTTTTCTGCCATGAAAAGTTAAGGCTAATTTTATGGCTCCAAAATGGATATGGGTATATCCTTCTTTTAACCATAAAGGGAAAAGATGTTTTGGTAGGTTTATTGTAACATATTGTTCAGACTGGGTGGCTGGGATATGATGTTGATCGAAAGAAGAGGCTTGGACATACTCTTTTATGGACGCAGGGTTCTTTTTTCCACAAAGTTTCTTTATCCTTTTTAGTCCAGTTTAAGCTTGATTTATCATACACATGATAAGGATTGATCAACTGAGATTGAGTTTCAGAAAATTTTTCAGGAGTATAGGTAAATTCGAAAAGATGTTCTTGTTTTGAAAACATAGGTTCAGAGGTGGATGAACGAGGAGTATCTAAACTTACTTCTGAAGAAATATCTCCTGCCATGAGTTCGAAAATATCTTGGTTGTTGACTGTAATTTTGGTTTTGGTTTGAAAAGGCTGACTTTCTTTTACTGCATGTTAAAAGTATGATCTCCGTTCTTAGGCCATTCCTCAGCCCCTCAGAGTTCTTGTTATTAACATGTAACTCAAGAAAGTTTGTAGCAGTGTAATAAATTCACTGAAATTAACCTTTAAGTTATATTCTGTGTTCTGATACGAGAGATCGTAGACCAGCTACACAGACGTAGAGCATACTAATCTGAATATTTCTTACAGATTAACCAGTCAACATAACAAGATAGAGAATTAAATCTAAACATGGCTTTGATACCAATTGAATGACATTCCTAACAGAAGTAACTTGAACAGAAGATAAGATAGATATAAACATCAAACAGGATACATGCTTAAAGCAAGAACATAAGAAGAAATTAAGAAGAAAGCAAGCACGAAGAAAGCAAGCACACAAGAACTACAAGGCTGAGAGGCTCTAGAAGCACCCTGCCGTTTACAATGCCTTATGAAGCCTTTTATAGACTTCGGACGTGAAAGCCGGACTTCAAAATAAAATTAAAAGCAAACAACATGGCCAACAGCTGGCATCTTGAAATAGTAAAAATTGAATACTAAAAAGCAAAAGTTAAACAGCTGGGTATGACAGAATAGTGCTCCATAGTGTCTGCCGACAAAATAGTGCTCCACAGTGTCTGCCGACAAAATAGTGTTCCACAGTGACTCAGTCTGTATCTGGATACATGTCGTATGGATAGCCGTCTGAGTCGTAGCTTCCTGCAGATAGGCTATGAGAAGGTCCACTGTATGAGTCATCACTTGAGCTATCAGTTGGTGCATCTTCTGAGGGTGGATGGTCAACAAGCCAATGGTAAAGTTGGTGGAGTAAAGCTGCTCCTCGAGGGGTTGTGTCATTCCATACTTCTTGTCCTGTATAAACATTCAAAGGAATAGTGTCTGGAGAGACTCTGTTAATGTAACACATTGTAGCTTTGAGTTCGGACCAAATTTTTGTATTAGTAGGCCAGAAATTAAGGAGATCAGAATCATACCATCCAATAGTCTCTATAAGGGGATGTTGGGTGATATAGGTATAATCTTGATAAAAAAGCGGTTTGAGAGTTTGATGGAAACTGATAACAACATAAGGTTTCAGAAAGGGTCTGAAAGAATCCATCCAGTGAGTGTAATGGTAATGTTTTAGGAGGAATCTATAAAAATTCAGGGCTATGGGATTATGGTGCATATAATTATTCCATTGAAGAAAATGGCAGTGCCTTAGGTAGGAAATGAGTTTTCTTACATGGAATATAAAACAAATATGGTGGTTTTGGGTTAAGTACCATAAGAGGCAGAGTACTTCTTTAGGCATGTTATAATAATGCCGGGTTTCAAAGAGGGTAAGATAAGGGTAAGATGGATGGCATCGAATTCCATTCAGGCAATCTCCATGATTTCTTAAGACTAATTCATGCATTTTCTGTTGCATTTGGTCACTTCTGGATGTTAGAGTTTTTTCCAGAATTAATTCAGATATTTCATCGGGAAGGTCATGTTCTGTGTCATTAATGCGGATAATAGCTCCTGTGAAGGGAATGACTGAGAAAGTTGATTGCTCTGAAAATTGTCGTCGAGAAAACATATCAGCTAACACATTGTTTTTCCCCGAAATGTATTTATATTCGAAATCCCATTGAGAAAACCAATTCGACCAACGTAGAAGTTGGGGATTTGGTAATATTTTGTTTTTAAACTTCATCATGTGTGGGAAAGCGGATAAGTCCATTTCAACCAGAAATCTGTAACCAATGAGGTGGAATTGGAACTTTTCTATTCCACGTTTTACAGCAAGAATTTCTTTAAAAGTGGAATGGTAGTGTAATTCAGACTGTTTAAATTTTCCACTTTTATAACCACAAATCATCCTTGTTTTGTCAATTTCCTCAAGAAGAATGCAAGCCCAAAATTCATCTGAGGCATCTATTTGCAAAATTCGTTTGCCAGAAGAAGGTATTTTTAATGAAGGTAAATCTTTAGAAATGGATTTCAATGCACGAACACTCTCAGTTTGCTTGTAAGTCCATGGTGGTGCTTTCTTTTTTAAGAGCAAGTAAAGAGGGCTGGTATGGAGAGATAATCTTGGAATAAAGGTGACATATAATTGACAATGCCAAGGAATTGCTGTATTTGTTTAACAGAGGATAAGGTGTCAGGGAATTCTGAAAAATGATTGGCAATATGAGGTTGAAGTTTGTACATTTCATTATGAAAATGCATTCCAAGGAAATCAATTTCGGTAGCAGTAAAGACACATTTTTTCTCAGAAAGCATAATGCCAAATTGACAACAAAGAGAGTGGAATTTGGTTAACAACTTGATATGGCTTTGCAGGTTTGGAGAGAATAAGAGAATGTTATCAACATATATCAGAGTTTGTGTTGAGATGGGTTCAAAAATGGTAGTTAAAACCTTTTGAAAATAGGTTGGTGCTTTTTTTAAACCAAAAGGCATGACAGTCCACTGAAAATGATAATTTGGTAAACAAAAAGCTGTTTTGTGTCTGTCATCTGGATGTATCCCTATTTGCCAAAAACCAGATTTTAAATCAAACTTTGAAAATATATGTGCGTGAGAAATTTGAGAAAATAATGCAGTTTGGTTGGGCAAAGGGAATTTATCATCAGCAAGAAAAGAGTTTAAGGGTTGGTAGTTGATTACCAATCTAAGTTTCCCTCTAACTTGTTCTGCTCTTTTATTGACATAAAAAGCTTCACAAGCCCATGGGGAGCTAGTTGGTTCAATTAATCCTTCCTTAATCAAGTCATGTATTTCTTGCTTTGCCTAGTCTAGCATTGCAGGATTAAGTCCTCTGTGAGAGGCTTTTGTGGGGTTTATGTCTTCATTCCTTTTGAATGGAAGTTTGACATAGAAGTTTTGGTTTCTCCACAAAGGATTTGTGCATTTTTTCAAAAATTCTGAATGAGAGGTAGCACAACAATCAGAAATAATTTTGTCTTTGACCTGTTCTAAGGTTAAAGGTTGATCTAAACTGGCTGTCCATGGGAGTGTGAGGTTTCCATAGTGCAGACCTTTGGAAGTCCAGTGCAATTTTACCTGGTGTAGGACATCAAATCCTATCAGGAGGTCTTTGTTGGGTAAAAATGATCCTAAGAGTCTATGTTAGAGGATAAGTTTGCTGATTTGGGTGATGGTAAACTTTTCTCCATTGACAGCTCTGAAGGACTGGGTGCAGGTTTCCCAAAATTGTTTAGGGAGCAGATCAGGTTTTAATATGCTTGCAGATGCGCCAGTATAAAAAAAGGCAGGGAGGGTAAGTGGTTTGAAATAGTGTTCATGCAGGAGTTGAATTATCATAACACAAAATATAACTTAAAGGTTAATTTCAGTGAATTTATTACACTGCTACAAACTTTCTTGAGTTTCATGTTAATAACAGGAACTCTGAGGGGCTGAGGAATGGCTTAAGAACGGAGATCATACTTTTAACATGCAGTAAGAGAAAGTCAGCCTTTTCAAACCAAAACCAAAATTACAGTCAACAACCAAGATATTTTCGAACTCATGGCAGGAGATATTTCTTCAGAAGTAAGTTTAGATACTCCTCGTTCATCCACCTCTGAACCTATGTTTTCAAAACAAGAACATCTTTTCGAATTTACCTATACTCCTGAAAAATTTTTTGAAACTCAATCTCAGTTGATCAATCCTTATCATGTGTATGATAAATCAAGCTTAAACTGGACTAAAAGGATTAAGAAACTTTGTGGAAAAAAGAACCCTGAGTCCATAAAAGAGTATGTCCAAGCCTCTTCTTTCGATCAACATCATATCCCAGCCACCCAGTCTGAACAATATGTTACAATAAACCTATATCAATCAACAAGAAAGTAGCTGCTCATGACTTTTTGGACGGGAGAACCTTTAGGCTTTTTCCTAGATTATTGTCCTGAGATAGAGGTCATGATTGGAGATTCTTGGAAATGAGGAGATAGAGGAGTTGATAGCTTTATTTGTGTTGTTCAAATTTGTGTAAGAGATAATATTAGAAAGGACAAACAGTAAGAGATGGAGGCTTTCAGTTTCTTGTCTTTTCTTTTCTTTTTCTTTTTTTTTTCCCAGTTAAATGATCTCTAAAAACTGTTCTTCATATGATGACTTATCCTTCCTTGACTGTTGGATTTAAGGGAGGGCCTCTTCGGGTGGTGGCGTTGGTCTTTGTTTTATATGTAATGGTAGAATTAAACAAATCATTTTATCGCCTTAAGCACAGAAGTTTCTCAATGTCTAACATATGTCCTATGTAAAAATGATGAAGAAGAAATAAATCATTTCAGCATCAATTGGTTTTACTCTTAACATATTTGGAACTGTGTCGCTGCCATTTGATTTCTGGATAACGATATCTGATTATTTTCATTCCAATCATGGTCTACAACCCCATGGGATCCTAGGAATATTCTATGTGGCTCATGTCAGTGTATGGAGGATATGAAGAGAGAGAATTAGAACAACCATAGCCAAATATGTCTTTTTCTGGGTAGCCTCAGCAACGTTGTAGAAGTATGTGACGTGGTCCTTACAATTCCCCATCTTAAAGAAAGTCCTGCTTGTGTGTATTCAACAGCCATGATGTGAGTCATTGAAAAACATCGGAGCACAAGTAGAGTAGTGAACCCTTCCGCAGGAGCAATCATTTTAAGTTTGGATGGAAGCTCCGAATGCAACTTAGGGCCCTTGGGTCACAAGAACTAATATATCTTAGTAATGGAGACATCAAAAAGTTTATGTGGGTCCAAGTCATAGACAAAGTGGATAGGCGATTGGCAAGATGGCAAGGGAGATTTCTTTCCTTGGCGGGTTGATCCACATTGATCAAAACCACTTTGGCAAATGCCCTGGTCTACTTAATGTCAATTTTCCACTTGCCAACATCGGTGGCCAATCGATTGGACCAACTTATGAGAAATTTCCTCTGGTCTGGACAGGCTGAAAAATCCAGACAATCACCTAATCTCATGAGATAGGGTCCAACTACCAAAATCTCTTGGAGGTCTAGGAATCCGTGACCTAAGAAAACACAACCAGGCTTTACTAGGAAAATGGTGGTGGAGATTGGCAACTCAAACTGATTCCCTCTAGGCCAAGGTTGTTCGAAACAAATATAGGATTCCAGATTATAAGTGGGCGCCCAACCGGATTTTTCATCTCCCTTTCGATAGCTTTGCACCCCCTTTTCTTAGCTCCGATTGGGAAGGATGCTCTAGTATGGACCCTCACTCCATCAGGTACATTTTCAATGGCCCTCTGTTATAAAAACTCATCCAACCTCCTACGTTTCCTCTTAATGCCATCTCCATCCTATCCAAGGTTTGGCATACCATTGCTCCACTAAAAGTTCAGTCATTCAATTGGATAGCTTGTTGTCAAAGGGCTGTCACAGTTGACCAGATTCAAAAAAGAGGTATTCCACTCCCCAACAGGTGTACCATGTGCATGACAGAGGAGGAATCCAACCCTCATCTCTTCATTCATTGTACTCTCGCCCATGATCTGTGGAGCATGGTGCTTCAGTTGTTCCACTTTCAATGGGTCACCCCACCCTCGGTCAAGGCCCTCATCTCTTCTTACTATATGTGCCATTGGCTGAAAGGTGGTAGAACCTTGTGGAAGTCTGCCATTGCTGCTACCATCTGGGTAATTTGGTTAGAAAGGAATGAGAGGATCTTTCGAAGGAACAAAAAGGAAGCCCCAGTGCTTCTCCATAAGGTTTTTGGGCGTCTAATCACAGGGCTTCTGCAGGGATCCCTGCAAATACGTTTCTCAGCCAATGGGAGAACTGACAGCCTTCTCTAGAAGACGCCATAAAGCTTAACTTCGATGGTTGTTCGTAGGGTAATCCGGGCCCGGCTGAAGCTGGAGGGGTCTTCCGTGATCATAATCGCAAGATCTTTTTTATATACTCAGAATACTTGGGGACCAAGATTCCCAGTTTGCAGAAGCCATGGCTCTTCTAATGGGTCTCAAAAATTTTAACCCTGCATGGGGCCCAATTTTGGTAGTGGAGGGAGACTCTAAAAACGTCATTTCCTGGGCTGCAGGCACTACAACACCTCCTTGGGACCTTTCCATGATTTTTGATGAAATTGATTTCATACGTAGGGATATGAACGTCTTATGGAGGCATACTTGGCGGACTTCGAACGAATTCGCAAACCTTCTCGCTAAAGACGGAGCAGGGGCTTGTCCCGAAGACCCCGACAGGTCCATCTCCTTTTTTCCTCTGGACCACAGAGGGAGTCTAGGGCTGTAATTAGTCACATCTATTGTTCCTGTAACCGGGCACTCTTATAAGCCCCATTTTTTGTAATAGTACATATTCTGTAATTACGAAGGTCCAAGCTCAATTTTTTGTATAAGGCCGCTGGACCAATTTTTTGACCGAGAGACCGGTCTCATGAGTATTCTCGGTCCCATCTTCCCCCCACTCCACTTTGTACTCTCTCTCCTTATAGCAATACAATGTTAACTTTTTCTCAAAAAAAAGAGAAAAGTTTATGTGGGTCCTATGTGTGAGAGGAACTTGATGTGGTTAGAGGCAGCCAGCACTTGTAGTTTGTTTCATATCTTGGTGATAAATTTCATGGATTGTTGCATAGTTGAGGCTGACCCATTGAATCATTATCCATTGGAGCAACAAGTTTTCTATAGTTCCATGTTGAGTGGCAGAATTTTTTTTTTTTTTTTCTTTGGGAGAGGATGTTTTCTCTTCCTGTTGCATGAAATTTCACCAAAAGAAAGGCATACAATCATAGACCAGTGGTTAGTTTGGGGCCTGAGAGAGACAGACTGATGTTTGGGATTTTCCACTGGCCTGATCTTTTGTTTATTTCTCAATTATTTATGAGGACAGTTCTCTACCTAGTCATCAATTTGTTTGTTGCATTTCCTTTTAAGGCGTGTGCTATTGTTTATCAAAATGTAATAGGGACATTAGTATTGGAGAAAATATCTCCAAATTAGGTGGTCAAGGTGATTTTTATCTCGATGATAATCATCAAGGGATCTCCACATTATGTAATCGGAAGTTACCTTGACTTGCGCTCATCACAAGGAGGAATGCAAGATGTGTACAATTATGGGATTTTGAGGTCTAGGAGTATGGAGAACAAGCTTAGTCTTTATTGCACTGGTTATTTTGTTTGTAGTATTGGCATTTCTTGTCTCAGTTGTGATGCAATGAATTTTTATTTTTGGTTCGTTTGTGTAGTTCTGAAGACGAAGTAGTGAAATAATTGGTGAAAATAAAATTTGTTGAAGTATTCTTATTTATGGAAAATAAAATGTTTATTCTTAGAGTAATGATCCTATAGGACCCTCCCCCACCCATGTGTGCAGGACCCCAAGGATCACCATTAAAGTTAGCACAGATCTTTAGAAAAGTTATTACATGAGTGTGTGACTTGACTTTTCTATAGATATGTGCCAAATTTAATGGTGATCCTTTGGGGTCCTACACACATGGGTGGGGGAGGGTCCTATAGGATCATTTTTCTTATTCTTATTTATGAAAAGAGAATCTTGAAGTATTATAGCATCTTACTTAAGTTTTCCATTTATCGAAAAATCCCATTATTGGATCACTCTTTATCGAACCATATGGATCGATCCAGCAATGATGGAATGTATATTGTATTTACTGAATCATATGAAATTTTAGGATTGAGCTTGGCTTATATGTTTGATGAATTTTTCTGTTAATTTCTGTGATGATAATGCAAGTTTTCCTATTTATTTTTTTATTTTTATTTTTGCTTTTATGTTTTGTTATCTCTTGAATTTAACTGCTTTTAGCTGTTTGTTATTTAGGAAGCATATGAGGAGTTCAAGCATGTTCTTCTCGCCTTTGTATTTGATAAAGATGATAGAACCTCTCCAGTGGCAGAGGAGGTATGCATGATGTATGTTTGTTGTGTTGTGCTTCTCACTTACATTTATTTGATAGATATTGTTTTGTGGTGATGACAAGTTATTCTTGCTTGATAATTTTCAGATATCAACTCTGTATTGGTCTTGTAAACATGCATTTTAAGGAAATATTTTCTATAATACACCTTTGCAAATCTTTCTCTCTTTGGGTAGGTTGGCAGTGGGATTGAACTTGGGCGGTCAATTGTCTACACTTACATGAATCAAGCCCATGCCAAAACTCCAATAGCTTTAGAAATTTTCCTTTGTTAAAGAAGGAACTTCGTGCGAGTTGGTTATCTAACCACCAGCCATGCGTAGGAATAAAACAAAATGTTTAAAACTTTTTGGATGATGAAACAAAATCTTAAACTTAACTTCTTTTGAATGCAAAATGTCAAATTCTAGAAAGCCAAGAAGGGTTGTCGCACTTAAGGTCAAATTTTGATTTGATCGGTATTTAAATTCTCCTGGGTGGGCTGAGGGCCCTAGGCGAGCCTAGGGTGAGCAAACAAAAGGCACCCGCCTTTTGGGCCAAGGAAGGTACCTTGCGCCCCCACCCCAGGTTGGAAAATGGTCTCGCTCGAGGGAATTTTTTGGGTTTTCTCTTTTTTTGAGTTCTATGATCTTGTCTATTACTAAATGTTTTTGTAGTGTGGGTTTGGGTTTCTTGACCTCATTTTTCTAAGATTGGGTTACTTTATTTGAGTTTGATTTGTTGCATCCTAAGTTAAAATATACAACGGAAAAGAAGTAGTATGAGGGAGAAGAGGATCTCGAGAGAGAAATGAGGTGAGGACGAAGGAAAGAGAGGTTTAGAGAGGGAATCTTGTGGGATTCTAATAAAATCCACGCACTCCTCTCTTCTAATATATTGTTATTTTGTAATTGTATACAAGATATCTTTTTAGTGAGTGAAAAGACACATAAGTCTGTAGGGACTTAAATACAATAAGAAAGAGTAGAAATTTTAACATTCACAACACTCCCTCGCAAGCTGGTACATGGATACATACCCCTCATGCTCAGCTTGCTAAGGATCACTTGCCGTCGAGGTCTCCTAATGGCCTTGGTGAAAATGCTTACTCGCTAGTAATCGGTTTTTACATATGGAAGGAAAATTTCTTTAGTAGCAGCTCATTCTCGAATGAAATGTCAGTCTATCACTCTATCACTCTATCTCTGCATGCTTGGTCCTATCATGCTAGACCCGTTTGTGAGCTATACTGATGGTTGCTTTGTTATTACACTGCCAGGACATTGACTCCTTCACAAGAAAATCAAGCTCTCATAATAAAATTTCTAACTCTGCTTCTGCACTTGAATAGGCTACAGCTGATTGTTTTTACTCCTTGAAGTCACATGGTTACCCCCAATAGAGTACAATAGCGTGATGGAAATTTCTCCGTGAGCAACTCTTTCTCGAATGAAATGTTCACATGGTTACCCCCAACTAGAGTACAATAGCGTGCTGCACATTTCTTTGTGAGCAACTCTTTCTCGAATGAAATGTCGGTCTACCTCTTTAGCCTTGGTTCTATCGTGCTAGACCGGTTTGTGAACTCTAGCAATGATTGCCTTGTTATTGCAACTAGTGGGTTTACATGCGTTGCACGTAGAAATTAAATAGGCAATGACATAAGAGTTATGTTAGGCTGCTCACACTATGGAGTAATTTATCATTGTACTCAACAAAATTTGGACACATATATACCCTTGTTTTGTATATGAAGCTTTTTTTTGGTAAGGGCATTTTTGGTAATTAGGAGGGTGTGATGTCATCTACATGGGGAGTGATATCACCCACATAGAGCACACTAGTGGCATTTAATGCTCCATTTGGGTGACATTACACCCTTCATAATGACCAAAAATACCCTTATTACAAAAATACTCCATGTACAAAATAAGGGTATAAAAATGTCCAAAATTGTTGAGTACAATAATAAATTACTCCATAGTGTGAGTACCCTAATATAGCCCATGACATAAATATTATGGTATATTTGCAAGGACATGCAGTATAATAGTATTTTAATATGCGAAAAGTCTTCACACAACTAATCACATCTTCTTGTAGTGGGAGATTGCATAGATAGGCAATGAGAATAGAAGAATAACAAAGATTTCAAATAGCAAAACTAAATTGTTGACATTATAAAGAAAATAATAGAAGTTTAAGTATGTTATAATAAATTAAAGAAAATAAATAAATTTCGAAATTTGAAAAGGTGCATCCTTAAAAACTCTCTCATCTCTTTCCTTCAATTTTTTTTTTTGGATTGCTATATTTTTTCTCTCAAAATTCGAAAACATGAATCTCTCCTTAAAATTCCTCTATCTCTCATCTCATGCATCTCTCCCATCTCTTTCCTTAAATTTTTTCTTTTTGAATTTCAAGTTTTTTCTCTCTCAAAATTTGAAAAGGTATCTCATGTACCTCTCAATCTTTCCTTAGATTTTTTTTTTGAATTTCTAAATTAATTTGCTCTCTCAAATTTTGAAAAAGGTAATCTCTTCTTAAAACCCGCATCTCTCATCTCATGCACCTCTCCCATCTCTTTTCCCTCTCTTTTTTTTTATTTTTTTATTTTTAATTTCAGTTTTTTTGTATCTCGATATTTGAAAAGATGCATCTCTCCTTAAAACTCTCTCATCTCTCAACTCTCAACGGAAACGTACCTCTTCCATCTAAGAATTTTAATTGAGATAATTACACATTAATTAAAAATTGAAAAGGTTTGAATTAAAATTTCTTTTTTAATTTAGATAATCACACATTACTTAAAAATTGAAAAGGTTTGAATTAGTTTTATTTTTAAATTTTATTTATTTATAATTTTGAGCAATATTTCAACAAAATTATAATTTTAATATGAAAAATTATTGTAAGAAAAAGGCCCATGGGTAAACTATAACCATAATGGTAATATAATGGGTAATATTAGGGGAAGTGATCGCTTTAATTTTTTGAGGATATTTTTTATTGGTGGCTTATCTTGTCGTAATCCATTCTTACTTGGTATATGTAAATTTTAGGGGTAGGATTATGTATTTCTTATTTTAATTTTAATTTTTTTTTTTTTTTGTAATTTTATAAGTTTTCAAAGAAGGTATTGAAATTAGAGAAGTTTCAAATTTTTGGCTCTGAGTAAAAGATGGTTTTCATGAAACTACATTATCAGATGATAAACATGAGCATTTGGGTGGCTGGTTTACAAACCTAGAGGGTTGCTTTCGGTTACTGTTTTTCAGATTCAGATAAAGCATGAGCATTTGGGTGGTTTACAACAGTTATCAAATTCAAGCAACCAAAAAACCACAGGGTTATTGAAAAACCATGTTGGTAGCATTTGGGTGGTTTTTCAGATGATAAACCATGAGCATATGCAGTTGGTTTTTTTTTTTGATAGAAATTAACTTAGCATTGACTGAAAATAAAGTACAAGAGTTTGTCGATATTGTGAGGCCTTCATACATGTCCTCAACAGTATCGTGGTCCTTGTGAGGAGGACCTGCAAAGACTTCCTCTACATAGACTCACATTACAGCGGCGAGGGCTTACAGTGGAGTGGGGCTTATATTTGTGCCCAAGTACAAAAGCGGACAAATAGGGTAGATTAGAATTGTAGCCCTTTTCTTGCGTTATAATAAGAGTAGAGAATAGAGGTAAACATAAAACAGTTAGGACTAGTAAAGAAGCCCTTTTACACAGATTAAACATCCTATTAGATAAGCTGCTGGGCCGCTTCTTTAGCGAGTGCGTCTGCCGCTGCGTTTGCGGTTCTTCGAGTGTGCCTCCAAGTAACTTCCAAGTCCCTGCATAAGTGATCGATC
Source organism: Amborella trichopoda (assembly GCF_000471905.2). The sequence goes on along the minus strand of NW_006495813.1, from coordinate 119,436 downwards.
TCATCAAAAAATGGGCCAAGTACCAAGGTGGGTCTCTTTTACCAAAACCCCACTTTATGATGTTTTTGGCATCTCCGTCAATCTGTAAGATTCTACCCCAAGAAATATTAAAGAGCTTGATTACAGTTAGCAGAGCCAAGCCTTTTGCTGTTTGCGAGTCTTTGGTTCCTATGTATTCTGAGTAGGTGAGAAGTACTACTCCTCCATGATTTTTGAACACTCCTCCAATGTCTGTCGGACCGGGTTTTCCAAAGGAGCATCCATCAAAGTTAAGTTTTACGTGGCCCTCTGGGGGAGGAATCCATGTAGGGGTATTTCTGCTTCTCTGGTGGTTACGGAAAAGAAGGCTATCCCAGATAAAGGAGGAGGCAGAAATGCCTACAAATTGTTCATGGTGAGAGGCCTAGAAAATAACAGAGGATGTTATTTTATGGAACAGTTTCTGGATAGTGTTCTTCTCTCTTAGAAAGATCCTAGAGTTCTTTCCCCCCAAATATACCAGAGGCTAGCGGCTAGCGAGGCTTTCCATAGGATCTTCCCAGATTTCCTCCATTTGTCCTCGAAGGAATGGGCAACCAGGGACTGGATTGACGATGGGATCACCCACGAGAGCCTGATTTTACTCCAAACAGAGTAAGCGAACTCGCAATGTATTAGCAGATGTGAAACAGCTTCTGCATCCTTAAGGCACATTATACATCTGTTAGGAAATCGGAATCCTCTTTTCTGGAGGTTATTTATTGTGAGGGGTTTATCTTCAATCGCTAACCACTGAAAGAACTGGGCCCTTGGTGGAGCGATAAACTCCCACGCCTTGCTTGATGGGTGTATCCTATCGTTCCCCTCTATCAAAACCTTATATAATGAGGTTACTGAGAACTTCCTAGTGGGGGAAGGGGTCCTAGTCATAGAATCTCTCCCTGACTGTGATAAGAATATGCCATGAAGATCAGCGTTGAGATTGGAGAAAAAAAGGAGTTCATCATCAGAAAGCGACCTTCTAAAGGATGGGTTCCACGTCCTACTACTGCCAGATAGAAGCATTTCCTCCTTGATCGTGGACCCTTTACAGTTGGACAAGGCATAAAGGGAGGGGAGTCTGTGTTTAAGTGGTGCTATGCCAAGCCACATATCCTCCCAGAACCTCACCCTACTTCCTCCTCTAGCATGGAACCGAATATGAGTTCCGAACCGTGGGAGAATGGAAACTAGAGCTTTCCAAATACCAGATCCCGTGGAGGATGAGTTGTTCTCTGGCAACCACTTTTGTTGGGGAATTTTGTATTTGCTTTTAAGTACTTGGGTCTAGAGTTGGTTCTCATGATTAGCTAGCCTTCACCACCATTTCCCCAAAAGTGCCCAATTTTGTTTTCTTAGGTTTCTTAGTCCCAATCCTCCCTTCGACTTGTGTGTGCGTAACTTTTCTCAAGAGATTAAGTGGATTTTCTTGGTATCTGCAGAGCCTGACCAAAAGAAATTCCTCATAAGCTGTTTTATTCTTTTAGAGGCTGAAGCTGGAATTTGATAGAGTGACATAAAGTAAATGGGTGTGTTTGCTAGAGATGCTTTAATGAGAGTGCATCTTCCTAGCATAGACAGATATCGCCCTTTCCGGCCTGCCAGTCTTTTATCTATTCTATCAATGACCTTGGCCCACATATGATTTTTGGTTTTGCCAAGGCCTAGGGGAAGCCCTAGGTAATAGGTTGGGAGATCTTCCACTGTGCACTCCCATTCCGGAATTAAGGTCCTTGTTAGGAAGGAGCTAAGACGAACTCCAATCATTTTAGACTTAGCCATATTGACCTTAAACCAGTAGCCACTTCGAAGCAAACAAGGAAGATTTTTAGGTTTTGGACCTCTCTCTTATTTGCATCAAGAAACACCAAGGTGTCATCTGCGTATTGCAGATGTGTCACAGAAGGCCCTGTTCTACTTGTTTTGAATCCAGAGAGTAAGCCAGTCTTGAAGATTCTGGATATGGATTGGCTAAATACCTGTCCCACTATAGTGAAAAGAAAGGGGGATAGGGGATCTCCTTGTCTTAGGCCCCTATACGCAGGGAAGAAGCCCTTAGGAGATCCGTTAACTAAGACAGAGAAGTAAGGGCTAGAGTAGCACCCTTTCATCCACTTCCTCCATCTCTCTCCAAAACCCATTTTGTGAAGGGCTTGGTCTAGGATTGACCAATCTACATGGTCGTATGCCTTTTCCCAGTCAATTTTGGATATAAGTTCTGGCTTTTTCATTTTGTAGCGAGAGTGAATACACTCATGAGCTACTAGGACCCCATCTAGAATTTGTCTGTTTTTAATGAAGCTGACAGGGATGGGGATAATGACCAAATTGAGGACCTGTTTAATTCTGGAGGCGAGGACTTTTGAGAGGATCTTGTAAGAGGAATTAAGGAGGCTAATAGGGCGATAGTCTTTACTGTCCTGTGCTCCTTCTAGTTTAGGCACCATCACTAAAAAGGTTGCATTGATGGCTTTGTTGAGTATGCCTCACCTGTAGAATTCCTCAAAGAACTTTTTTAAATCCTCCTTAAATGTGCTCCAGTATGTTTTGAAAAAGGCCATGGGGAATCCATTTGGGCCGGGCGCGTTGTCAAAGGCCAAGTCCTTCATTGCCATCTCTATTTCTTCCTCATTGAAAGGACGTTCTAGCCAGTCAGCTTTATCGGTGGGAAGGTTCATGAATTCTAGCTCAGCCATACTGGGTCTGGGAAGGTTTGGGTCTGAGTAAAGGTTCCTGAAGTGGGAAATGATGGCTTCTTCAATCTCTGGTGCAGAGTCAAGCACCTTTTCACCAACTTTGATGGTCTGGATTATATTGGTTCTTCGTCTACTGTTCGCCACTCTATGGAAGAGCTTGGTATTCAGGTCTCCTGCTTTAAGCCAGGACACTCTTGACCTTTGATACCAGTAAAGCTCTTCCTTCTTAAGGGTAGAGAGGTACTCTTGTTTAGTAGATAGCCTGAGATTAGCTTCTTCAGGAGAAAGGGGTATGGATTCCTCTAGTTTATCAAGACTCTGTATGGTTTCCAGGTGTGTTTTTTTTGAGGCTGAAAAGGTTCCTTGTAGTGATGATTTCCACGATTTGATTGACTTCTTAGGATTTGTAATATTTTCTGTAACCTGAACCTGGCCCTTCCTGTGACTTGGTTGGAGGATGATTGCCACCAAGAGGCGATGAGGGATGCCAAGCCATCCTCTTGAGACCAAGCTCATTCGAATCGGAAAGGTTTGGGTCCCCTAGGGGCTGATTGGGTATTGAGTAAGATTGGGCAATGATCAGAAGTGGGTTTTGGGAGAGCTAAGGTGTGAGACCTTGGAAAGGCTTCATCCCAATTGGGGGAGACTAGAAAACGATCCAATTTAGAGAGAGTGGGTTGGGCCCCGTGATCCGCCCAAGTGAATTGATTCCCTAGGAGAGGGATCTCAATAAGCTCAAGTCTGGATATAAGGTCCGAAAACTCTAACATGGAATTGGATATAAGGTTGGAAGTATTTCTTTCGAAGGACCATCTGGTGATGTTGAAATCTCCACCCAAGCATCAGATGGGATGAGGTAGGGTTGCAATTTCGTCAAGCTCTTGCCATAATTTAGGTCGCAGTGATGACCTGTTTGGACCGTAAACGGCCGTGAACTTCCAGAGGAGATTGTCGGAATTTCAGGATAGGAGGACCGTGACAGTGAAGTCACCAATTTGATAGGATGGCAGGGAGTGCTCAGTGGGGTCCCAAATTACCCATGTCCCTCCTGAGGCCCCCAGCGCTGCGCGAGAGATCCATTGCCAAGGGGATCTACCTCAAACTCTTCTAACAGAGAGGAGATCAGGCTCCAGTTGTTTGGTTTCTAAGAGCACCAGTAAGGTAGGTTTGAACTTGGTACAAAGGTCTCTAACGGCTTTTTGTTTTGAGGCCTGTCCAAGCCCCCTAATATTCCATGATATGAAAATCATCAAGGAATAGAAGGCGAGGGGGCCGCTGCCAATCTGGAGGATCTCCTGGCCGGGGACCTTCCAGTAGGCCAGGGGGATTGAGTAGACATATTCGAGGGATAGAACTGACCAGGGTTTAAAGATCAAAAAAGGTTAATCAATTCTCTATAACCTTTTTTCCTTCGCTGCTCTCTATCCCCCGTGATAGAATAAAGAGCGAGGAGAAGCTGATAGTGAGAGTCTTCCAAGTGAAAACCCATAATACTGAAGAAGAACTTAACGTTATCTTTAATGGTGTCTGGGCTGTTGTCTGCGTGGCTGTAAAGCGTGGACGACTCCTCAAGGGATGATGAGGCCTCCTGCCTATCCTTAGCTTCCTGGGTGACTTGATGGAATGTGCCAAAGCCTTCATAGCAAGGTTGAGGAAAACGAGGGGGGGTAGGAGAGGGGGAGAATAAGGCAGGAGGAGAGTTAAGAGTAGGGGTCAGGGGTCCCTGGAGGAGGGATTGGGTTAGGTTGAAAGCAAATAAACAAGCAGGGTCATTTGGAGATGGACAGGGTGGGCTAGGGGTCTGAAGGCGAAGGGAGGAAGGGCTGAAGCAGGGGGGGGGGCGAAGGCAAAGAGGTAGGGGTTCATAGGAGGAGAAAGCCCCATTTTTATGGGTTAAGGGCTAAGTGGAAGTGCGGAATAGGCATTTCAAAGAGAGGGAAGGCAGTGCGAGGGATAAGGGGATGACCATGAGTTCGGTAGACGGAGAGTAGCGAAGAGCTGACCCTGCAGATTGGGGAGAGAACAAGATAAAAAGGAAGGTAGATAGCAAGGTAGGAAGCAATACTCTCCAAGTCCAGTGATGAAGGGCAAGAGGTGAGTATCATCAGAATCCCAAAAGGGTATAGGGACGAGTCCATTTCAGGGTTGAGGGAATGGAAGAGGGATAAGTAAGTAGGAGACAGTGAGTAGGCTAGGAGATCTAGTGGGGGTTCACAGGGTGGGATAACAAAGTAAACCAGGAAGATCCTGGGGTCGATCTCTTACTGAAGTATCAGACTCCAGGGTAAGGACTTCTTTTCCAGGAGGCCTCCCCAAGAATACGTTCTCAGTTGGGAAAGATAACCTCGGCATCTGTTGAGCAGGAGCCTCGCTGGGATGAGGAAGGCATGGGGCAAAGGGAGGGCAAGTTCCTACCATAAGAGCTGGCTCAATGTCAGGGATGGGCGAAGAGTCTTCTGAGGTTACAGTACAACCTAGGGTGGGGGCCAGAAGAGGGGGTACCAAGGGGACATCCCTCGGGGGAAGGGCAGGGGTAGTGGAGGAGGAAGGCGGACACGAAGCATATGCAGTTTTTGAAAACCTTTTTGTTGGAAAATTAGGAAATGATCTTTTTCAATATTTTGAAATTTCTGTTTGTGATATTTGAAGAATGCATTAGAGATAAACTAAAAAACTATTCCCAATTACATTTTGCTTTTCATTGTATTGAAACCAAAATTTAAAGAATACATTTTGCATCTTTATTTTCATAATGATCACAGAGTTTCCAGGATAAATATTGCTGAAATATCTATAAAATTGGATTTGAAAAATAAAGCACGTATAGACATACACATAGAGAAGGAGAGGGATAAAGGCTTACTTTTTATTAATTCACTTTATCTCTTCAACGATATGGTGTCGTTAGGCTTTCAGTCCTCTTCAACAATATGGTCTTGTTAGGCTTTCAGTGAGAGAGAGAACGATATGGTCTCGTTAGGCCTTCAGTCAGAGAGAGAACGATATGGTCTCATTCTCGTTAGGCTTTCAGTCAGAGAGACAACGATATGGTCTCATTCTCGTTAGGCTTTCAGTCAGAGAGAGAATGATATGGTCTCATTCTCGTTAGGCTTTCAGTCAGAGAGACAATGATATGGTCTCATTCTCGTTAGGCTTTCAGTCAGAGAGAGCGAACAATATGGTCTTGTTATGCAGTAGAGAAAGAGAGAATGTGTGAGAGTAGAGAGAATAAGGAAAGAGAAAATCATAGAGAAAGAGAGAGAATGAGCAAGAGTAGAGAGAGTTTGGAAAGAGAAAATCCTTATATAATAGATACATTGGTAGTTATGGGAGGTTTGAATTTTGTAAATTTCTTTGGACACCTTTTCATTTTCTTTTGCAGTTTGAATTTAAAAGACTCAACTTTTCACTATCCCTTCGTTTTTGGTGAAGGGATTCAAAGTTTGCCACCTTATATAATCTTTTTCCTAAAAATAAAAGGGAAAGAGTTGTGCACATCCGTAGGTTGCAATTCTACATAAATGTTCCCTAAGCCATCATACATCCCTCTAAAAATGCATGTAAAAAAGTGGCGGTCCTACTAAAACCTCGAAACAGTTCTAAAAAATATATATATTTTTAGTTTTTAAAATTAATTTTTATTCTTTTAAAACAGATGCATTGTGTCAAACGCTCAAAACAAACGTGTAAGTGTAAGAAGAAAAGAAGCAGTGGACCCCGTAGATAACATATCCACCAAACGCTCTAGAAACATGTCTTGCTACAACGACACTCCAGAACGTCACTAATATGAAACATCCCAATGCAACCATTTCAGAGAGCCCTTTTAGACTATAAAGGTGGCACTTGTGAACGACGAATTTTGCATCACGTTGAACCCACGGTCGGAACGGACGGCTGTTACTCGAGCTCTCTTGTAAAAGATGACTTTTCACAAATTGCATCTTCAGATGGTAAACATGAGTGAAGAGGGTATTGAAATTAGAGAATGTACAATTTTTTTTAAACCCCTCTTAAAATGCATGTAAAAGAGTGGTGGTCCTACTAAAACCTGGAACTAGTTCTAAAAAATAATTTTTTTGTTTGAGTTTATAAAATTAAAATTAAATTAATATTTTTTATTTCATATTCTCAACCCCTAAATTTGTAAATAAAAATATATCTCTATAATATATGTTGGATGGGGGATCTTATATATGGGTGAGATTGGGGCTCACTAAAACCTTAGTCATAAATAAAAATAGTCAAAAGTATTGATTGATTGGATTTGAAATGTCGGAGATTTCAAACGCATCTTCCCCTACATTGGGGGAAGAGGATATGGTAGCAATGCCACGTCAGCCCCGTTGCTGTACTTGACATCTTGAGCTTTGAAACGACGTCAGCCCCGTTGCTGTTCTTGACATCTTGAGCCCTACATCCTTTTCTAATTTTTTGACACTTGTCAAATAGGTAACCTTTCTAAATCTTCGTTTAATAATGTAGTAGTAAATACAAGGACATTGTCCCTGTCACAGGAAAACCTAGGTCTTGTAATAACCACAACAATGCACATGCACCATGAGCCATGTAATATTCTGCTTCTTTACTTGAATGGGCTACAACTAACTTGTTTTTACTTCTTCAAATCACAAGGTTCTCCCACCTAGAGTATAGTAGCGTGATGCAAATCTCTAGTCCAGAATAAAACCAACCCAATTTGCATCTGTATAAACCTTAACTTGGAAATTGTCCATGATTAGCAAACAACAGTTCTCTTCCTGGTGATGATTTAAAATATCTAAAAGTTTGTAAGCAGCTTCAAGATGAGTAGGTCGTGGAGCATGCATGAATTGACTAATCAGACTTGCGACATATGCAATGTCAAGACATGGCAGTGAAGGAAGCATACCAATATCTTTGAGAGCTTCACCCCTTTGGTCATCTAGTTTGTGGCTTTGTTCGATAGAGTATTAGTCGGTTTGGATCCAAACTTTCCTATTACCTTAAAAATGTCCAACGCACTTCCTTTGAGAGAAAGATTCCCCTTTTAGACCTGGCTACATTTATCCCAAGAAAGTATTTCCATGGACCTAGATCTTTAATTTTAAACTCCCTTGCCAAAAAGCTCTTGAGTTACTGAATTTCCTTAGAACAAGTACCGGTTACAACATTATCATCCACATATACTTTTCTGGCAGTGGTACTGACCTTAGTATGTTTTACAGATCAGGTATGGTCTATTGACTTTGTGTATATTCATTTCTTTGAGCAACACCACTAAACCTCTCAAACCAAGCTGGGGGAAACTGCTTTAGCCCGTAAATGTGCTTTCTCAATCTACAAACTTTTCCCTCATATCCAGGAGCCGTAAATCCATGTGGTTGTACCATGTATATTTCAACATGTGGTTCGCCTTGAATGAATGCATTGTTGACATCTAGTTGGTAGAATGGCCCTTTCAAACTAGCTTCCAGAGACAAAGGGTCATGAATGGAGTTTGGTGTCAAGAGAAAATGTCTCCTGATCAACTAATTGTGTCTTATATTTATAAACTGTACCATCTGCCTTGTGCTTTATAGTGTAGACCCATTTATCACCAACCAACTTCTCTTTAGGAAGGTGTACCAGTTTCCAAGTTCTGTTCTTGATTAATGCTATCATCTCCTTGCATATAGTCCCTTTCCACTTGAGATGAGCTAAAGCTTCAAAAATATTGGATGGAATGGAAGTGGAGGACAAAGAAGACACAAAAGCATGATCGGAAGCAGATAATGACTCATAAGAAACGAAGTTGCGAAGTGGGTGCACATTACAACTTCGTTTACCTTTTTGTACAACAATGGGTAGATTAGAATCATCATATTAAGATCTAGTGGGAATTACGTGGATCAGAGGTATGCAATTGGCTTGAAGGCCAATCAGCTATGGTGGCCTCCACTTCTGTTTGTTTCCACCAGATATAGGCTTTTATTTTTTCTCTTCATCATCATGAGATTGCTCCCCACTGTCCCTCTGAGTTCCAGAATCAGGAAAAGTTGAAATAGGAATAGAAGACCTCTCTTCCACACTATGCTACCCCTCTAGAGAGGTGTAAAGAAGGGGTGGAGCGGACTCAAAGAACGTAACATCCATTGAGACAAATTTTTTTCCTAACACATGATCATAGCATTTGTAACACTTTTGAGAAGACTGATAACCAAGATAAAGTACTTTTTTTAAATTTGGGATTCAACTTTGTATAGTATGGATCTTTCTCAAAAAAAAAAACTTGTACAGTATGGATAACGAACACTAGCAAAGGAAACTCAACCAATGACTTTAGGGGGAACACGTAATAGTGGATGTTCAAAATGGAGAAGGATGTTTGTAATTTAAAACATGAGATGGCGTCTGATTGATCAGTGAGCATAGCTTCAAACCGGAAATTTTTAGGTACATTCATACTCAAAGCATGATCACCTCTAAGAAGTTTCTATTCTTTCTTTCAGCAACAATATCTTGTTGTGGTGTTTAAGAATAATAATTTTGATGTTCGATACCTTGTTCTTCCAAATAGGACAACAACTCTTTGTTACAATACTCCTCTTTGTTACAATACTCTCCACATGACCAGATCTCAATATCTTAATTTAATGTCAAACTGATTGTGGATCATCTTATGAAAGACCTTGTAGATATGAGGAACTTCATAACAGGTACACCGAGGACAGTCATCCACAAAAGAAACAAAATAGTGATAGCCACAAATAGATGTGACAGGATGGGGACCGTAAAATTAGAATGGACAATAGCAAAAGGCGCAATGTTTTTATTATTTTTCAACAATGTTTTGACAGTTCGCAGACCTCATTTTGAAACTCTGACGTACTAGTTCAAATAACCAACTTAGGAAATCTTTCAAAGACTGAAAAGCTAAATGGCCAAGTCGGATATGCCATTGCCAAATCTGATGTTTATTGGTGCTGACTATAGGGCTTGAAGAGTGGTTGCGGAGTCTAGAATGTAGAGTCCACCAACTTCATGAAATTGTTGCGTCTTCCTCCTATACAGGTCCTAAAAACATAGTAGGAAGGAAAGAAGGTTACATTAGAATTTAGACTTTTGGTAATTCTACTGAGAGTGGATAAGATGACATAAAGTAGTGGATGGGCCATCTTACAGAGAGAACAACTGTTGAAGGCTATCTATATCCTCTTTAGGAACTGAAATCATCTCTTTTGGAATAGAAATCAAAGTTTGAATCATATTGGGAAATGGCTGACCAGTATTAAAGGCAACTTTCGAAGTTGATGAAGCATTATGAGCATTAAATTGACATGGCTGTTGAATTTGCTAGCTGGCCAACTAGCCCAGTACATTTTGTTATTTTGACCATTTCTCGTACAATGATCACACTTCATCTTTCTTTTTATATCCATGATTAGGTTTCCCTTTTCCGAATTTTCGAGGTCCACCCCTTTTATTGTTTTTAGGAGGCAATGAGATTGAAGCAATGGCAGATTGATCACCTACTTGAGCAGGCGGCATGACACTTTTTCTACTCTCCTCGCTATGGACAAAAGAATATACTTGTTGAGCATTGGAAGAGCATCCCTACTCAGTATTTGAACCCTAGCTAACTCAAATTTAGGGTTCAATTCTGCCAGGAGCTAGAAACACAAATCTACTTTACAAACTATTTGTATTTTTCCCCATCTTCGTTATAGGCTGGCTTAAACAATTGGTAATTATCCAACTCCTCCTACATATTATGAAGTAAGGAGAAATATGCAGCAAGAGACCTCTCCCTTGAATGGAAATTTTCCGTCTCCATTGGTACACACATTTTTGCTTTGAGAGTAGGTTTAATATACCGAGTCCCAAATCTCTCTCGTAGTTCGAAGGAACAAGAAGCCCTACTATTCAATGATTGCATAGTGTAATAGCCAAGACATTACAGTAAGATTTTCAGCTTCCCCCTTCTCATGTGAGGGATCTGTTTATTCAATTTCAATAATCTTACATATAGTTGTTGGAAAAATCTATAATTTCGAATCGTTTTTGGAATCGGAATCATGGAATCACGTGTATCAGAAGTTTCGGAATCTAGGAATCATTGTCTGTACGATTCGGATTTGAGAAAAATGATTCTCACTATTTCGGAATTGCGATTCAAAAAATAAGAAATTGTGTTTCCTATTAGCAAGAATCGATGTCCCTTCATGTTGGAATCGTGTTTCATACCTATATGGAATCACACATGACCCCACTTGTTTCGGTGGTTGTTGGAATCGTGATTCCTAAAATATGGAATCGTGATTCCTAAAAATAAGGAATTGTGATTCCTAAAATTCTAGAATCGTTGTCCCCATCAACTTAGAATCACCATTCTCACCATTCCGGAATTGTGATTTTCCTCATATTGGAATCGAGATTCTCCCCTTACTATAATTGCGAACCAATTCCCTCCTGTATATGAGAAGTATTCAGAAAATATATAAATTTACCCATTACTACAAGATCGAATTTTGGTCTGTATATACTCAGTCCAAGACTCCAAGTACTAATGTTAACCTTTATGATATCTTTGTGGACAATCCCATACAATGGACTCGGTCTACTAATAACCCTATTATGCCTACAAGGTCTGGAGCTAGTCTACGACATACAAGGAGCGAGAACAAGGGCTAGCTCCCTTTATCTCCTTTTCTTGAATTATAAAATAAGTACATGACATAGTAATTCTTCTTTGTTAAATGTAGTTTTGAGTCTTTTGACTTTTGAAAATGGAGTTATTCAATTTTTAGTCAATTTCTTTGATATTTAATGATTAATTTAACCTAAAAGACCACATAGGCACTTCACTCATATCCTTATTATCTTCTTATTTTACTTAAAGAAAAACATTTTTATCCTCTTATTCAACTTGAAGAAATGACGGTGCCGATCATATATTAAACATTATTACATTAGTAGTTTAGTACCCACACCATTTACCAAACATTATCAAATTTGAAGTATCATATTTTTTTAGTATTATTTATTCTTGGTAAGAGTTCTTAAAAAGTAACATGGAATGAAGGATGAAAACTAGAAAATAAGAAAATAAAGAATTTAACATATTATTTATATTTTAAAATTTGATTTTATTGCCGTGTGCAACAACTTCAAATTCTATCACACTCTCATACATTTGCGCTCACTCATGATTGAGCACACATTAAAGGGTTTCTGCTCACGTATTACTGATATTTTAAATTTTGATTTTATTGCCATGTGCAACAACTTCAAATTCTCTCACGCTCTCATACATGTCGCATTTACTTATGATTGAGCACACATCGAAGGGTTTTTGCTCTCCCTATGCTCACAAAAAAACTCGTTCCTGAGACTTGTCTGTTATTGCACTAATCAAAACATAACGATTGTGCATTGAAAATAATAAGCCCTCAAGGAAAGGGTTGTTGTATGTTGAATTTTCAGCCACATAAATTTGCTGAAATTGCTCAAACTTAACATTAGGGCAGACCAAATATTCATCTTTTAGATGAACACTAAATTCAGCGGATGAACCAACTTTACCTATTGATTCTCCTTTAAGGTCTTCCTCTTTCTTTTCGTCAAATATTTCCATAGACTCGATCTCCTCTTGGTTCAAATCAATATCTTGATTCTCCATCTCTCCATTGATGAGAAAATTAGATATCATTATTGCCTCAAGGACAACTTCTTTCTTTTCTTCTTGCTCTTCATCAAATATAGGACCCTCATCAAAGAAAAGATCATTTTGGAATAATAATTTCAATTGAAGATCCAAACCTACTGGTTCTTCATCAAACTTAACTTGATCAGTCTCCCGACCATGAAGCTCCCAACGCAGAGCATGTGCGTGGAACAGGTTCTCAAAAGCAGCTTCTGACTCACTACTATCATCATAGTGTGTCAGGGCTGAATTTTGCACCAAGCACGGCGTCAGCTCCTTTACATGCCTTCTCAAATTTTTGGTCTTAGGATCTCGGAGTCTTGCTCTTGTTGGATGGGGTTAGTCTTCGTACCCGGCCACAGACCATGTCTCCCAGCCATGATGCCTATCAACGAATACCACGATCCACAAGAATCGAGTGATGCTTTGATACTATCTGACACAGTTGGCCAACTACCAACAAAAATTTTCGGTGACCAACTACCAACAAAAATAACTGCATTTTAGAGAGAAATAAAAACTGAGAAGGAAATCAACAAGAAGAAGGAACGAACGTGCGGATCCAAGTCCTCCACTACAGACCCACAAGCACAAGAGAAAAAAAAACACCCACAAGAAGGGCCGCTCTCTCTCTCTACAAAAAGCTTTCTTTATTCTGTAAAAATTAATCTCTCTTTCAATATCAGACGTCCCCTTTTAAAACGTCATACTCTGTCTAACTTGCTGAAAGATAGAGACTCAATTATGAAATATAAGCTTACCTCCTATCTCTTTAGGGTACACATCCCCCTTTAGTGCAACAACTATGGGTGGTACAGGTCTAAACTAGTAAAACATAATTGGACACAAAACATCTTAAAAGTTGGATTCTTTTTTTGTTACTTATTACAAAAGTAGAGTTTAGGGGGTTTGGTATCCAACCCGAACCCCAACAACACCCTTGAAGTCCCGAACCCCCTCCCACCCTTTTTCTCTGTTTTGCATTCCTCTAATGCGAGGCGATGATTTGGCAGCTAGGCCCTGGCCATGTAGGCAGGCGAATCCATCTCTTCTTGAATGCTTGGATTTGATAACCTGCAAATCTTTCTACAGGCAAAGTTTTCTGTAAAGTAACTGCCTTTTCTGTAGTCTTCTGGTTTTCAACTTTAAAGTTTTTATAGTTATCACATGAATTGTTTTGCAGTGGCTAGTGTACTTACTGAATTCATCACTTTTTATAGTAATCTGATGATTCCCATTTTACAATTCGTTCTTTGTTTCAGTGGTCTGAAAGGAGGAGGTTTGATCTAGCGGCTTTGATTTCGTCTGTTTTAAAGGCTCAGCTGCAGGCATATGATCCTCTCTTTTCAATGGCTCTGAGGTACTTAATAAGGTTTGTATCAGCTGTGATAGGCGAATATAAAGTTCAATAATGAGGATTCTTGATAATGCCCGTGCTTACTTTTACTTTTGAGAATATGCAGGATCCACAATGGGTTCTGCTTCCGACAAGGTGTTACATCACCCATTTCAGATGTTGCCAAGAAGTTGCTTCCAGAAGAGCGTGACCCTCCTGCAATTCCACAGGAGAATCTATATGAGGCACCACCTTTTGATGAGGCAGGACTCACTGAAATAATTCCTCTCACAATTTAAAACTTTTTGAGTCTAATATGTATAATAATTTGTTGTTTCAGGTTGAAATACAAGCCCTTGCACATGCTGTTGAATTAACAAGACAAGGTGCAGTGGATGCCTTGAGATATGCTAAAGGAAATCTATTTCTTGCTTTCCAGGTTGTGTTTTAGCCTGTTTTGATTCCATTGTATTAACTTAGTCTTAGTCTCAGTGACCTTTATGCAAGTTTTTTTTGCTTGGAGAGAAATTGTCCTACAATATTTGAGTTGATATGAATGTCGAAAGTTCTCTATGTTATAATATTCAGTTGGCCCTAAGATTGTTCGTATAGTGATCTTTTATCTCATATGTGTATGCTGGTGACTTCTTACTGGTTTCTCCTTTTATTGATGATTTTGTTTTTACTGCAAATTGGACTATATTTCAGAATTCTGATATTAGAACTGGTGAACTTTTAGTAACTGACTAGGCTTAATCTAAAATTGGCAGAACATTGGCCTATAGATGCACTGTGGTTTGGAAATGGCATATCGTGATTTATTTGGGACAGAATGTATAGTGATCTTTTATCTCATAAATGTGTACTGCTAATATTTTCTACTAGTTTTTCCTTCTATTGGTATTTCCCGTTATCAAACAGATGCAGTATTGGAAGATGCTGGTTTTGGAAACTGCGTCTTCCAAAACACAAGCATGCCCTAAGTGATACTGGGTAAAAGAACAGCTCTGGAGAGGTGGAGATTTGAGATGCCCTAAGCTATTTTAGTCAGAAGAGGCACTAGGCAGTTTAACCCGATAGGTTCTAGGTTGTTGAGGAAGGAGGTGGGTGGAAAAGGATGGAGAAATAAATGGATCTGAAAAGGTTAGAACTGAACCTGGTTTTGCAATGGGGTGACTGATGCAATGGGGAAAGGAGGCAGCGGAGGTTGTAGGTAAGGGGGAGGGGGCAGGAAATGAGGGGCTTGTTGAGCATTTGACAAACTCACACTATCTCCATGGCTTTTGAAAGAGGGTAGAGAGAAGGAGGCTTGTGGAGGTTGTCAGGGTGGAGGTTGTCAGGGCCTTATCATGGAGTTGTTGATGTCATCTATGGTGATGGCACTGGGTTCCAAGTGTTTGTCTTGCTCTGCAACTCACCAAAATGCAGAGGTAGTGTGTAAGGGGGATAGGGCAGGAAATGAGGGTCCATGGCTTTCTCAGGTGGTTGACAGAAGGAGACGTGGAGGATGTGGGGTTTTATCATGGACTTGTTGATGTCATCTGTGGTGATGGCACTGGGTTCCAAGTGCTTGTCTTGCTCTGCAACTCACCACAATGCTCTCTCCAAGTACACTCATGTATGATTTTACTGGTCCTTTATATCCCTTGCTATTCAGTGGATGTGAAAGACTTCATGCCTAACTGATTGGAGAATGGCACATTACAAGAATGTTTAAGATAAAGAGAATAAAATCATATGTTATGGTCTTGTGTGTCTTGTTCCTCATTCTAATTTTTGACGCGCAGCTCTGTGGGCTCCCATTTCTGGCTTTTGTAGTTATGGTTTGTTTGTGAACTTCTAAACAGGTTCAGATGGGTGTCTGTTAGGAAGTTATGGCATAAGCTTTCATTCTTTTTAGGCTTTCTTAAGGTCTGGTTGCAATCAATTTCATGATTTTACTTTATTGTTTGAAAGTGATGGGGAAAGTTTCGACTCCAGGGAGATCTTATCAGGAATTTGTCTTTGTGTTTCCTTTTAGCCCTGTTATCCAGTATATATATTACCTTTAAACTACTTGAAGACTTTTCTTCTGCAATTCCATCTTCTTTTATGGTTTGTATTCTTACTGCGGTTTTTGCCCATCTGTCTGTTACAGAATGAGGTATGCCGAATGAAACTGGATGTTGCTGCATTTGATGAGATTGTTCATGAGTACTGTGTGTACAGAGGTTTGGTAGATGGTTGCCCTGTGCCACCATCAGGTGAAATTTGCATCTTAATTTATTAAGAAAATGTTGTTTTACTTTTTCCATTTTGGGAATTTTTCTTCCTTTTCATTGATTCTATATTCATTTGATTGCCTGATTCATCAGATATGCCCACCATTGGAATATATTCAAAAGCTTACCAAGAATCTGAGGATAGTACTACTTCTCTCAACGTTGAGGGCGGAACCAGTCAACGTTCAGATGGAGAAGCTTCTGTCAATTTTGTTAAGGTGGGTGATTTGCAAGAAGTGATTGCTGATGTAACCAGCATGCGAGATAATGATGCCGAAATGCGATTTGGAGATGAGATGATGAACAACCGTGAAGATTGCAGTACCAGTGAACCATATGAGCCTGAAGGTTATGCTCGGAAGTTTCAAAGACCGAGAAGCTATGTGAACAGGGAAAGGAATAAGCGCAAGAGATGGAGAGGGCGCGTTGAGAGTCTTGCAGAAGTGAAGCCTGATATGTCATATGCAGGAAATGATAGAGCAGAAGTGATTTCCCCACCGATGGATGGAAATGGCAAGGTAGTGGGGGTTACAGTCAGTACGCGTCATAGACATCTAAAT